>OX439379.1:6003304-6449819 GCA_949319315.1 Zelleria hepariella | reverse complement strand
GAGCGTAGCGAGGTATTCAGAAGCACGAGACGCAAATAATATTGCATTCGTGTGAAACACAAAACTTTTCATCTCACAGAAGCGAGGAAATGACTTTGTTAGCCAAGCGGGACAAACTCTATAGACAACTACTTACAGGCAAAACAGGTGAGTCAAATAAGTTCCTTTTAAAAGCATATTTTACTGTAGTTATGGCTGCCGCACTAAAGTTTTGAGCTTCGTTGGTATTAAAACCATTCGTTTTATTAATAATTTCCTGAAGTTTATTTATCCAGACACAAAAATAATGTAAATAAAAGAATGTTTTTTTTTCGGGTGCATTCTGAACTTATACCATATAAATTAAAAATTTGTAGGAGATAAAAAATGAAATTAGTAATATCGTTTGAAAAAATGTATTTAACAAACCAAAACATAATTATCTATTTGATAAAACAGAAGCGCAGCATTTTTTTTATTTACTGGTATTTAAAAATAAATATGTGTACAAAATATTGAAAAGACTATAAGAAGAAACCGCGTTTCTGAATTTTCTATTCCGTGACTTTACCTTTTTAAAAGATGCTTATGCACCATTTACATTCACAGTTTTGTATAGAGAATGGGCACGAACAATCGCTTTCGCTGAAATAC
Organism: Zelleria hepariella; assembly: GCA_949319315.1. NCBI lineage: Eukaryota > Metazoa > Arthropoda > Insecta > Lepidoptera > Yponomeutidae > Zelleria > Zelleria hepariella. The sequence continues at coordinate 6,449,186 of OX439379.1, read as the reverse complement.
GCGTTTAAACGAACTATGAATGAGGTTTTATTTTCCATCGGGATCTGGCATCTACTTAAACAGCCAGTGTTTTTTTCTTTTTCAAAACCATAGGGCGCGGGAAAGACTGTCCCGGCGTCGCGTTCAAATTTCGAAGCGCACAAAAGTTCAGATAGTTTAAATCCGGCCTTTACACGATCGTAAGTTACTAGTAACAGCAAACTTTCCGAGCGTGGGAGATGAAAATAACTATTGTATACTTTTTAATCTTAAAAACCTACACTCATTGGGTTCAAGCCCGAGATCCAGGATTTTGGTTTGGGGGGCCAAACCAAAATACTGGATCCGCCACTGGTCATGGGTACATAGAATCTGCAAAACACTGTGATGTGATGTTCTGTGACTGTGATGGATGACTGAGTGACCTTTCGGCCAGTTCCTACTTAGTGACAAAGCGACTGTCAGCGTCATTTATTGTAATGAGATATTTGCACAAGGCCCACCATGTCCGACTGCAAACCGGAAGAAGGTGGGCGGTGTGAAAAGTAAATAATGACCTAAGGGTGTAATTCTAGAACGCTACTTAAACTCAGTTTAAACAGAGTTCAGACTGTCGATAAAGCAGTGCATGTTTTGATATGAAGGGAGGGATATTCAAATCAAAACATGCACTGTTTTATCGACAGTTGACACTACTAAACTCTATTTAAACTGAGTTTAAACAGAGTTTAAGTAGCGTTCTAGTTTGAACTGAGTTTAAGTAGCGTTCTAGAATACCACCCTAATTGTTGTGAGAGTATCGCCGCCGTTCTATGAAACAATAACTAAGTACTAATTTAAAATACCCCCGACTTAAGATTACTTAGGGGGTATCATAAACGGCTGGGGGCAAATTCTCGGGTATGTCACATTCGAGATTCTACGAAGAAAACCTTAGTACCTAAAAAGTCACATTCGAGATTGCCGAGAAATTAGCCCCCTGAACCGATTTTAATAGGTAATGAATGATTCACGCTCTTTTGTGAGAAATCTGCAGAGACCGAGACAGAACGATACCTAAACTCAAATTTTTAATTCGAGTCCACGGAATGACAGTTGCTACAAAGGCTTTATCTGACAGCAGCATACTAGCAACTGTCATTCCGTGGACTCGAATTAAAAATTAGAGTTTACTTACGTAGTTGCTTATTGAATTTTTCAATTCAAAAATTGGCAGATAGTATTTTTTTCCCTCGCGCCACTGATTTTTCCGACTTTACATACAGAAAACCCCACCCAAAACAAAACTGTGTGCTTATTCTGTAAAAATCCGCACAGTTGCTTGGTAGTCCACAAAACCAAACAGTATTATCTTAACAAAATATCATCACGCTATCGCATTTGGTGGCTCTAACTTAATACTCAAATACACGAAATAAGTGAGTACCTACTTTATTCTACGAGTAGGTACTTTACCCATAAAGTACGCTGTCCACAAACACCGGCCGTCACCGAGAATTTACCTAGATGAGATGATAAAGCGTCAAGTGGCACCTCAAAAAACATCATGGGGACACCCGCGGCTTAGTTGGCTCCACTCGTATTGACTTGTCCTCCTGTGGGCTAGGTCGATTAAGCTGTCTAGATGCTATAGGTGCTGGGCAAGCCTACTCCATCTGTCCCAGGCACTGCAGCGCCGAGCGGTCTCTTCACCCATCTAGTGTGTGTGAGTGAAGGTGCCACTGGACTCTGTATAAATCATCTCATTACGTAGAGGGAAAAGCCTTCAGTGGCACCTTCACTCACACACAATAGGTGGGTGAAGTGTTTACCTGGACGCTGCAGTGCCTGGGACATGTTTATATGGAGTAGGCTTGCCCAGCACCTACACCATCCTCTTAACGGTGGACACATACCAGCCTACACGTATAACGTCGTTGATTGGCTGACGGAAATCTAGGAACTAAAATTTCGCCATAGTCAAGTGTCGCCATATTGTTTCCATCCTCCAATGTCTAAGCCAGAGGTTCCTAACCTTTTGGACTGGTGGACCACTTGCGGTTTTTGCATGAAAACCGTCGGGAATCACTGGTCTTGGTCTAAGCTAGAACAAACTGCGCGCCATTTTGCGAGCGTTTCTGTTTCGAATCGTCATCTGCTGAGTGAAGCCTTTGTACGATGGACAGACGCCCAAATGCACTTTGACCATGGTTCATTCTTATTTCAAGTAGAATAAGGAGAAGATTTCAGTGGCAAGTTTGGTAAATAAATTCTTCTCCGCCAGGTTAAGGACAGTAGCTGTAGACAATAGGCAATTCAGTTGGCGACGTGGTCTTCTTGCAAGTTTTGGACCAGCTCGACCTCTGGTTAGGACCTAGCATAAAAATATTAGTTTCATTTTTACAGCGCTTCATGTCCCACTCGAGAGCACGTAGGTATCGAGATCGATTTACATTGTCATACCTACTCGAAATTGAAATGATGGAGTTTCTTTACCATGCTTCTTCTCCATCAAAATAATACGTAGCTGGTGGAGCTGATGGCCAAGAAGAAGTGCAAAATAAGATTAAAGCCCGGTTTCTGAATTGAGAATTTTACTAAGTAAATACTTAACTATCGTTCTGTCACGCTCTTTTGTGAGAAATCTGCAGAGACAGAAGGATACTTACCCATTTGCTTAGCGAATTTCTCAATTCAGTAATTGGCAGTATATCAATGATATGATGGGTTCAAACTCCAAGTCAAGTGCAGTCTCAGTCTAAACGTCAGCTAAATTTAAAAAAACCGTCATAAATGAGGTGCACACACGAGTTTGTTTGGTGATCAAAATCACCTTACCTTACAACTTACGGGTAATAAAACACAGGCTTTTTATTCATTTCGCTTTAGTGCACTCAACCTCCATGCATATAAACCGAAGGCAGAAGGCAAACCAAATTCCCGATATCATATTTCTTTGCCTAGCATCCTCTCTTGGATATTATTATGAAAAATATACCCTATGCAATATTGCCTTGTCTCTTTTTCAGTATATACCTATCATAACCCTACATTATCTCATAGATTAAACAGAGATTTAAATTAATAAAAAAATCATTAATTACTTACTTAAATAGGCATCGATGGAAATTACGGAAATTCAGGAAAAAAAATCCGTTTCAATTGCACTTCCAGTGACGCCTTCCGTGATTAGGCCTATTTAGGCACTTCTTCCATGACGGAAAATCTTCAGTTATGTATTAAGAATCGACGAAGAATATTTTGAATTGGTCTGCACTACCTAAATACAAAACATTTTCGTGTAAGTAAATTGTAACTCAATCAGCCAGTACAAAAGTGCCTACGCGGGGCGTTACATGATGATAATTAGACTAATTTGAACACAGCAACTGGGTCGTTACGTTCGAGCGGGCTAGGCGGGTAAATAATTCATTTTAAATACTGTAACGTAATCATGCGCATGCGAGGCTCGACCTGCAATTTGGCACCGCATTAGTAGTCAAGTTTTTTAAAGAAATACCTACTTAGAGCCCTGTTGTGTGCTACACGTATAGACACACGGCCCTGATGTTTGCAATTTTTTACACGCAGTGATAGCTAAACTATCAATTCGAAAACAGTATTTTCAACCGGTGGGCAAGACCCCGTGGGGGGTCGCCAAGCTACCTTAAGGGATCGCGAAGCTTCTTTGGGGTATCGCAAAGCTTCTTTAGGAGGATTTTTGGGGGAAAACCTGGTAGGGGGTCGCGAAAGGTTTGTCCACCGTAGTCGCGTCATGAAAAAGGTTCAAAAACACTGCTCTAAAACATCCACTCATGCGTCAACCATCGGGGGTGTCTAATTATTACGTGAGGTTATTTTGGCGATTTTTCGACACCCCCATCCTCCCTTGGTGAGATATCGTAAGATTTGGCTCGAATACCAATAATACCATACCATCGATAGCTACTCAAGCTGTAGAGTATTCGGACCTTCTAGAAATCTCATCCTCGATGGTCCGCATACTCTACAGCTAGGTAAATAAACGAGTTCATATTCTTTGTATATGTATTTCCTTGGTAAATACAGAACTTTGCCTTTCTTTATGTTTACAAATCCAATCATAGCTCCCATTTCACCCAATTTCCTCAATCTGTAAAACAATTGAGTCAATAAAGTGTGGGTATTGTGTTGTTGAGTCATCATAAGTAATACTTGTTCAGCTAGCCATCACTAAATCACTATTGCAAGCGCTGCTTGAAATACGAGAGTGTACCTACTCAGCAAATTAATTTGAACACAGCAACGATACAAACTTACCCATTTGCTTAGTGAATTTCTCAACTGAGAAACCGGGCCTAAATAATGTACGTAAGGTTCTTATGAGTTCTTAGGAAAATTTTCAGGACTGTAAAAGGAAAAACTTAAAGTACTTTAACTATTGGATAAGACAGACATTACTCGTTCTAATTAATTCAAAGAACTCATTGGACAGGACAAAGTCTGAAGGGTTCAGCATTAGTTTTTCCTTTTCCCTAAGTTTATGGAAGTATTTTTTTAATTACCGTACCCTCTATATTTTTTAAAATATTTGTATATTTTGACGACGTGGTCCCAAGTTGCATAAAATGTGTAATTATTGAGAATAGCAAACATTTTCTGCATAAGCTCTAAATTATGTTGTCTCTCTATGCTCTACGCTCAACTTACCAATCACTCAAAGACATTCTTGACTTGTTACAGCCGCAACGTTGTTCGTGACAGCTGTCACTATGACAGACACTAGTTTTTACAGCTGGGTCATCATGAGCATGGCGATTATTCCAGCGCTGCCAACATTCAAAGCGGTGGTAGTGAGATAACAATATTATGAATATTACACTTCAGCTTTATGTAAGCCACCGTAACTTGAATAATGGTCGATTATTACGGTTATGGTATACCACGAGACCTAGTTTTAGACTTTAAACAGAACATACCGGCATATTCATTTTGATAATTCGATATAAGTACCTACCTACATAGGAAAGAACTACTAATACGTAATTTGATTTGTGCTGTGAGTTTTGTTCAATGAATAAACTAAACTAAACAAAATTTTGACCGTTTTTAGGTTCTGTAAAGAAGAAAAAACTGAACCATTATAAGATCACTTTGTTAGACCCTTTTCTCAGGAACGCGTGAAGTTTTTAAGTTTAAATTGATATCAAATAGGTACTCAAGACTGCAGCCGTTCATGCAGCATATTTCCGCTTATTTCGACACTAGCACTAGGGTCTTATCGTATGAAAGGACTTCATTAGCACCTAAAACTGATTCAAAATTATTTTTATGACTCGAAGTATTCGATTAAAATGAAAAAAATAGGTATACGATTTTCCCCCTTACAAGCTTGTACGGAACCCTCGGTGCGCGAGTCCGACTCGCACTCGGCCGGTTTTTTTTATCTGTGGCGCGTCATATTTCATACATTCCACTTGATTCCACAGATACAGGGCCTACACAAATAGCGGGATAAGTTAGTATCTGCAGCACCAAAAAACGTTGTATGCATCGGTTTTCAAGTACAATATTGTTCTGCATCGGTGAGTTTTAACAATTATAATGATAAGAAGTCTGTGTCATACAAATCATACATCAAGAACAGCAGTTGCACGTAAAATTAATATGAATTTGATTTACAAGCAGCCAGCAGTGCACGCGCTGCCTGCTTTTTGCAACGAACAGCGGAAACAATGCTAATAAGCAATCACGCTGCGTACAGGCAGCGAAACTTTAAAATTCACCTGTTTGTTCGATTTACGATCTTATTCGGCGCGGGATAAGAGCCACCATGGGGTATCATGACGTGTCGCTGACCCTACTATTGATCGCACATGTCAAGGCTTCGATGGAGCTAGCCAGGCTAGACAAATAAGCGGTTAGGCAGTCTGCAATGGAGACTTTTGGGTCTTTTATTACGTCAGCCTGCATTTTGAGGCAAATGATGGCCACTTGTCACGCTAAAATAATAGAGCATACGAAGATAATAACAAATACGGAGATATACAATTTATGTTCCTAATATTCGATTATTTTGTCTATTCATATTCGAAGGGATTCTTAAGGCTATAATATATGTATATTCCTGTAGTTTTTATTTACACTGCACATTGTAAAAAAATGCTAAAATTGCTAAATCACTACTTTTATGCCCTAAAAAGTAAAATGATTTTATTCAATACGCAATAAAAAAAATTATTTACATTCAACGTCAAATCTAAGTACAAAATTATCAAATATATAAAAAAAAAACATGTGAAAAAAAAAATTGATATCAGAATATGTTGAATTTCTTGAATTGTGAGAAAATGATGCTCACATAAAAAGTGGTTCCGAGCCCCGCGTTGAAGTCTTTTGCTCTGCGGAGTTTTGGCGCTCCGCTCCAAATAAAATTATGGATCTTACCCCGAAGGATCTTTATTATTTGTGCGCCTTGAATTTTAGTTCACAACATGGTATGATTTAATTTTGATTTTGTTTTTTCTGATACCCAGACCCATCTCTGAGCCTTATTTTCCTATACTAACGTAAAGCAATGTATTCGCATCATCAGGAACGAAATCGTTGACGTCAACTTCCATTACTTTCCTGAAACGGACATGGGACATATCAGACACGAAGAACAATCCGAATCTCCTTGCAAGCCAACCCGCCAGCAGCATTGCGAACGTGCACCGCGTACATTACATTTCCCCCCTAAAGCCTTACAGTACGCGTGGGGAGGCTTCCGCGCCAGTCACTAGTGAGCTACGGCCGTCGTCGCACGCGCCGCTGCGGGCAATAGTTTTCCCTTGGAGAAAAATTGTGCCCGCGTGTTTGGACTGAAAAAAAAAAAACTCTTTATTCCTCCTTTGTGGCGTCTTCTTTTTTTTCTTTTTTTCGTCGGTTTCTCTCGCCTGGTTGTTCGGATTGGGGTATCGGATGGATTGTGCGCATGGCGAAAAGTTGCGTTTGTAAGAAAAGTGCTTTCCTCCCGTCTGCGCCCGGGCCGCCCTTACCGCTGTTGTAGTCTCTACTTGAACAGGTGAGTGTTGTTATTATTGTTTATATGAACATAATATTTTATCTGTTCAAATAAATCATGGAAAATCAATCATATTTTACGCCTGCTGTTGCGATGTTGTGTGAGCCTATAATTGGCATCCTTATCAGACCAAAAACCATGTACCTAATTATAATTTTAATGTTTATTAAGGATTCTGTTGGCTTTCCTAATTTAATAAATAAATAAATAATTAGTGTGCACTTTTTATTTTAGTTTATACATTTTTATTTTGTATTATTTAAAAACCCATTTATAAGGATATCATTAAAAAATCCTTTGAATTTATTTTAAGTATACAGAAAGTTATAAAAATCCTACAAAAAAAAAAACCTTGAAAGGTTGCAATTTGAAGTTTGTTTTAAGATAAAAGCACAATATCCTAGTATTGTTTGGGCAATAATTGTGTAACACCCGGGGTGGAAATCCTTATTTTTCAGCAAAGGGTTACCTATGCCCCTCCTTTTTACATGCGTGTTTTGAAATTGCATCGTTTTTACATGCGTGTTTTAAAACAGTTCCAGTTATTCAAGCAAAACTCAAATTATACTATTACGAGTTTTCGACATTTTATATCAATTTACCGGTTTCGGTTTGCGTAGTTTTCGACTACGCTTCGATGTATAATTTTTCGCAAATAAAGTTAGAAAGTTCGCAAAATGACAGATATTCCACTTGATAATTAGTAAGAGCAGCGAAAAGTACAATCAATATAAAAGAAAAACTCAAATTGTACTCTACAATTTTTCGACCACGCTTTACTTTATAAATATTGGCCAAAAAACAACACAGAATTCGCAAAGAGACAGATATTCCACTTGATAATAGGTAGAGCAGCGGCCATTGTGTTTTTTCCACGGCGCGCTTGTGTAACGCTCTTGCGCAAGCGATCCAACCGAGATAACGTTTTGAAACTGAAAGTGCTTGCGAGAACCGCTCTTGAAACATTCTGACCTGGGACTTTATTGTTTATTACTATAAAAGTTTTTTTTCTTGACACAATTGGCTGGTTTTTAGACAATTTGATATATAATAATAATAAAAAAACCCACAAGCTCGTCCTTGTGATCATATCTCATATAATCTCGCGGAGCCCATTGCGCTTCCTTAGGGGATTATAAAATCTTTATTGCACATTAAAATATGTAAAAAGGCGTACTTAATGCAAGATAGCATTTTGTACCAGTCAACCTTTCATGTTGTATATAAAATGCGGATGATTTTCAGGAAATCCTTTCTTAATGCACCACGAAATATTTCTGCTCTTTGCAGTCTGTGCTTCAGTCAACAACAGATAGTACTTCTTATTTTAAATAGGCAGGGATTGATTAAAATAATATATTATATCAGATCATTATTTTATTTGTGACATTGTTATGGTACTAAGATTTTTTGTTATGTATTATGAAGTTACCAAGATGTTATGTTTTAAGTGGGTACGATGGGACTGTCATCGTCACCATGTGACAAAAGTTCCGAAAATAAGAAAGATTATTTTAAAAAAAAACAATAGTTTATTACTTCGGCTTATAGACGCCCTGAGTGTACTGGATATTTTTTTTACGCCAATCGAGCGGTTAAGCAATCTTTACGAAAGTCTTGACAAAAATAAACTAAGTATTTGATATTATTTTGTTGCTTGATTATTGGGTTGGGTTGGGTTTTTATTACTAATCGTTTTGCACAATCGTCGCATGCCACATATTAGGTAATTTATTGAAAAATTTCGTTGCGTGTCACAAAAATATTTTGCAATAAGTACAGACAGTTTTTTATTAGACTGTAATGGATGACTCAGTAGGTTTTGTCGCGATTCCGAATCACCATTTATCCGGAATTTTGACAGAGAAAAATGGCGGATCGAACAGTTGATCTCAACTCAACTAAAGGGTAGAATAATGAAAAGAATACTGTTTTTTGTCGTAAAACAAAAATTGCCGAACAAAAATAGTTCAGTTTAGCTACAACATTGAAAAAACTGAAAACTGTGCATTTCCCGGTATGTTACTTTCGTTGACCCTTTTTGAGAACTACTTTGTTACTTTCGTTGACCCTTATTGAGAACTACTTTGTTTGGTTATTTTTGTATTAATATTAATAATATTCAATTCACTTATATGGTGAATGCAAAGGGAGGGGTTTTGTAAACATTATGAGAAAACTCGCTAGTTAGTTGACTTTCCTGTGCCAATTAAGCTGAGAGGATTTGATTTCATTTATTATCGAAAATAAAGAGTAGAACAATGTCATGTATACAGCTTAGTTATTGTTGCGATGGACTAGTTTAGTCCCATCTTAATATTTCCCTGACTCTACAGCATCCAAGTGGTCCATCTCCAATGGAGCGTGTAGCAAAGTTCCGTGTAGGTAAATAATTTACACTGTAGATAGAGGTCTAAGGTTGAAACCTAATCTACCACTGCACTGACAATATTAAATGTCCCCTTTTGTACCCTTACAATTTTATTTTTGTTTGCTGACCTTAATTTTTCTTGTTACTTTGATGTCCTCACCATTTTCTGCCTCTTTGCTGCCCTTACAATTTTATTTTTGTTTGCTGGCCTTAAGTGTTTTTCTAACTTTTCTGACGCAATAATTATTATTTAGATAATAAAATTGTGAGAGATTTTCGCAAAAACATTTTGTAGATCACAGTATCTATAAAGCTCGCACTAGGTGTAAAAAATTACCGCTCAACAGACTTTTGTAATGCCGGATACTTACGTGTTTTTATAGAGTAAGCACCAAATAAGAAAAGAAAAACTTTAGTAGACAATCCAAAAAATAAACATTAAACTCAAAAGATCAATGGAAAATCAATACCATGCGTTTATTTAAAAAGATGTCCACATGATGATTGCGGTCGTAAAAAAGAACAACAATCAAACTGTCTTGAGCATTATAAATTAAAGGAAAAAAGCTCAAACGGGCAAGTGTTTTCGCAACCATATCGCATAGAAATAGCTGTTTTATTATTTCGAAGCATAATATTTTTTATTGCCAAACGGGCTAGTCCCAACACGTCTAATTATTTTTCGAAAATGACTAGTAAAATAAAGTATACTTACCCTACTAAACAAGTGATCTTGGAGTTAGTCAATCGGAACCATCAATAATTTTCAATCGCCAGATAAGAACTAAGTAAGTATTCCTAGGAATATAAAAAAAATTGAACGTATTTTGTATTGGGATATTGGTCGAATAAACTAACTGGGGCTTTAACTCAGGATTGAAAAATCAGGTTTCAGCTAATTACATTGCATTCTCGAAATAAGGGGCTTCTATTCACACATACCCATAAACGAATTTTTGCCCATTTGATTTGTTCGTGTTTTCAGACTTGTTTTTAGGAAGGCGACTAATCCATGAGTTTAAATTTCTGTAATACATTCGATAAATTGCATCTGCAATTCTACCAAAAAAACAATTTGGCTCGTTCATTGGCTCAATACACAAATATATTTTTTATGACCAAATCACATAAATGACGAAACTGCACTAGCCCACCATTTGGCATTATAGACGTATTTCCTAAGTCACAGATTACTTGACAAACCAGAATAGCAAGGTAACCTTTGAACTAGGTGTATGGATGTATGTTGTTGACTTATTGAGCTATCTGACAACATATTATGTGCTTTAGTCCGCTAGACACAATAATCATTTTCCTATGTGTCAATTCTGCTGGAAATTACTTCAGAGACTTTAAGGTTACTTACTATAGTATCTCTTGATTTTCTCTCACAAAGTTATGTTACTAATAGTGTTATTAACTGGCGTAAAAAAGGATATGTTTTTTTAATGTTTGTTACCTCATTTTTTTTTGTAGGTGGACCGATTTTGATGATTCCTTTTGTTTCAAAGGGTACTTTCCGTGTGGGCCCATGAATGGTGGAAATATGATGAACACTGTTAAAATTGTTAGGACCTTCTGTAACACCTTTGATTAGTTAGGATAAACGCATTTTGTTTGTAGGAGCTCCCTTTCAGTTTAAACTAGCGTTAGTCCGCGTTTTCACACGTTTGAACCAGATTTTCCACTTTGAAAGTGATTCTACTTGTTATTGACATGCTTTGATCATATCGATGCAATGAAAGCAATATTACGTACCTTCACAGCTAGCTAGGTCTTATAAAGCCCTGGTGAAACGACTTATAAAGCCCTCTATCTATACAAAGCAAAATAGCATGATTTAATGTATTAAGGTAGATATTTTAGGTTAGTTAGTTAAGTATATTTTAGGTTGGTTCAGGTTATGTCCGAAAACCGGCAACTGATTGCACCTAGGGATGCCCATTAGTTACAAGCCGAGACATATGCCCTTTTGTTTCCACATAAAATATTACTTTATTTGTGAGTACTATGTTCGTGTTTAGTATAAGTGAAAATGTAAATTTTATTTGTGGAAATGAATAAACATCTTCTATTCTATTCTATTCTATTCTAGATAATCGTATGTGGACTCCCAAACCATCCAACCAGTCGTTCCCTCAATGCTGAGGATCGTGAATCGTGAATCGTGATCACTTGAAAGTGGCGGCAGTTCTCCATTGAATAGATCGGCCAGGGGCCTTAGCCTGTAACGTAATGGCGGGTCAATGGCGTCCCGGAAGAAGGACAAAACCGGGCTTTCCTCGTTTTTCTCCTACAACCAGAGAACTAATCCTCTAGAATTAGAATCAAAATATTCTTTGCTGTACTACAAAAACATTAAAAGGACAGACAGCGTTAGCAAATCGTTATTGAAGTCGTCACCTGACAGCCCATTTTGGCACCATTGTGTTACAGGCTAAGGGCTCTGGGGCCTTAGCCTGTAACACAATGGCGTATCAATGGCGTCCCAGGTAGAAGGATAAAACCGGGATTTTTTCGTTGCTCTCCTACAACCAGCGAACTATCCTCTAGAATTAGACTCATAATATTATTTGCTGTACTACAAAAACATTAAAAGGAACGACACTGAACCGACAGCATTAATAAATCGTAATTGAAACCGTCAACCGGGAGCCCATTTTGACACCATTGCGTTACAGGCTAAGGGCCCAGGTCATGCAATTTTTTTCGTAGCGGTTGGTCATGTTCCGTCCATTTAGAGGGTGGTTTGCCACCACCCCATCGATATTTGTACAAAATTCAATATTTCACGAAGCATTTTTGTATTTTCTAAATACTAAACCGTGCTAGGGAACAGTATAAAGGCGCAAGAGTTTGCGGGTTCAAGTCCTGTCCCGAGCAATTTTTTTAACCTTATAAAATCTTATAAAAGCGGTGGTGGTCTAGTGGGTAGAACAGTGGACTCTGAAGCGAAAGGTCCTAGGTTCGATTCCCGGTGCGGGCATATTATGTATCTATGACTTTGTTTAATTTCAAAGTTACGTACATTTGTGAATTTGTAGTAGCAATACCACTCGCTGACGGTGATGGAAAAACATCGTGAGGAAACCTGAGCGTATGAGGCATTATACCCTCAACGCAAAAATCGCCAACCCGCATTGAGCACGCGTGGTGATTAAGCTCGAACTCTCTCTCTGAGAGAAGGCCTTTGCCCAGCTAGTGGGACATGTACAATTGTACAGGCTACATCTTACTTACTTTTTATAAAATCTTTAAGACGCATTGTTATACAGGTACATAAATGTTTGTTGTACAAAATAGCCTTGCGTTGTGGTAAAAAACATTACAAAGAATATAAAATCAAAGCATGCTTATACGAATAGAAGGAGAATTTAATTAAAAAGCTTCGTCGATATGAACGCAAAACGTCAAGGGTAACCCCTCTGGAAAGAGGCACAAAATATTGCAGGCAAGTTCAATATTCAATGTTGTAAGTTTATTTGGTAATAATTCTGACTTCAATCGAGTATATTCCGCAGATATTAAAACCCTAATTAGCACACCGTAAAAAACTTGTTACATTGCACACATTCCCTTCGCTTTAATTACTTAACCACATGTAGCTAATTTAATTAAAAAGTCATTATAAGTAATTAATTACACTTCGGTTTATCTTTTGGAGATAATATTTTTCTTGCAGCTAAATGTTGGCAATATTAGTATGCTGATTTCACGATAGTAAGCAGTCTATAATGGCACTAGAGCAAACATTTGTGGTACAGTCGGCCACACGCTAGGATACCCCTTTTTGTTCGATTTGCATCCTTATGCCGCGCGCGGTAAGAGCTGCCATGGGGTATCTGTGACTGTGGCCGACGGTACACACGACAGCACGTCGACCCTTACACGCTAGCACTCTACTCGGTTACGTTAAGGGGCGACTACAACAAAACTGTACAGTCTGACGTGCTGTCGTGTGTACCTATGCTGGGACATCTCCACCTCCGGCTTGTAGAACTGTTTCAATCTGTGGAATATATGAAACACCCGTTATAGATACAAAATGCTGTCAAACGTACACTCAATAAAACCATGTTTAGTTGACTATGTTATGGTTATCAGTGAGTCAAGAAGCTGACTCAAGCCACCGGTAAAGTTGGAGACGTACGTTATCTATTGATCAATAGATAACGTACGTCTCCAACTATATAAAAATACTATCTCAGTTTAAAACTAAAGTTTTTCACGTAATAATCGAACAAGATAAGGGCTATCTTCAAAATAATTGAGTAAGTTTGTTATTGAAGTAAAATGGATCGTGGTTTTAAAGAGACATATTCTCTTCTCACGTCCAACGACAAGTAAGTTAAAACATATCGCGAGGAGACCCGCTGTTTCAGTTGGTATACAGTAAAGTGGTTACTGCCTCTCTATTGTACCTATATATTAGGTAAAGCAGCTAAAATTTTTGACTTAGCTGTCGTGTGAACATTATGTATGGTCTAATATTTGCATTCGCAAAACTGGTTTTTCGCTTGGAAACAGACTGGGTGCCATATTGTCCTCGGTGCTCACAGACAAGGTGTTCTGTTTTGAGAAGGGGCATCGAACTATAGCACCTAACACTTATAGGTCAACATAACATGGCAGTTATGTATCCCAAACATATACGTAGATACATAATACAGCATGACGTTGAGTGCCCATGGGTCCCACCTTTACAGGGTGTTAAAAGACCGCTGATAGACCCGAAAGGCACGTATACTAGACACCAAAACGAAACAAGTACTTTTTCCATAAATTATTGCTGGGAAACGATTTTCGTTTTTAGGTTATTATTTTGTTAAATATTTTATCACGCAATGGACGTGTAACGCAGAAGTCATACCTACATATTGTGCAAGCGTTGTGTTGCCGATGTTAAGAATACATTGTAGGTTCCAATTTTAATGTCGTATTTTGTAAGAGTATATATATATATATATATTTAATTGGATATTGTTTCTTAAGAACAAATATTAAATACTTGATAGTGAACAGACCTGCAAAAAAATATTTAAAAGTCCGACTTTCAACCTCATAAACCGTTGATTTCCCAGGCCTAGTTCCTTAGGCAAAAAATATCGTTACGATTAGGACAATTTGTGCTATTCCGCGGTCTTTTAACACCCTGTATTGTGCCAATTACTTACGGTATAATTTTATGGTAAATACTTACTGAGATTTTAATGATTTGTTTGACTTTATTTGACACCTATTATAATGTATAGTAAATAAAACTCGAATAACGCTAACATGCTTGTCACATTATGAAAATAAATCTTGTCACTTTGGGAAGATAATCTTCAATTTATAGACGTTGGCTAGATTTGCTTAGCTTGAATAATGCCAAAAGGTAGTGGAAAAATGTCCTGTCAAAGTGTCAACTTCACAGAGTACCTACCGGGAAAAGTTCATTTTATTGTCGATGGTCGTCCACGATGGATGAGGTTATCGAATTACAAAATTAAATAATGGCATATCAAATGAAGAATGAAATTAATAATGATCTATCTCTGCAATGATTTGTTATTAAGTTGATTTGTTGGTATCTAGAGCAATACTGATATTGATAAAATATTGCGAGGAAGCATGGTGCGCTAATGTATTTGGTCGAATATACTTACCAACTCGCACACTGCGGATGTAGAATAGCAATGTGGCTATACATTATCACTAGATAGACGCTAGTGATGAAAGTTACGAGATAAAAGAGATGCACGATTATTCTCACAAAATAATCATAGCATAAGAATCTCAGTATGGTCACAAATACAATATAACCATAGTCATGAAATTCCCGTTTAGGAATGTTTTCCCGCAGTATCACATTACGACCACTCCATAAACATGATTTTATAAACAGTTTAGAAACAAAACAAATATATCAGAGCCCTAAATAGAGACAAAACATTGTCACGCATCGACTTAACAATACCTATCGCATGAAACACCAACCAAAAATCTTACCTCAACACACATATCGCCTCCACAAGATTAGAGTTAAAGTTATACTGGTTTCATCGCAACCCAGTACAAAAATAATATCGGGTCACGTGGCCGATAAATGAGTAGAAAATCCAATCGAATAAATGTTCACCACTTCTGCGTAACATTTCAACCGGTCCGGCGACAAGACTGTCTGTGACCCCTGACCTCTAATGGCCCCCCTGGAAAAAAAAAACTAGACTCAGGCATAACCTGTATCGTGATAGCGGTAAGGATAATTTTGGCGTGACATTCTGTGACTTTATTTTATGTCACGTGTGGTAGAGTCCAAAAGCTTTTTTGTCACAAACTGTCTTACTTTTACTGATTGTGCGTCTTTTCCCTAGTCTAGTTCTACCTCAGGTTATTCTGAGAGTTGTATTGATAGAACTAAATGGAAATTAACTCCGCCACTTCTCTACATCACTTCTCAAAACAACGTCGCGTTCCCCTTCCGTCTGTATATCCGCTCTCCTCCTAAACTACTCAATAGATTTTGATGCGGTTTACACTATCGTTTAGATATTTTTCACGCAAGATTTATACAAACAAAGTGTACTTTTTAATTCACCCGTGCGAAGCAGGGGCGAGTGTACCTACTATAAAATACTGTATAAAGTATACTGTACATACATATTGGTATGAAATATTTGGAAAAGATATACACCGTGGAATTTTAGTGGTTTTAAAACGGAAGGTATTTAGTTGCACTCCTGATTCTGAGCCAAATTCCAAAAATTTAATTCAAAACGAACGAAAAAAAAAATCACTTCCCAATACAAACGACTATCGCCAATCGACACCATTTGTATCGAGAAGCGATTTTTTTTTCGCGCGTTTTAGAATGAAATTTTGTAATTTGGCTCAGAATCACCAGTGTAACAAAATACCTTCGGCTTTAAAACCACTAAAATTGCACGGAGTAGGTAGACCGTACTTATTATTTCCTTTCAAAAGCGCGTGTTAGCAGTGTTATTCTAAAGGGCAACCTTTAATTTGGCCATATCTATGTTTACCGGTACAAGTATGTTTGTACCGCTCTACGTAGAAAAAAAAGTGGGTGATATTGAAACATGTATGTGGATAATACGGTGCTCATGTTCATGCGGGCCTGAGTCTGTAACGCAATGGTGCCAAAATGGGCTCCCAGTTGTACGATTTATTAATGCTGTCGAACCTTTTAATGTTTTTGAAGTACAGCAAATAATAATCTGATTCAAATTCTAGAGGATTAGTTTGCTGGTTTTAGGAGAATAACGAGAAAACCACGGTTTTGCCGTTCTACTGGGACGCCATCGATACGCCATTGCGTTACAGACTTAAGCCCCTAGGTTACCCTTGGCGCTATTGCGTTCATATCGACTTAAATTCTCTTCGAATTAGCATAGTATTTTTTTAGTCATAGTTTTATATACTTTGTAATGTTTATTCAAATTTACAGGCTATTGTGTAGAATAAAAATATAAAATGCGTCTTTATTAGTGAAATATTTATTTCGTAAATTGCGCCCTTTTGAAATAGATAGGCTGATGTAGCCTCTTAAACAAGGGCTAATCAGGTTCGATTCCCAGTAAAGGAATGGACAGTGACAGCTTGATTTATTACTTACAAGCGTTTTCACCGTTCACATAATGTAAGTAGGTAAACGAAGCACGTGTTACGTACGTACCACTCGTTCTGTTAGTTTTGGCATTTGCACGTCTGCGTATCGCGCAATGCTAAAAATTACATGTTTTTTTTCTTCCTCACTCACTATTAGCTCGCCCACCACCAAGTATACCTACAAATGGTTGAAGAGCCAGTGATAAATCAATTAAAATACTCAATTAATGAATGGGGGAATGCTGCCAGTGTGATGGGGACCTTTGGGTCGGATATGACGTCTCGGAGCGGTTTGATAAGTTGATTACTTTATTAGGGGTATTATTATTGTTTTATATTATGATTTATTTTTTATTGTAGCAGTTTGACATTTTATATTAAGTACCTGGGCGACCGAGCTTCGCTCGAATGCTAAGAGATGGCGCCCCTAATTTTTTTTTTGCATAACAGCCTTTGAATGAAACTACGAGAATCAATAACTAAATAACGAGTATCAATAAATATTAGGGGGGGGCTCTGTGTAAGCAGAAGTATATTTTTTGTTTTTAGGGGGGGGGCTCCGCCCCCCCAACCCCCCGTCTGCTGTGCGCAGCTGGCCTCTGGTGACCTTATAACTCTGTGTGAGCAGAAGTATATTCTTTGTTTTTAAGGGGGGGGCTCCGCCCCCCCAACCCCCCGTCTGCTGTGCGCAGCTGGCCTCTGGTGACCTTATAACTCTGTGTGATCAGAAGTATATTCTTTGTTTTTAAGGGGGGGGCTCCGCCCCCCAACCCCCCGTCTGCTGTGCGCAGCTGGCCTCTGGTGACCTTATAACTCTGTGTGAGCAGAAGTATATTCTTTGTTTTTAAGGGGGGGGAGCTCCGCCCCCCCAACCCCCCGTCTGCTATGCGCAGCTGGTCTTTGGTGACCTTATAACTCTGTGTAAGCAGAAGTATATTTTTTGTTTTTTAGGGGGGGGCTCCGCCCCCCCAACCCCCCATCTGCTGTGCGCAGCTGGCCTCTGGTGACCTTATAACTCTGTGTAAGCAGAAGTATATTTTTTGTTTTTTAGGGGGATGGCTCCGCCCCCCCAACCCCCCGTCTGCTGTGCGCAGCTGGCCTCTGGTGACCTTATGACTCTGTATGAGCAGAAGTATATTCTTTGTTTTTAAGGGGGGGGGGGCTCCGCCCCCCCAACCTCCCGTCTGCTGTGCGCAGCTGGCCTCTGGTGACCTTATAACTCTGTGTGATCAGAAGTATATTCTTTGTTTTTAAGGGCGGGGCTCCGCCCCCCCAACCCCCCCTCTGCTGTGCGCAGCTGGCCTCTGGTGACCTTATAATTCTGTGTGAGCAGAAGTATATTCTTTGTTTTTAAGGGGGGGGGGGGCTCCGCCCCCCCAACCCCCCGTCTGCTGTGCGCAGCTGGCCTCTGGTGACCTTATAACACTGTGTGAGCACAAGTATATTCTTTGTTTTTAAGGGGGGGGCTCCGCCCCCCCAACCCCCCGTCTGCTGTGCGCAGCTGGCCTTTGGTGACCTTATAACTCTGTGTAAGCAGAAGTATATTTTATGTTTATTAGGGGGGGGGCTCCGCCCCCCCAACCCCCCGCCTGCTGTACGCAGCTGGCCTTATAACTCTGTGTAAGCAGAAGTATATTTTTTGTTTTTAAGGGGGGGGGCTCCGCCCCCCCAACCCCCCGTCTGCTGTGCGCAGCTGGCCTCTGGTGACCTTATAACTCTGTGTAAGCAGAAGTATATTTTTTGTTTTTAGGGGGGGGGCTCCGCCCCCCCAACCCCCCGTCTGCTGTGCGCAGCTGGCCTCTGGTGACCTTATAACTCTGTGTAAGCAGAAGTGTATTTTATGTTTTTTAGGGGGGGGGCTCCGCCCCCCCAACCCCCCGTCTGCTATGCGCAGCTGGTCTTTGGTGACCTTATAACTCTGTGTAAGCAGAAGTATATTTTTTGTTTTTTAGGGGGGGGCTCCATCTCATTGAAATAAAATAATAATCTATAGGGCGTCTTGACTTGACATTCTAAAGTCACAACAATGTCAAAGCTGTATTGGAATGGTTTGAAGAATTTCGTTTAAAGCCATCTTATTTTATGGAAAAAACGTATGAGGGACTATGAATGTTAACTTAGGTATAGTAAGTATTAAAAAGGTATATGATAGCACTTAGTTTGAATTTAAGGTAACACGAAAGGAAGGTAAACAAACAGTGCACACAGTGAACTTTATTTATTCAGGCCATCGTATCTATAGTTTTCCCGAATTTCTGGTGCCTTGTATCCTTTTCTGCTTCATCTTCTTTTCGTGTTGACGGTTGCTGCTTTATTGCTATTGACCATCCTTCCATGCATTATC
The DNA here is from genome assembly GCA_949319315.1 of Zelleria hepariella. Lineage (NCBI taxonomy): Eukaryota > Metazoa > Arthropoda > Insecta > Lepidoptera > Yponomeutidae > Zelleria > Zelleria hepariella. Next base: position 6,429,857 of record OX439379.1, on the reverse strand, counting down.
AATCAAATGCGCCAAACGAAAGTTTCATCTCGTCACCCGGTAATTTTATAAAGCTTGATAGATGCTGTCTTCAAGTATGGATGGAGCACAGCCTTCTTTATCTCTCAAGCCGTGCTGTGCAAGTCCTGGCAACGTCGCCCGTGAACCGGTTTACGCAGTGCACTGTCTGTCAGAAGCCATTATGATAGTACGACCAAATTAAAACTAATCCGAGTCTCACTAACTTCAACTCTGGCTGGAAACCATAAATTTTAGTCACATAATACATACCCGGCTAAATAACATGGCAGTTATGCTGTTTGTTTTTATACCATTTTTCTTGTAGTTTTAAGTTAGCTGGATAATCATTTGACGTAAGGATTTGTTTTGATTTGTTGTGTGGCTGATATTGTGAGTGAAAATTAAGTAATTTATTAGTTATTCATTGCTTTAAAACAGCCTAACTTGACTTGCCAGCTTAAGGTATGTTTTTAGAGTATTTTCATAGTTTTAGTTACGATTTGTAGTTACAATTTGATCCTAGAGAACCAATCGTAACACAACATTAAATCATGAATTTATTTTCAAATGCCTCGCTGGTGTTGTGTGCCCTGCTGTAAGTCGAATTACGACTCAAGTCTAAAGAGAGAAGAAAGACCTTTATCTACGTTTTCTTTCCCACGGGATAACGATTTATTAAGTAGCTGGAAAAATAATTATTAGATAGTCTTACAAGACAGACAACCGGTTCACGCAGTCCTTAAATGCGAGGTTGCCAAACTTAACAGCATGGCTTGAGAGATAAAGAAGGCTGTGGATGGAAAAATAATTATTAGATAGTCTTACAAGACAGACAACCGGTTCACGCAGTCCTTAAATGCGAGGTTGCCAAACTTAACAGCATGGCTTGAGAGATAAAGAAGGCTGTGGATGGAGCCAGGTTTTCCTAGTTTTTCTAGTAGTCATTGGTTCTTTCAGACTGTTGGTAATTAAGTATAACTAAAACTAAGTTATCTTGCTAAGGTTTCAATAAATTAAAGATTTTCTTGGCTCATGCGTTTGTTGATTACAATAATGTGACAGGTTCCGATGACAGCGATTTTGAAACAACTTTATAACTGTTGTTCAACGTTTTATTTTAAAACTTACTTGCGGACTTTTTGGTAGGTCAAAACTCACCGAAACTCAGTTTTGTTGGATAAAGTAAAGTCAAAAGCTCAACGCTACGTGATGACAGGGTCTCCGGTAAATGGTTTTGTCATTCACCTTAGTACAAATAGCCAATTTATGTTGATATTTGTTGTTTTGCTTTGCCCCTAAGTAAACCAGCGTGATGATATATAGCCTATGTGTTTTTTTATGTCTAAGCTATCTCCATTCCAAATTTCATCCAAATCGTTAGAGCCGTTTTCGAGATCCCCCGTTCAAATATATATATATACATAAAAATATACAAGATTAGCTCGTTTAAAGTAATAGGATAGGATAAAGAGTTGTCTCTCTATCTACGCAAAGGCTCGGCTGAATAAGCAGCCTAGAAAGTTCCAAAATTGCGGGTTCAAGTCCTGTCCCGAGCGAATTTTTTTAAGTTATAATAAGTCTTTTAATGTTTCCCTAGCATGGTTTAGGTTTAGTGCGATGGTTTTTTTTTAAATTTTTATTAATGTTTTTTTTTTATATGTATATTTTTTAGCTTTAGTATCGTGTAAATAATCACTCCTGAGTCGGGTGTCACTTTACAAAACAACTCAGTAAGTTAGTAAGTTCCCACATAAATTATACAAGGTGTTACAGAAGGGTCCTGTGACACTGAAAGGGGTTGTTTATGGCACGTTATCCTCCCCAACTTCAACTCAACAATTTACAGTTTCTGAGTAAAAAAAATAGAAGACCCAACCGCGTCTCGCCTATTGCAATAGAGATTTCATACTCAGCTGAGTCAAACTAAATAAACAGCTTAAAAACTCCCAACTTTGAATAAGTATGTTAGTCAATTTGTCACTAGCTCTCCGACTATAGCACAGTGAGTTGTGGGTGGGTGGGTGTTTTGGCAAGAAAACTTAGTGTTTTGTTGATGCGTTTTTTGTGTCAAATTAGTGCGTTACTGTTGACTTATGGTGACAAAAAATAAACTTCTAAGTTACCTTGACCCTGTGAATTAGACCCTATTATAAGTAGAGAGAGTTTACTTTAGGCTGAGCTATGGAAACTCCCTTCAATAAAACACCATAGATATGCCGACCGTTTTGTAAAACATACATGCTGAAATATATTGAAACACTTTTTATAAAAAGACAAAACAATCAAACATCAAAGCAGTTCATAAATACCGCTTACAGGTGTGACCATAGAAGAACGGGAATACGGTTGTCAAAATTAATCTGCGCTAAGCGAAATTTTACTTCTTCTATTTTATTATTCTATTTTAGTATTCTATTTTAGTATTTAAAATCAAAGCATGCGAATTCAAAGGGAAATTAATTTTAAAGATTTTCAATTTCATCGCAATAGCGTCAAGGGCAACCCCCCAGGCTTGCCTAGTTTGAGGAGTACAGAATCAAAAATAATGCAACCTCTTTTGTAAAAATGAAAACATTGTAACTCTGTGTTTTGTAAAATATAGATTTATATTTTTTTCAGTTTCAACTTTTTTTCATTTGGATCGAGGCAGTTATACTTTTAATTTTCCTGCAATGAGCCGTTTTCAAAGAACAAATTCAAATCAGTTCATAGATAGCGCTTACAGGTGTGGCCATAGAAGAACGGGAATACGGCTGTCAAAATTAATCTGTGCTCAGCGAAATTTTACTTCTTCTATGGCCACGCCTCTAAGCGGCACCTATGAGCTAGTTTGAATTTGTTCCTTGAAAACAGCTCATTTGTAACTGTTGCTGACCCAGACATTCTCTTCAGAAGTTACTTTAAAGAGGGATGTACATTATAATATTTTTTGTTCTCTACTCGTTGTTTCTTACGTCATGAATAGAAATTGTAGAGAATGCTTGATTGAACGGTTTAATCATATAGCTTAGCGGTTTAGTAGAGAAATACACGAGATATTATGAAGTATTCTTATCTATTACATTATTACCTATGTTCTTTTTTACTCATCGAGTATTGTGATGCGAGTACCTAAATATGAATTTATGCATTTTATGCACTTTATGCCCGAAAACGTCAGTTCGATTAATTGAAATGTGAATCTATTTTACAGTTACATGAACATTCTAGGACTAAAAGTAACAGCCGGAATGGTCTTCACATTGATATGCATATCTCGATGGCAAATCTTCCTATACAATATCTATACAGATAAACAAAAGCAAAAAAAACTGACTTCACTGGCGAAAAGGCACGCTGATATTCTGATTCCGAGTGATCTGCTTCGTGGCAAACTGATGATGAAACTTTGGTATCTGCCCGCGAGGGTTCCTGGCCAAAAAAATCTCCACGTGCCACTGCACGGTGCAGCTAGTCCTCAACAATACCTTCATTCACTGCACGAAATAATAACAACATAATAGACAGCTCCTCACAACAGTGTTTCAGTTTCCTAACCCTTGGCTAACCCTCCGGTTGGCCGACGACGCTAACCGCTCGTGTTGTAAGAAGCGCACGCTCCGCTGCGCCCGCGCTGCACGTGCCTGGCAGGGTTAAGCTACAGGGTGCACTCTAAGTCGATAGCGGAATTTTAAGTAGGTTGTCTACTGATCACTACAAACAACTTTTACCAAGTGGCGAAAAAAATGGTGCGAAAAAAATATCAGCTGTTTCATACATTTGGGGCAGTACTGAGTCGACCTTGTGTATGGAACAGCTGATATTTTTTGTGCTCCATTTTTTTCGCCACCTGGTAAAAGTTGTTTGTAGTGATCAGTAGACAGCCTTCTTAAAGTTCCGCTATCGACTTAGAGTGCACCCTGTAGAGAGGGTTGCGCTGCATGCGAGTTTAGAAAGACTGAAGCCGTTCGTTTATTAGTCGCAACAAAGAGACAAGACGGCTAAAAAGAAAAGCAGCAGTATTGGTAAAATAATGTCTTCTGCTTGGGGACCAAGTAACTCCTCCGTGGAGTCTGGTGCTGACACGAGAGCTATTATATCTCTGTCTAAGGCTAGGGAGGGCAGCTCTGGCCAAGTTGTTCCCTTCTCTTTCGTCTCAGAAAGGACGGATCTCTTCCTCGTCTGGGACGGTCTTCCGGGTCGTCGCGAGCCTTCGGCAGGTTTCCAGCAACTTTTGGAATGTAGTGATCAGTAAATTTAGGCATATACAATGGATTATGAAAGAGATGATGGACGGTATAACTAGTGCTGCAGAGAATGAGGAAGAAAGTAGATATCTTGAAGATCATCCAAAAGGGGAGTCTAGAACATTTCGGCCACTGATTGCGTAAAAACAAGAACAACCTCCTTCAACTTAATATACAAGGCAAGATACCAGGCAGAATGAGATCTTGAAGACCCAAGAAGGACGGCTACAAAGCCTGCGCGAATGGTTCCAGCTAAATAGACTCATTGTTTCGTTTGACAGACAGCCAAACTGATTACCAGCCTCCGGTAGAAGACGGCATGGTAAGAGTAGCTCCAAAATGTATGAACTGATATCAAGACGCTTTTTCCATTGGATCACAGTCAGGGATGTTTGGTAGAAGGTTTTTACTATGAGGCAAGGTTATGAATTAGCAAAGGCATATGAGCACATCATTTAAACTATAGGTATTATCAAAACTACCAATCGTTTAGCGAATCCAAACACGAAACTGGTTTCGGAATAACATCTAAATAGGATGAGTGGATGTCGACATTCTTTCGCTCTCTTCAATGACATAATAGGATGAAAATAAATACAAGGTGCGCCCTCTTGTCAAATTAAGTTTCAAGTTTATTAGGGTTTATTAGTTTCCTGATGAATTAGTAAATCTTTATTTGAACGGCGTATTACAAACTGCAACCTGGCCGCCACTAGTATCTGTACTAGGTATGCTGTCTTATTTCACCGACTCGTTCGCTTGGTCATAAACAAAGGATGGAAGAGGATTGGCCAATGGCCACTTTGGGCAGTCATCATGAGAGAGCCATGAAGACTAGCTAGAGACCATGCTTTGTAAGTAGTTTTGACACACTTATATCCACGGTTTTTATATAGGCCGTTATAGGCCGATAGAGCTGTCAGGATGGTAATAGGTGAAATTGAATTGAAATTGAATTGCCACTGGACGCTTTATAAATCATCTCATTACGTAGATGCAAAGGCCTTAGTAGTGGACTTGAGAATGTCTCGCGACCCAAATACCTGCAGTACGAAGGTAGATAGGTATTTTTTCTTCGTCGTTACGCTCTTGTCAGAGCAGTCGTGGTCCACATATGGTGCCATCAGTGGCTAATATTGCGCGCTTTACGATGCCACGCCATTTATCTCGGTTAGAGGTTGCTCGGGTGCATCATACATTGTTTTGCACACAGTGGTTGTAAGAGCAGGGCAGGGCGTGTGCGACCCCACCCTGTCTTACAGAACTTGTAGTTGTAGGTGGACGGTGGTGGCAGAAGAAGATAGAGTTTAAGGGTGGTATTCTAGAACGCTACTTAAACTCAGTTCAAACCAGAACGCTACTTTAACTCTGTTTAAACTCAGTTCAAACTAGAACGCTCCTTGAACTCTGTTTTTAAACTCAGTTTAGTAGTGTCGACTGTCGATAAAACAGTGCATGTTTTGATTTGAATATTCCTCCCTTCATATCAAAACATGCACTGTTTTATCGACAGTCTGAACTCCGTACAGTGGTCTTGATTTGGTTAGCCCATCGCATCGGTAGGTAGGTACTTAATACAATATTAGTAGCGGTTTTGGTTAATCTGTCCCAGTTCCAAACCGTTTACTTAACAACATCGGGTATTGGACTGGTGGGGACGGTTGGTTGCGCCCAGTCGCGTGCGCTACCATACGCCTTCCGCGTGGGCCCGGCGCGTTGATTACGCAGTTTGCAGTGATCGCTCCAGCTGGCCTATTAGCTAAAAATTCACTCCCATTATCCACTGCCAAGTGAGTTAGTTCTCTGGAAAATATTTCTTGGTGGAAGAAACAATCGTCTTGATTAGAATAGAAGAAGAATAGAATAGAAGATGTTTATTCATTTCCACAAATAAAAATTACATTTTCACTTATACTAAACACGAACATAGTACTCACAAATACAGCAATATTTTATGTGGAAACAAAAGGGCATATGTCTCGGCTTGTAACTAATGTGCATCCGTAGGTGCAATCAGTTGCCGGTTTTCGGACATAGATTAGGAAACTACACTCAGTGAATGTTTAGCGAGTAAGCTAGCAGGGGTAATAAGGCAGTGGTTTTTCGGTAGGTTGTGAGTATAGAGCTATATTTTTATTAGTCATACTCGTATCAGGCGAGAGGGCGTAACAGCCATTTGCGTTAAACTTGACGGCGCTACCGCTGAACGCCCTGCTAAGTTCGCCATTCATTTTATCAGTGGCCAAAAGACATAACTATACCCTAAGTGGCGCGCGGAGTAACCGAGAACTAGTCGGCCCTAATATTGGTGCTGGTTGGTAGGTATGACTTGGTTGGTTGCTGCTTATTAACTGAAAGATAAGTAATCAAGGCTTAATTTCAAATTGTGCTTGTTTGCTGTTTGTAGAGGCGTGTACACACGACAGCACGTCGACCTTTACACGCTAGCACTCTACTCGGTTGCGTTACGGGCAACTTTTCAACAAAAATGTTGCCGATCCTTCTTTTTGAAACATGAGTGCTTACTTATTACTATTACCATAAAACTATTCAGAATTCCGGTTTCTCACAATAGTAATGACTTTTTGTTATTCCTCAATTACTCATTTGTATAGGCATATACCTATATCTACTTATTGAACACAATAATGATAGGTAAGTACGCTTGGATACCCCTTTTTGCACGCAATAAAAGCATTCATGGAGTATCTGTGACTGTTGCCGACCATACATGCAGGCATTTATTTATTTATTGGACCTTCACCTCTAACCTAAATAATAAAAAGATGCAACATTTGTAAAACTATTCGAAGGTACTTACTTAGCTATTGCAATAACAAAGCACACACATACATTTACACTTCCATCAGCTCTTATTTCTATCACTTGAAGGTTCTGTTTAGCTTGTTTTAAGCTACTGAAAGGTTGGCCAGACGTTCACTTGCTAATGTGAAAAATGTTTTGAAAGAGATGCTCTTTACGAGAAGTTATTTGAGGACGTTGTTAGCAGTGTTTATTTGCTTCGATGATGCTGTAATGTGCATGGAAGTCTAGTGTGTGCAGCCCCTGTATTAGCTAAAATATCCACCGTAAAAATAACCGTTTTTAAATGTCAAATAAAAGATTGTTCATTTCAATAAGGGCTATTTTCGAGTGTTTTGACGCTCGACGGCTGGGTGTTTTTTTTACATAATAGAGGCGCAGATATGACAATAATTGGTCATACAATATAGTACACACGACAGCACGTCGACCTTTACACGCTAGCACTCTACTCTCTTTTGTTTTCAACAAAAGTGTACACTCTGATGTACCGTCGAGTTACAGTCGGCCACACGCTAGGATACCCTCTTTTGTTCGATTGGCGCCCTTATGCCGCCCGCCGTAAGAGCTGCCATGGGGTATCTGTGACTGTGGCCGACCGTACATAGGTAAACTCAAGCCTACATACCGGCAGGGTCGACCGATACTACATATAATACAAGGTGTTACAAAAGTACCTAACTCTTTTTACAGGGTAATAGCACCCGATGATAGGGATCACAAGCTAATTTTTTTTTCTGTGACGTTGTGTTGATTTTTAAATTAATAATAAAATGTGAACGATGTGGCGGGAGAAAAGTATTTTTTTAATATTGTTTTCATTGACTTTCAGAATTTTTTAACAACTCAAAGCTATGTAGATGCACCTACACACACAAACTTATTTTAAAATTATAGCTAATACCAAAAACTAAAAAGTTATGACTTTTTTAAAATTTTGAGGTTATAAAATAAAAATTGAATTTTTCAACTTTTTTTTACAGATTTGACATCCTGTTGACCACGAGGTTACACCCTGTAAAAAGAGTTAGTTCGTCGTGATTCTGGCATTCTTTTGATTTATCTACATTAATAATAATAAAATTAATCTTTACAATTATATGCACATTAAATATCTGCATGCTCGCCGGTTAGTAGTGCTTACTTTTAATTTATGATCCTCAATACTTTCTTAAAATTTAATTGTAGAGACAGGCTTTTCATTTCTCATCTCTGGAAAAATATGGGACAAAATGTTATCCAAATTAATTGTGCTGGAGCGAGTGGCTCTGTCTTCGTGGTGACAAACGATTCGTGTTAGTTTTAGGATGACCAATTAATTAAAAACACTTTAAACGTTTTTGCGTCTATCTGCTTACTCCGCAAGATTTCATGAAAAATGTTGCGTATACAGTATACACACAGTGTGTTTCTTTATAAAGTACACATAGAGGTTAATGTGCGTTATAAAGAACATCATACTTTGTGGTATGGCTCTACTCTACGGTTGCATAACGCTCGATCTCTATGTTTAAGTTATAGTTCGATACGATCTTTAGCAACGGCAGATCACGATCGTATTGGTTTACTTTCAATTTTATACGAATACTTGTACACTTTGCTGGTACAGTCAGCGACACGCTAGGATATTCCTTTGGTTTGATTGTCGCCCTTATGCCATGCGCGATAAGAGCGTTTTCCTAGCTTGTCGCTCACCGTACAAGCTTCTTGTATTTAAAAACCTTGTTTTGTTCTGCATTTTAAACATACTTTTTATGAATCTTGATAATTTTGATCAATCTCCTTTGTTTATTTTTTTGCAAACAATGATAGAGTTTTTTTTTGTAGTTTTACACTGACCATGATTAACTCGTAGCTTCATTTGCATCTCTCGTATCGATTGTTTAGCTTAGAGATCAAGTCGTTGGAAAGTTTGCAATGTTATCAACTTATCGAGTTACAAAACTTGTGGTGTCAATATATTTTTTTATATGTAATCTGGTACTTAATTTCCACATCCAATCATCACCATTTACGGTTAACCTAAAGTGTCAGATTGGCAACCAAACTCAGACACCTGAAAACGTCTTTCAACACCTCAAAAAAAGAGAAGTGAGAGACATAAATCAACTCGTCACTTTAAAATGCCACATAAACACCGCAAAAACGTCAAAACAAACATGCACGTTGCATTATCCCCTATTACATAAACGCAACCTGTAACCATAGAGTGCACTTGCAAGTTACGTCACAAATGTGACCTTTGCAGAGAAATGTTGCAATGCACCTGAGATGCTTCTTGTAATGGTGCACACTCGTCTACGGCATTCCGACTGAATGGTGAATGCAAAGATCTTCAGCATTTCGTAAACAACATTCCTTCAGAAATTGACATAATCCGCGCGGGATGGGAAGGGGATGCGACCTTTTGGAACTGAGACGCGCGCGGTAAGTAAACTCGATTCGAAGCAACCTTGTCAAAGTAAGATAAAGTATATTTTCCATTGACTTCCACAAGGTTCCACCCCATTCTCATCGCGCGTGGATTATACCTAGATAGAAACATACTTTGAATCTTAATGAAAGATTTATGCGCCGCACACACGTTCTGAGTTGCTTGGAACCGTTCACACTGAAGCGTTCAGAATAGAACGCGGAGTTCTCGTAAAGCAAGTCTAAGAACTCTGAACTCGGAACGCGGAAATCCGGGGCAGTATGTCCAGCGTCCGCGGAACGCAAAACTTTGAACGCGGAACGCAGAACTCCAGGCGGTGTGTGCGGCACCTTAGTGAAAGAAAATGTTTATTTATGTTGTTGGTATTGTTGGTTGACAGCAAGAAGGTTAATAAAAATGCATAATCGGGGTAAAAGTAAGTAAGTAAGTAAAAAGTTTATTCATAAATAGACACAAAAGAGGCTGTATATTTACCCACAAGTTCCATGTTTATTTTCATGTGAAAACGATTTTGTTGTGTAACGTGGTTAGAATGAAAACCTATTGGAGCAATTTTGTCTTGAAAAAAATGTCACTTACTGTGTTTATTATTTTGAACATCCGAAGGTCGTAGATGCAAAGGCCTAAGTATAGTGTACTATTGATGGCGATGATGATATCATTTTACCCCTTATCAGGGACATGGGGCTCTAAGAAGGGATCTACAATATTAGTGTACTATTAGTTTATAGAATTCACTCGTAAACGGTTAAGGCTCCAGTATTAAATGAGATTAAAAAAATAACATTATGGCGAGTGAATTCCCAGCACTGACCAGTGCATACGCAAAATTAAAGCCTTAAGTGACTGTCGCAATTCGCTTTCGCTCAGAGCCGCGACCTCGCTGGTCCAGTGACCTTTCTGTGGCTCTTTGATCTATGATCTATTTACTCTATAGGGATAAAGGTGTCTGTAATAATTTGTTTGTTACGTCTTGATTGTAGTTTATGGAATCCGTTGAGTAATTTTATTATATATCATTTATTTTATTTATTTCACAGAACCTACAGCACCATATAAGACTCTACATACGTTTTTTTGCAAGGTGACTCTATCTATCTATCCATCCCTAATCCGACAAGGACTACTAAATTATAAAATTGAAAAAACCCCGATTTTTAACGTCAAATAAGCATAATCTCATAAACATAGATTTTCATAAAAACATGTCTAGCCCTCCCGCTCGAGAAACGTACACATGTGTACGTTGGCGCTAGGGTCATCACGCGCTTTCGCGCGCTTTTACTTTCTGCCGGTTACTGAAAAAGGCATAAACCGTAGAGCGTGATCGTCTATAGACGAAATACAGAGCATAAAATTATCTCTTTATTGATACCAAACACTGGTCACACTGTAAGAAAAAAACAAAAGGTTTTTTTTATTCTAAAACATTCAGAAATCATAAAAAGCCGTCGCGCGGAGCTGACACACAAAGTGTATTGTTTTGAAAATTCTACGAGAGGTAAGTAAATTTACGTTGATTTACGTTATTCTTTGGTTCTTTAGGTCCTTACTTCATAAGAAAAACTTGCATTTTACAATATAAATTCATCATGCTATAGAAGTCTGTAACGATTTCTGAATGTTCGCCCGCTCTATGGTTTCTACCGGATATTGCGTCACGTCGTGAACTGAATGTCTGATCGTGTATAGATGAATCACAGAGTATAAAATTGTCTGTGATTTGATACCAAATATCGAAGAAAAAAACAAAAGATTTTGACACTGACAGTCACTCGTCAACTTCGTTCGGCCGCTGGAATTTGCATCGATTGTTGTGTGATGTTTTCTAAGGATTTGGATGTTGTAGGATGAAAGAAACCACTTATGTGTACTAGGCATTTATTCAACATTGGCTTAGAAACAATTTCAGTTCCTAAAGGTTTGTATTTTTACCTCAATAGACAATTTATTCCACAAATCTGGAATGTATGCCTACATTTTCATTTTGCACAGAGAATTAAGACTTTTTTAACGTAGAACCATATATTTCCGTACCTACCTCAAATGATGTCGTTTCTAAAGAAAAGATTACTCCTTATTTCACAACATTTGGTTGAGTAGGTGCGGAGATATAAGAGATTTTGTCAACGGTGGAAACTCCATTTTCCGCGTTTTCCGCGTCGCGTAAAAGCCTCCCCGAGCGGGAGGGCTAGGAACACTCGCTAGAAAACCTGCTTTCAAATAATAAAAACGGCATCCAAATCGGTTCACCCGTTTAAGAGCTACGTACGGTGCACAGACAGACACACATACAGACACACCCTCACATATAGCGGTCAAACTTATAACACCCCTCTTTTCGGTCGGCGGTTTCAAACGCACGTTTATTTATTTCAAAGTTAATTGTAAAAGTATTTGTTATATTTTCTGCCGGTTTCTGATTTGAGGAATTCGCTAAGCAAGCACTTAAATATCGTTCTGCCTCTGCGGATTTCTCTCAAAAGAACGTGACAGAACGATAGTTAAGTATTTACTTAGTAAAATTCTGAATTCAGAAACCGGACCTTTATCTAATGTAACCCCCCCCTGGGGATTAAAACGCGGTATGAAAATTACCAAACTAAGTTTGGAAAATACTGATCTAGTGTTATATTAGGGAAGGAGATGCAAAGATGGTTAACTTACTTATGCGATATGTTAGTTTACTTACATCTTAAAGAAAATACAGTTACCTAATACTCAAGCACAAAAACCAGATAGACAAAGCAAACAATGTTACAAAATAACAGTCCTCAAGTAGTTATAGTGTACAACGACCCTAACATCTAGATTTTTAAGCAAATAGACAGGGAGGTCTGTAGTTAGATACCTAGAGTGTTAAAAAAAATACAAACATTACACTACAGCCCGATGTCTAGTAAATTTTCTTTAACTTTCTTTAAAGAGAACAAACGGCAAAGTTTATCTTGATGGACCGATGTCTCATTGCAACAAGTTTGATAGTGGACCGTACGTACCTACAATTTGTGAAAAAAGTTCATTTGCATAGCTAGATGATGTATTGTTCTTTCTCCTTGCGAGGGTTAACCAAGTTCATTGGTAGAGTTATTTCTTTCGCCATCACTTTTTTCAATTGCTTATATTCCTCAATTGTCTTAACGGTAATTGTAAATGGCTACTCATTTATTGATTTTGATGTTATGAACGTACCGTTGTATTAGTAATACTATCATTATTTAATATTATTAGTTTTTGTTTTGTTTTGAACTTATGAATAATCTAAAGATAGCGCTTTCTCAGAGGTATAATGGATCTTTGTTTGGTTTTCACACTAATGTTGTGGACGGTCTTATTTTTAGGCTCCGCTTCACAGATTTATCTTGAAAATGGAACAGATTTTTTAATAAAAAGCATGTTTATAGAAAGGAAAAATATCTTGCCACTAAGTACCTAAATAAGATGTAGTCTGTATAATTGTACCCGTCCCACTAGCTGGGCAAAGGTCTTTTCTCAAAGAGAGAGTTCGGGCTTAATCACCACGCGTTCCCACTGCGGATTGGCGATTTTCGCGGTGAGGGTTTTATGCCTCAGACTCTCTGGTTTCCTCACGATGTTTTCCTTCACCATTAGCGATGGTATTGCTGCTACAAACCCACAAAATATATACGTAACTTTGAAAGCAAAACAAGGTCATATAGGTACATGCCTGCACCGGGAATCGAATCTGTCTCCGATACCACCAAAAATATGTTGATACTTTCCAAAAGGTTGAAAATGTGTTTTAATTCAAATAAACGTAAAATAACAAAAACCAAAGATATCCGCTTAGAAACCAGTAACATTATGAATATTATGATCAAGCCATAGGTAATTAATTATGATGGTTTGGTAGGATATCAAATTAAGGAATTCCAATTCTTTGAAATCTGCTTACCTACAAACAAAACAAAATAAACTGTTATTATGCTACAATTAAAAAGTTGTGGCTTATTTTAAAATAAAGGCACAGAATACCTAATATACAGGGTAATTTTTAATTGCTTTATTTCTGAAACATGTCAACTTCTTATGAGTCGTTTTCACGGCTGTCAAATTTCGCTTTTTCTGAAGATATTATTAATCTGTGTATGTGAAATTTGACAGCCACTTCCCGGTTCTTGTATGGCCAAGCCTATGAGCGCCATATACCAAGGGCTTTGAATTCAGCTTTTAACAGTCAGTTGAGTCAGTCAGTTGGGCCATTGTGATTACCAACAACTTTTTGTTTTAGGACGTTTGAATATCTCGATACTTTTTATTTTTTTAACGGATCTTATTCTTTAATAGTTCGCATTTGTACCATTTCAGCGCTGTTTACATGGCGCGCTTTCAAGCCCCTTCAATCTCTACCACCTCTCCAACCTCTCCGGCACCGATTTTTAAATCCACGCGGCAAACTTAAAAAAAAAAAAGATTTTTTGTTGCGTGAAAAAACACAATTATATTGCGCTTTCACCAAAGTCCTAGAACAAAAGATGTTGGAAATCACATTTAGAAATCGACGAGTGTTAGGAATAAAGCTTTTTAAAAATTACCCTGTACAAGAGAGCTCTGATAATATGATGGCCCTTCCTGCCAGACAAGGTGTAAATGTAATAAACAAAATTATTAATTCCTTTTAGGGAGTCGGGCTGCCTCCCTGGAGAAAATAACCAAAAAAATACGAGCCCTGCAAAGGTCTCACAACGTAAGCAAAACTATAAACGTTTGCGGTAAATCTGTTAAAAGCGTATTTAATTATATTGTTATGAAAATGCACGATGTCTTTCCCAGAAAAGTACCCAGTGGGATGCGTTACGGTACTACATTACTATGAATGAAAGAGTGATAGCCTTACATTGAAATTATAGGTACTGTATTTTCATGTCACGCACTTGACTACTCAACACTTCCCAAATACAGAAAGTTATCTAGGTAGACTTTAAATAATGGCTTGGGGTCATTGACATCATCTTATACCGATCTAAAGCAAATAACATATGGCATTAGGAAGTTTTTATAGTATCCAACATAAGGATGAGAATCAAACAAGAGCCGTTTAACGCTTGCTCTACAATTAAACAACGCTGACACCTAAATTAATGGACGAATTCGTCTGAAAAATGTAGTGTTGCCTTAAACACGTACTAAAAGCAGGAAATACCATATTAACAATATCGGTATCACGTTTCACAGGCATAACTTCGGTTAGAAAACACATAAATAAAAAAGAGTCTGTTTGTATACAAGGTGTTACAAAAGTACCTAACTCTTTTTACAGGGTAATAGCACCCGGTGATAGGGATCACAACCTAAATATTTTTTTTGCTCTATGACGTTCCGTTGATTTTTAAATTAATAAAATGTGAACGCTGTGGCGGGAGAAAAGTATTGTTTAAATATTGTTTCCATTGACTTTCACAATGTTTTAACAACTCAAAGCTATGTAAATGCACCTACACACACAAACATATTTTAAAATTTGAGCTAATACCAAAAACAAAAAAGTTATGATTTTTTTTCAATTTTGAGGTTATAAAATAAAAATTGTTTTTTTCAACTTTTTTTTACAGATTTGACATCCTGTTGACCACTAGGTTACACCCTGTAAAAAGAGTTAGGATGTTTTGTAACACGTTGTATTTTGTTTGTAAAATGTTATTGAAACCGCTGCTGAATCGATTTTAAATCAAACTTGGTAATTACACTGCACTATTACTCCGTGCAATTTTAGTGGTTTTAAAGCCGAAGGTATTTTGTTGCACTGGTGATTCTGAGCCAATTTACAAATTTTCATTCCAAAACGTGCGAAAAAATAATTCACTTCTCCATACAAATGGTGTTGATTGGCGATAGCCGTTTGTATTGGGAAGAATTTTTTTTTTCGCTCGTTTTGAAGTAAAATTTTGGAATTTGGCTCAGAATCACGAGTGCAACTAAATACCTTCGGCTTTAAAACCACTAAAATTCCACGGTGTATATGGCACCAAGCATCTTCTGAGTGGCCACTTCACCCATCTAGAATGGGTAAACGTGGCTTTTATTTTATCTACTAGCTTTTGCACGCGACTTCATCCGCGTGAACCACAAAAAAATACATGTTTTACTTTGCTCCTAAGTATAAAAGCGTGATAATATGTAGCCTATGTTTTATTCTGGTATATAAACTATCTCCATTCCAAATTTCAGCCAAATCCGTCCAGCCGTTTCAGCGTGAAAGAGTAACAAACATACTCACTCACTCACAAACTTTCGCATCTTAATATAAAACAAAATCGTTCTACCCCATCGAGAGCGGGTGGACCAATTTTTATGATTTTTGATTTGTTGGATTTCCCTCCGCCCCGAATAGCAGAATAACAACGGAAAAACTCGCGAGAAAAATAAAGTCTGCGCGGACGAAGTCGCGGGCAAAAGCTAGTTTATAATATTAGTGAAAAGTGGGATTCCGTATCAAGCTGTATTAAAACCCTAATTTAAAAACCGATTCCATGGAGTGACAGTTGCTACTGTCAGTTAAAGCCAATCGGGTGACCAGTTTGGCTTTATCTGACAGTAGCGACTCGGTTTTTAAATTAGAGTTTTTAGTGGCTAACATTCTACTGTTTTGAGAGCCAAGGGTATTTCGTTATCTATCTGATGTTTTTGAATAACTTTTGTTCTGACAATTCCAACTTTGTTCGTGAACAGAGTCGTGAGAAAAGTGTAGTATAGGAATAACTCTTGCTCAAAACGATCGTGATCGGCTCAGAAAAATTGCGACCACAAGAATATAACCTGTTTCTATTATTATTATATTAGTTACTCGAATGCGGGGTCGATGTCACCATAAAGGTAAACTTTACGATCATTTAAACTGATCTGACATGTCATGACATACGCCCACTCGTCCATTTGGGGGTTCTTTAGGAGGGGTCATCATCTATGCATTGTGTACATGTCCCACTAGCTGGGCAAAAGGCACGTGCCCACTGCGGATTGGCGATTTTCGCGTTGCGCTTGCGCTTTATGCGCTCAGGTTTCCTCACGATTTTTTTCCTTCACAAGATAGCAGGCCCTATACCCTTGACGCATTTTTCCAATACGGCCGCAATATGGCGCAATTTACAAAATTTAATATTTTACAAATTAAGAGGCATTTTGTGTTTTTATTGAATAAAAAAGCCTTACCTTTTAATAAATATTACGAAGTATTTAAAATCAAAGCATTACTATGCGAATTCAAAGAGAAATTAATTTTAAAACTTTTTCAATTTGATCGCAATAGCGTCAAGGGTAACCCCCCTGATCTGACATGTCATGACATACACCCACTCGTCCATTTGGGGGTTTTTTAGGAGGGGTCATCATCTATTCTATATGCATTGTGTACATGTCCCACTAGCTGGGCAAAGGCAAAGGTCTCAGAGAAAGGCACGTGCCCACTACGGATTGGCGATTTTCGCGTTGCGCTTTAGGCGCTCAGGTTTCCTCACGATTTTTTTCCTTCACAGATAGCTTTAGGAGGGGTTATCGTAGATTATGTATATTGGAAAACATTTTAAAACTAGTGGTTCGCCCCGAACTGTGAACTCGCGACCCCATATAAACTTAACAACCCCATATCTCGGTAACCCCTCGACCGATTTGGCTCATGTGTAATACAGGTAAATTTTTTAATAGCTTTATTCCTGAAACACGTCTATTTGAAAAAGTGACTTATCTTATAAGGTATAATTTTAGCTAATACAAAAATAATTACCAAAGAACCTAAAATCGAGAAAAGTTTTTTTTTTTGTTGGTAAGTGTTATCTCTGGGTTATCAAATTGTCTTAAGTCAGACTTAACTGATTTAAGGTGGTACTAATAGTCGTCATCACTAGCTCGAACTCAAGGAGGTGATCCCATAAAAGTCAAATGCTAATGTCAAGCCTTGGCTAATGTCAATGTCAATCTCAAGATAGTGTCTATTAATATAATATGCTCACAGCTACTCAAGTTTGACATTAGCCAAGGCTTGACAGCATTTGACTTTTCTGAGCACCTACTTGAGATCGAGCTCAAGTAGGTGATCTCAGACAGCTATTAATGCCACCTTAAATGAATAGTTTTCCAGTATTGATTTGGTACCTCTACTTATCCGTTTCAGGATATGAGCGTGATGATTAAAGACACGATGCTGTAAGATTACGTCTTAGCATCAATTAACTTCATAAATTACAAAAAAAAAGCTATCACTTTAAAAACCAAGGAAACTCCGCCAAGACGAGTCTTTAATAACCCATTTTCTTTCAGACAGAACAATGAAGTCCACATACGTACTCTCCCAGGACTTATTACATAAAGGAAAATTGCCTTCTGACGCTTCTGACAGAGCCATTTACTCTCTCCGCCTTTTCAAATAAGGTGTATTTTCTTCTGACATGCCCAATCGTGACTGTAAAGAAAAAAAGTAGGTCTTCGAAAATATTAAGTTTAGTATAATAAGGTTGCATAACATTCGTCGGCATTAATATGAGACTGCCCTTATAAAATGTTAGGTAACGAGATTAGACACCGGTATAATGACTTTCATTACAATGCATCGTATGGTTGGAGTGGTTTTATTTATTTTTTATATGCTATTTGCCTTGTAGCTTTGTGTGAAAAGAGTGTTATTTGATGACAGTCTTTGGAGATACAATGGATGTACACACGAGAGCACGTCAGAGTGTACACTTTAGTTATAAAGTCGCCCGTAAAGTAACCGAGTAGAGTGCTAGCGTGTAAGCGGCTACGTGCTGTCGTGTGTACATTATGTATTATTCAGTATTTTCCTTCCGCACGGACCAACCGATAAAAGCATACTCAATACTTTATTGAAACCATAAGTATAAAAGATCTTAAATAACATTGTAACATGTGAGAAACTCTCTGGACCCTGTCGGGCACAGCAAAACTCAAAAGCTAGGTAAAGGAAATATCTTAAAACTACATAGTTATTGGAGATCTTTTATCTTATAACTAGGTTGGTATTTAATACCAACATTTATTTTTCTTATCTACAAATAATTTACATTTCATTTAAGTTTCAAGGGCCAATATCTGTTAAAACTAAGGCAGTCAGTGATAGGTTTAAGGTTGTAGCAGATAAGGGCAAAATAGGTGGACTATCAAGCTCGAGGTTGGCATCTCTACAGGGTGTTTTAAGAGTAGGTCCTGTCAGACTAAAGCCACAGACAAGGATGGGGCTGCTAAACTGTCACCAATGACAAGCATGATTACGCCACCCTTTGTTGAACTTTATTAAACCCAAAGTTAATTTTTCAAAAGAGCTATATACTTGCAATGATAAATCCCTTGGATATAAATAAGAACCCTCCTTGAGTATTGTTGGTGTGTTGGACACATGGCACATCTCACACGCGTTGCGCAAGATTGTGACTAATTGTATTTAAAAGCTGGTTTTCTAGCGAGTGTTCTTAGATATGTTTTATCAAAATCGGTCCAGCCGTTTATGAGATATGCTAATTTGAAGCTAAAAAAGAGTTATATCTATCCATCTACCTACCTTACTTGGCTTTTTTCGTAGTGACTGAACTCCTAGTATTTAAGCAAGCACAACGTCTTGAAATGCGGTTTACATCATATTTGCAGGTAAATAGTTTGCCAAAACTTGGACCCAACAAATGACCAATCGGGTAACTGTGTCAATAACCCAATGAAGTGTCTGTAATTGTACAGATTAATGGTCATAACTTCGACTAATACTTCGGATCATTTACATAAGAATCGTAAGCATTTAAATCGTAAACCAAAATGTGATTTAAGTGACTTTCGGATTTAACTTCCACATCTGAGTATGTTACCCAATCACGGTTCCCTCAGTAGGACCAAAATACTATTTTCCAAATCATACTTCACCTAACGCGATATAAAGGCACCACCACACAGGCGCATTTTAGCGTTTGCGTTATTGCGATAATTGTTTTCAGTACATTTTGTATTAGGGTTGCCATGGAGTTACATACTGCTGCGGTAAGAACGCAATGGCATTCCTAATTCAAAATGTACTGAAAACAGAAATCGCAATAACTCATCCGATCTTACCGAACGATAAAACGGGAGCCTTAACAGTTGCTAGATTGCTAGTACTGTTAGATAAAGCCTTTGTAAGTAGCAAATGTCACTCCGTGGACTCGGTTTTTTAATTCGATTATTAATTCGCCAATAGCTTCACCGATGTCTTCATTTTTGATACACTCTTACACCGAAGTATTTTTTGTTGTAATATTGTTTTTTATTTGCATTGTTAGCATGTTTACATAAGGTTCAACTAAATTCGCGTGGCGTGAAATGTAAAATTTTCGCATTTTTTTTCAACTTTGTGGCTAAACCTGAGAAAAATTTTTGTTTCACGACATTAAAATTGTATTGTTTTCATGATTCTCTACAAAACCACAACAAATATTTCATAATCGGCTAAACCGATTTTGTTGAAACAATATGCTAGAATTCCTGCTTTCAATTAAAAAAACCGCATCCAAATCGGTTTACCCGTTTAAGAGCTAAAATGACATACAAACCGGCAGACAGACAGACACAAACACACATACAAGCGGTCAAACTTATAACACCCCTCTTTTTGTGTCGGGGGTTAAAAAAACTGCACCTAAATCAATGTCAGTCAATCAGTTAGGTAACTGCGACGCGATTCACGGTCAAATGCGTCAAAAGTACGTCCAATCAGCGTATCGGGTTTTTGCAATTCGAAATCGTTGAAATTCTGAGTCTGAGCCAACAGTACTGCAAGTGAGACTTGTTAATTAGTAATTGATTGGACATGTTGTTGTAAGCTCTTTTTGAGTTAAACGCCATTGTGTTCGTAGCTGAAGGTTGATTGACGATACAACCCGTGTCATTAAAGAAAACAAAACAAAAACAAGGATGAACTGCAAAACACTCGCCCTCTCGTTCTAAGTTGGTAATACAATCAAAGCAAGAAAACGCTACTTTTGAAGTCCATCCTAATTCTTTAATGATACGGCTTATACTAACTTGTTGTAAGCAATGGTGAACAGGAGGAATACAGAGGAACCTAGAGATTTATCTGACACACATTTTTCAGGGTACCTAGAACTTAGCTACGCAAAATGGCAAGTGGCAAGTCAGCATTATCATAGTACAGAACGACCTTCCGCGTCTCACCGGTGACCGATCGGCGCCACGTGGACTGAAATGTGGCGTGAGCGTGAAGGAAAATGTGTCATAGGTATCTTAGGTTGACTGAAGTGGACGGATAATGATGATGAAAAAATAACGCATTACAAACTAAGTATACCTACCATCAAGAAGTAAAGTGGCTGTCCGAAGTGTCCGATACACGTGTTTGGCTTTTCACGTAGATACACGTCCGCAGATACACGTGTTCTGCTTTTCACTAACCTTCTTTTTAATCATTGCGTCAAGTGAACAAAGAATGCACCACACTTAAAACCTGTTAACAGTTAAGTAACCTGGCCACTTACACGGCGCATGTAACTGGCGGCAAAACACCTAAGTATTAACAACTATTAAAAGAAAAAGAAACAATCAGTCAAACAGATAAGTTTGAATTTGGAATACAAGTAAACTGGTCTAATTCATAGCGCTACCGTCTCCTTTTGCAGAACAATTTAAGGTCTTATTTTGTCTGCTACCAGTGAAATGGTAAAGTTGTAAAAAGTAAAGCATAGCGTAACAGAAAAGCTGTTCCGAACGTAACACGTGCATTGAGTAACAGTTAATTTACTGATGACTTCGAAAAAAGCGAGAAAACACGTCATTGTATGACGTGCGCGTATTGTGTCGCAGTTTTTAGGGATCTTCTTAGCTACGCTGGGATATATTTTTTGCAATCCTGAGTTATTTTGCTGTTTGCTTGATTTCTCCTTCCGGGAGCAACTGCCTTATTAGTCTGAGACAATTAATAAGGGATGTCACGGAATGTTATTATTATGACTCTTTAAAGTTTTTCCTTGCTGCTTCGTTTGTGCATTATTATGCACTCATTAAATATCAATATGAAATTTGAAGAAAGATCTTTGTACTCTTTAGGATACTGGGCATGACAATACGAGTTTGTATATTTATGATAAATAAAAAACTAATCACCCTTAAATATAAAGAAAATCCGAGTCTACTGTCGGAATCCGGCGTTTGTATGCATACATGTATGTATCTATACTATGTATGCATGCATGTACCCCTATGTATTTAGGTACCTATGTATGTACCTCTATATTTATATGTATGTATGAATGTTCGTTCGACTATGACATGAGTAACCTTGGTAGGAACGTCATGAAATTTGGTAGGCGGGCAATTAAAATTAAAATCGGTCAAGAGGTTGCCGAGATATGGGGTTGTAGAGTATATATGCAATGCGCGCGCGCCTGGGCGAATGGTGTTAGCAAAAAGTTGCACATCGCGAGTTTACAGCAGTTCAAGGCAAACTACTAGTTATATGGATGTAATAATAATAATATTTATTTATTTAAGATAACAAGATCTCATGGTGTTAGTAACAATTTGTAATTAAAATTGTAATGTGTAACACTTTCAACTTTAGAATCAAACGATTAGCAGTAATTGGTTACAAAACCATTAATGAATTACAATAGGAAAAGAAGTCAGGTGATTGTTGAAAGACGTTTAATACAATTGAGATGTCTTTCTGATTTGGCACGGTATCGCAACGTATATACATTGTTTAGTTAGATTGTCTAATAACATCTTAAACACATTAGTATGATTGTATTTATGATAACGATGCTTACATAACTTTTCCAACACTGTTAAGTAACCTTATTAAGAACAAATTCCGCTCCGTATGAGTGTATTATGTGTACAATGAAAGGAAAGTGAAAATAAGTAGGTATGCAACCTCTCTATGCAATTGTGATGAAGGTATCTATCTCCGTCTACATTAGACTGCGCTGTCAATTTCTTTTCGCATATCAAAATTATTGTGTAACGCAATGTTGTAGGTACTTAAAATGTGGCTTATAAATCAACACATTGTTATATTATGTTTGCTGATCAACTCGGTTATTACGACCGCAGATCAGAAAAAAGAGAAGTTTTGAAATTAAGTTTTTGTGAGTTAACTTTTTAACCCCCGACCCAAAAATATGGGTGTAACAAGTTTGACAGCTGTGTGTGTGTTTGTGTGTGTGTGTGAGAGGGTGCATTTGTGTGTGTATGTCTGTCTGTCTATGTGAGGGTGTATTTGTGTGTGTATGTGCTCGTGAATCGCCGCGCCGTTGAATAATGATAAAGCGTGGTTTACGCAGGGGCGATCAAATTCAACAGGTGATTAATCGAAAATAATTCAAAATTGCTGCTCATGATTAGCCGAAATGACTTTGACACGTCTGTCACATTTGATCGCTCTTAAATGTTTCAGTCGAAAAAGAAAATGAGTTTTTTTTGGTAAGTTTTCGAGTTTTGCTAGAGTCGCAGCGAATGAAATGATTGAGCTTTAGAATGTACATACTCAATACTAATTTCTCGCATCACTATGTTCAATTTGAAAGAACAGACCATACAATAATGGAACGGCCAACCAAGTATTTTTGGGCCCGGCCGGTCCCCAGGCATAGTTCTGCTTGGCAAAAAATCTCCGTTTAGGAGTATTATGTGGTAGGTCATATGATGATGATGATGTCCTCTTCATTATGATCCGATGACGGCAACCTCAGGTCTTGTCATTGTGGGAATTCTTTGGCGATGGGTGGTCTGTGGCCCAAGAAGCCCAACCTGGGGGTCTACCGGCTAAGACGAAGCCGATAACCATTGGCAAAAATCGAAGTTCTATTTTTGAAAAATGTACTGCCACCCAGTTTATTTTACTGCCACCCAGTTAATTTTTCATAAATCGAACTTTGATTTTCGCCAATGGTTATCGGCTTCGTCTTAGCCGGTAGACCCCTTGTTCTTGAACGTCTGGCTACAGCGACCGCAGTGTTGTTCTAATCTAATAAAATAAAATCTAATCATATAGTTCTAATCTAATGGTAGGTAATCGTATGAGATAGTGGCCACCCCTGGTGTCAGAGTTTCTAGGCCACCCAAAGGGTCTCTGACATGGCTTAACGATTGTAATTAATCAACAACAACCGGGACCAACGGTTTAACGTGCCTTCCGAAGCACGGAAGCGCTCAGATATATTATTGCCACTAGCGGTCACCCATCCATGGACTGACCGCGCCCGATGTTGCTTAACTTTGCCAATCGATTAAGAACGGCTAGTCCAACTAGGCTGTGAGCGCTTCTAATCTAATATAAATACATTTACTGGACAGACTTGTCAGTAACTCCAAAACGGTTGAACCAGTGCGGTTTTCTTCAATCTGGTTTTCCAGTATTTTTACTGTATTTAATAACTGTACCACATTCACGAGACAATTTGTAATTCAGTCACTACAGGGTGTTAAAAGACCGCCAACAAAGCGGAAAACCACGTACTGTCCTCATCATAAGGAACATTTTTGCCCAAGGAACTATGCCTGGGAAATCAACGGTTTCCGAGATAATGAGGTTCAAAGTCGGACTTTTCAAAACGTTTTTTTTGCAGAAATATTTTCAGTATCTAGTTCTTAACATACCTTCTCAAGAAGCCATATCAAAATTATGAATATTTCTTACAAAAAACGACGTTAAAATTGCAACCCGCAATGTATTCTAAACATCGGCACTTCAAGCTTAAGTAACATAAACTTATACCTACGCTTGCGCAATATGACTGCTGTGTGTTACACGTCCATTGCGTAATAAAATATTTTTCAAAATTATAACCTAAAAAACCAAAATAATTTCCCAGCAATAATTTATCGCAAAAGTACTTTGTTTTGGTGTCTAGTATGCGTGGCTTTCGGGTCTGTTGGCGGTCTTTTAACACCCTGTATAGTGTGTAGCCATTTTGAATTTCAGGCATTTTGGGATTAAGGCAAATTATGGAGATTTAGACAAGCTGAAATTAAGTCATTACGAATTTCAGGCAATAAGGGACAAAGGCAAATGGAAATTCAGGTACAATGACTTAAAGGCAATTTGACATTCGGTCCTTACGGACCGGAGGGATTCCGATTGACACACTTACGCACTGAGTAATTCCAACGTCAGCGCTGAATTAGTATTCATTTGATGTTAACGTCGCTTTACATCGATGAATCTGAAGGCGAATGCTTCATGGCAACACTAGACGTAGATTTGTTGCGCTCGATAAATGATGTACATTAACTACGTGTTTGCTGGCCTAACACAAAAATTGAGTAGATAGGCTATAATTATAAGTTAATAACTATAATACTATCTATTCCACTCTTCATACGAAAAAACGCAGCTATTAGCTAAAATAGTTGTTTTTCTTAGTATCAGAAAGATCTACATCATTACACAGATGTATTTAGTTTGTCACTGTTTTCCTTCCGTGCGAGGATGCACTTATGAAGTGCTATAAAGGCAGCGGCTGGAGGAAGCATTGCCAGGCAGTCTTTATGACAGAGAACTGTTCAAAATTAAAGAGTGCATCACTGTTGCTATCTTTAAGGCGCTGTACATAGTGAATAGCCCGCGCGCCAAGAAAAATTCACAAAATCGAGTCCTGTATCAAATACACTAAAAAAATCGAAAATGTTCACATATCAAACCCTAGAATTAGATGAGACCTATCTAAAACAGCCAGTTTCGTGTTTACATTCATAAACGTTTTGAAGATATTTTTGATGAAAAAAAATAGGCGGCGCACTTTTTTTCAAACAAAATATCTTGCAATCTGTTATGGGTATCAACACAAAACTGGCTGTTTTAGATAGGTCTCATCTAATTCTAGGGTTTGATATGTGAACATTTTCGATTTTTTTAGTGTATTTGATACAGGAATCGTTTTTGTGCTTTTTTTTGCGCGCGGGCTATTTCACTATGCCCAGCGCCTTAATCACAAGGACTAGAATAAATGAAATATAAAGCTGATTCGATTCGAGTTTGAATCTTTACACGGGGTCAGTACCGGGTCAGCTTCCCAAGTAACATTTTAGGTTGTAGAAAGGTTTTGAACAGGTTCTAGAACCTTTGTATGGAAAACTGCTCGTAAGTCTTATAACTCTCAATAAAGTTATATTAACCTTGTAATTACCTTCTGAGTGCCAAAAGGGCCCCGGTTTTAGAACCTTTCTGAGAGCTACAGCACAACCTATAGCTCAAATCCAGAACCTTTCGAACTACTTGCATAGAACCTAAATATAACCTTCACAACCTTAATTTAACGTTATTATAACCTTGCAAGACAACTTATAAGTTCTAAATTAGTCTTGGATGTAACTCTATGACAACTTAGAACCTTTTTGATGGATATGAATAAATACCTTTCCAGGACTTACAAGTTTTAAATAGCTTCTGTTTAAGATTTTTTACACAGATTCAAATACTTATTTACAATGGCGTCATTCCTTTTTCGTTCGGCCATCTTTCAAAATGGCTAGATAAGCAAAGTGTTTATAAAAATAATAAGTAGCTTGGTAAAGTCAGGAAATAATCAAAATATAGTGCGATTGGCACTTCATCGTGAAACTTTACGATAATAGTGCTGTATACAAGACGGGCCTTTCATAAATTAAACATTTCGGATATTTTTTAATAAAATAAAATAAAAAAAATTGGTGATCGGTGGTAAGTCACATCAGAAATCAAACTACTATTCATATGAAAAATATATATTATAAATCGTGTAGCGCATGGTATTTGATTACGCTTTATTTAATTAAAATATTGGTTTTGTTTCGTTTTTTTTTTCATTTTTTAATATTAAATATGGCTGACGTTAGGAAATTACTTGAAAGTATTATGTTTTACCTTTTCAGAACTGTAACAGCTAAGAGCTCTTAAGGTTTTCCAAAATAAGAGCTGAAGGTAATCTCGCGGAGCTACCTCAAACGACAAGGCTGTTTTCAACGCTTGAAGGTTATTACCAGGAGTTGTCCAAGACTTACCAGTTGCGAAAACCACCACTGAGCTAAATTTGTTGCTTTTAAGTTTTGTTTGTAGGGGGACATGCGTTTGACCTTCGTTCAACAAACAGCTACAGGCTGCTCTAAGGGTGGTCATGAACTGAGATCAAAATTGAACTCTGTTTAAACTTAGTATAAAGTGAGATCAATTTTGAACTAACTTTAAACTGAGTTCAAAATTGATCTCTGTTTATATTTAGTTTAGTGAGATCAATTTTGAAGTAACTTTAACCAACTGGTATTACTGAGTTCAAAATTGATATTATTATTATTCGAATCGAATCGAATCGAATCAAATCGAATCAAATCGAATCGAATCGAATCGAAACGAAACGAAACGAAACAAAACAAGTCGAATCGAATCGAATCGAATCGAATCGAATCGAAACGAAACGAATCGAATCGAATCGAATCGGCTTTTGCTAGATTCATGGTACACACGACAGCACGTCAGTTATTGTAAAATCGCCCGTAACGTAACCGAGCAAAGTGCTAGCGTGTAAGGGTCGACGTGCTGTCGTGTGCACTGATTCAAGTATCAAAACTTTAACTGCCCATATCTCCTAAACGGCTAACGCTAGACCCATGTTCATAGTACTCTAAAAAAGGGGCTCGACGAGCTCTACCTGATGAATGAAACAAAAATAACTAGTAGTTCGCCCTGAACTGTGAGCTCGCGACCCCATATAAACTTAACAACCCTCGGCAACCCCACGACCGATTTGGCTCATGTTCGAACTTAAAAATTCTTTTAATTTCATTTACCCGCATACCAAATTTCATAATGATCCGACCGAATTTACTCAAGTTATCGTCGGACGAACATACATACAAACATACATACATGCAAACGCCGGATTGTTCCAGTAGACTCGGAGAACTTCGCTCGCTTCGCTCGCTCGTTCAATAAAAAAGAAGTATCAAAACTTTAACTGCCCATATTTGAACGAGCGAGCGAAGTTCTCCGAGTCTACTGGAACAATCCGGCGTTTGTATGTATGTATGTATGAATGTTCGTTCGACGATAACTTGAGTAAATGTAGGTAGTCGGATCGTCATGAAATTTGGTAGGCGGGTAAATGAGGCAAATCGGTCGAGGGGTTACTGAGATAGAGGGTCGCGAGTTCAAAGTTCGGGGCGAACCACTAGTATCTCCTAAACGGCCAATGCTAGACCCAAATTAGTAATTTAATTTAAATTGATTCGATTCGATTCGAGTCTCATAGAATCGAATTAAATCAATATCAAATCCAATTCAATCGATTTATGTATGTATGTATGAATGTTCGTTCGACGATAACTTGAGTAAATTTAGTCGGATCGTCAGGTGGGCAGGAAAATAAGGTAAAGAGAATTTTTAAGTTCAAACATGAGCCAAATCGATCGAGGGGTTGCTGAGATATGGGGTCGCGAGTTCAAAGTTCGGGGCGAACCACTAGTTAATAACATTTTATTATTTTTGTTGCTTTCATCAGATAGAGCTCGTCGAACCCTTTTTTTGAGTACCATAAAAATGGGTCTAGCATTAGCCGTTTAGGAGATATGGGTAGTTAAAGTTTTGATACTTCTTTTTTATTTTTATTTTTTTCTTTTATCAAGTAGAGCTCGTCATGCCCTTTTTTCAGAGTACCATAAACATGGGTCTAGCATTAGCCGTTTAGGAGTTATAGGCAGTTAAAGTTTTGATACTTATATTTTATAAATTTTTAATAACTTTTTATTATTTTTGTTGCTTCCATCACATAAAGCTCGTCAAGTCCTTTTTTTAGAGTACCATAAACATGGGTCTAGCATTAGCCGTTTCGGAGTTATGAGCAGTTAAAATTTTGATACTTGAATCAGTATGAATCTAGCAATATCTGATTCGATTCGATTCTATCCGTTTCGATTCGATTCGATTCGATTCGATTCGATTCGATTAGAATCCGTTAGATTCGATTCGATTCGAATAATAATAATATCAATTTAGAACTCAGTTTAAAGTAAGTTCAAAATTGATCTCACTAAACTAAGTTTAAACATAGATCAATTTTGAACTCAGTTTAAAGTAAGTTCAAAATTGAGCTCACTTTAAACTAAGTTTAAACTGAGTTCAATTTGGATCTCAGTTTAAGTATCGTTCATGAATACCACCCTAAGGCCCGGTTTCTGAATTGAGAATTTCACTAACCAAATGCTTAAGTATCGTTCTGTCACATTCTCTTGTGTGACATCTGCAGTGACAGAACGATACCTAAGCATTTGGTTAGTGAAATTCTCAGTTCAGAAACCGGGCCTAAGGGTGGTATTCTAAAAGTATAAAAACATGTTTGTGGTATATGGTCCTCCCTTATTTTTCATTATTATTTGTTGTCGTATCCTCCATTATTACACATACATTCTGTAAAAATTGGTATTTGTATTTTTTTTAGTGTGAAAAATGTTTTAATACTTTCCAAAAAAACCTTCACCAAACCATCTATTTCATAAAAAAAAAAACATATTAATTTAATGTGTACTTATTATCTTGAATACCCAGCTTTCCATTAGTGTCACTAAATGAAAAAAAAAAAATGGCTTCTTCGATTTAAAGGAACAGCTGAAAATTACAAAAAAATAAATAGCGAAATCGAACTGATACGAAGTTTACAGAGAACAGAAGTTTACAACTAGTAAATAATAAAAATAATAAAACTTACCGTTGTATTAATCATTCATAACATTTTTACGCACTTTACGCTTAAAATTTCCACTCCCTTTTTTGTATCACCCTGTGTCGGTTCATTTTTCAAGACGCGTAATGCTTACAATGTATACCTATTCTTTGAAGTCGCGGAGACAACTGTCGGGTTTTGAGGATGCCTCTCAAGCTTTAAAATATTCCTGTAGGAATTGAATCATGCCTTCAGCGCAAAACAACAGCTTATTGGTTTTGTTTTTCACCACACAGTCCTAATTTGTTTGCCTAGACAACTCTGATCTAACCTCAAAGTTGTATGTAGGTTTTAGAAACTACTTATAAGCAATTTCAACTTTTCAAAACCTTATGGTAATATCAAGGTTAAAAATTTAACCTTTAGATCACACATAAGTTAAATGACAGCCTTTCCAGAACCTTATCAGTAGCTTACGACAACTATAAGATCCTGAGGCTGTAAGCTCTTGAAACACAAGTCATAATAACGTTAACGTTAACTCTTGTCAGCAACTTCAAGGTTTTAACAATAAACTATTAGTTTTAGGACTTAGTAATCATTCTCAAATACTAAATTTAACCAACTGGCAAATCATTAACCTTTGTACAACTCTTCTAAAACCTAAAGGCAATTTTTACAACCTATGCCCAAATGAAATGTTACTTGGGTTAGCACTGAGTTGCCTCCAATGTAGTGTAACTGTGTAAGTAACCTTTTGCCAAGTGTGTAAATAAACCGACGATGTTAAAAGCGCTTCAAACTTACTCGTTGGTGTCGCATCAAACCGATTCGCATGTTATTGTCCAATCAATATCGTAAGGCTGATTTGTTTTTTTCCTGTTTTAAGCCAATCGGTCTCGTCAACTTATTGAGTTAAATTTAACCGTATTCGCATTAAGTTAGACGTCATCGCATTCTGTCATCATTGGTGCAAATAAAATTAACAATGTGAATGTGGAAACGGTGATTCATTTTTACGCCCACTTTTGCGGTTTTTTGGTGATTTTCCATGCATTATTAAGGCATCAGATACATACAGCTGATATCACCTCCTGATATTAGCTGTACCTCCTGAAATTAGGAAAAAACTGTAAACACAACGAATTTCATTTCGAGTGGCTGAGTTTTGCGGTACTAATTTAAAATACCTTATGTGTTTTATTACACGTCTATTCTAATAAAACTAGAAAACTTATAAAACTAGGAGCCAATGCGATGGAATCAATCAGGAAGCAAGACGACAATCACGATAAATAGAAAGGTGCCCATTACTATTGTGAACCAGACTCGGTACCCATTTGTATCAATTGAGAGATCACCAACTCAACGTATATTATTTTTAAACCAAACTCAGTTGAGCTCTACACCAGTAATACGTCGTACAGAATGGCATATCACCAAATGCATGAAGAGTAGCTAATTTGGTGTGATCTCAACATCTATAGTAATGAGTATGAAACTGGGGGTCAAAATCAATGGCAACTGCAAGAAAGTGCTGATTATGTGTGTGTATGATAAGCAATATCTGGAAATAAACTTGTTCAGTCAATTATGGGTCTTATGCCGCGCGTAATATGAAACTGTCATAGGATATATTGTGGACTCTCTACCTATCTATATTTAAAGAGCGTTTCGTTTAGTAAAAGAGTTTTTCAGTAATAAAAGAAGCAATTTTGCTTTGCTTGAGAGACTTCTTAGCTAATTGTATGAGTGTAACGTTTAATTGGTTGGTGGTTAAACCACGGATTAGTTTATACTTAGTTTTTCAACTTGAGGAATTTCAACCTGGTTTTTTGCAGGACATGATTGTTCCAATTTTTGATATGGCCTCTTGAAAAGAATACCTGATAATGGATTATGTCTGCGAAAAAAATGTCTAACTTGGACGCCATTATCTCGTAGAGCGTGGAATTCCGCTATGGCGTTGCCTTTTATCACCCTGTATAAGCGAACATTTTGTTTCAATTATATTTGTTATCCCAAACTGTGAGACGTTTATTATAGGGGTATTTCATGTAATTAATGAGTACCTGGGCGACCGAGCTTCGCTTGAATGCTAAGAGATGGCGCCCCTAATATTGTTTTGCATAATAGCGTTTGAATGAAACTACGAGAATCAATAACTCAATAACGAGTATCAATAAATATTAGGGGGGGCTCCGCCCCCCCAACCCCCCGCCTGCTCTGCGCAGCTGGCCTCTGGTGACCTTAT
The DNA here is from genome assembly GCA_949319315.1 of Zelleria hepariella. Taxonomy (NCBI): domain Eukaryota; kingdom Metazoa; phylum Arthropoda; class Insecta; order Lepidoptera; family Yponomeutidae; genus Zelleria; species Zelleria hepariella. The sequence goes on along the minus strand of OX439379.1, from coordinate 6,398,480 downwards.
AACTCTGTGTAAGCAGAAGTAAATTTTTGGTGTTTTAGAGGGGGGCTCCGCCCCCCCCCCCCCCCAACCCCCCGTCTGCTGTGCGCAGCTGGTCTTTGGTGACCTTATAACTCTGTGTAAGCAGAAGTATATTTTTTGTTTTTTAGGGGGGGGGGGGGGCTCTTTTTGTTTTTTAGGGGGGCTCCACCTGTCTGCTGTGCGCAGCTGGTCTTTGGTAACCTTATAACTCTGTGTAAGCAAAAGTATATTTTTTGTTTTTGAGGGGGGGGCTTAGCCCCCCCAACCCCCCGTCTGCTGTACGCAGCTGGCTTTTTGTGACCTTATAACTCTGTGTAAGCAGAAGTATATTTTTTGTTTATTAGGGGGGGCTCCGCCTCCCCAACCCCCCGTCTGATGTCGGCAGCTGGCCTTTGGTGACCTTATAACTATGTAAGCAGGAGTATATTTTATGTTTGTTAAAGGGGGGGCTCCGCCCCCCAACCGCCCGTCTGCTGTGCGTAGCTGGCCTTTGGTGACCTTATAACTGTGTGTAAGCAGGAGTATATTTTATGTTTATTAGGGGGCTAACCCAACCCCCCGTCTGCTGTACGCAGCTGACTTTTTGTGACCTTATAACTCTGTGTAAGCAGAAGTATATTTTTTGTTTATTGGGGGGGGGGGGGGGCTCCGCCCCCCCAACCCCCCGTCTACTGTGCGCAGCTGGCCTCTGGTGACCTTATAACTCTGTGTAAGCAGAAGTATATTTTTTGTTTTTTACCCCCGTGTGCTGTGCGAAGCTGGTCTTTGGTGACCTTATAACTCTGTGTAATTTTTTACCCCCGTGTGCTGTGCGAAGCTGGTCTTTGGTGACCTTATAACTCTGTGTAAGCAGAAGTATTTTTTTTGTTTATTGGGGGGGGAGGGGGGGCTCCGCCCCCCCAACCCCCCGTCTACTGTGCGCAACTGGCCTCTGGTGACCTTATAACTCTGTGTAAGCAGAAGTATATTTTTTGTTTTTTACCCCCGTGTGCTGTGCGAAGCTGGTCTTTGGTGACCTTATAACTCTGTGTAATTTTTTACCCCCGTGTGCTGTGCGAAGCTGGTCTTTGGTGACCTTATAACTCTGTGTAAGCAGAAGTATTTTTTTTGTTTTTTAGGGGTGGGCTCCGCCCCCCCAATCCCCCGTCTGCTGTGCGCAGCTGGTCTTTGGTATAACTCTGTGTAAGCAGAAGTATATTTTTTATTTTTCTAGGGGGGGGCTCCGCCCCCCCAACCCCCCGTCTGCTCTCTTTGGTGACCTTTTAACTCTGTATAAGCAGAAGTATTTTTTTTTGTTTTTTAGTTTGTTTTTGTTCATCTGTTTCATGCTGAAAATGCGATAAAATATTTCATAAAAATCTTGTACGCTTTTGATGCAACTATCTATCTAGCTTTTCAACAACAGATGGCACTGACTACGAAGCAGAAAAATTGTAACTCGACCTTATTACTATAAATTGAAATAAAATAATAATCTATGGCGTCTTGCCATTCGAAAGTCACAACAATGTCAAACCTGTATTGGATTGGTTTGAAGAATATCGTATGGAGTCATCTTATTTTATGGACAATACGTATGAGGGACTATGAATGTTAACTTAGGTATAGTAAGTATTCTATAGGTATATGATAGCACTCATTTTGTAATGAAGGTAACACCAAAGGAAAGGTAAACAAACAGTGCACACAGTGAACTTTATTTATTCAGGCCATCGTATCTTTATTTTTCCTGGAGTTCTGTTGCCTTCTATCCTTTAATTTCTGCTTCTTCTTTTCGTGTTGCTTGCCGCTTTATTGTTTTCGACCAGACTTCCATGCATTATCAATAAAATGCGCCAAATGAAAGTTCCATCTCGTCACCGTAATTTTTAAAAGAGCTTGATAGATGCTGCCTTTAAGTATGGATAGAGTCATTGGTTCTTTCAGACTGTTGGTAATAACTCTATTTAAAAGTATGTTATCTTGCTAAGGTTTCAATAAATAAAACTTTGCTCTGCTTTGTTGATTACATTATTGTGACAGTTTCCGATGACAGCGATTTTGAAATGACTTTCTAAATGTTGTTCAACGTTTGAGTTTATAGCTTACTTTCGTACCTTTTTGGCACCGAACTAAATCCCATAGAATCCGCATTACGTATAAAAATCACAATAATGGTAGGTGAAAATGCACCTAAGCTCAGTTTTGTTGGATAAAGTAAAGTCAAAAGCTCAACTACGTGATGACAGGGTCTCCGGTAAATGGTTTTGTCATTCACTTTAGTACAAATAGCCAATTTACGTTGATCTTTATTGGTTTGCTTTGCCCCTGAGTAAACCAGCGTGATGATATATAGCCTATGTGTTTTTTTTTATGTCTAAGCTATCTCCATTCCAAATTTCATCCAAATCGTTAGAGCCGTTTTTGAGATCCCCCGTTCAAATAGAAATATACAAGATTAGCTCGTTTAAAGTAATAGGATTGACGTGGTAAAATATTTGGCTTCGCCTGCGCTAGCTAGCCCATTGTCCTCTCATACAAAAGACATCAACGCAGCGCCGCGGCAAGCCGGAGAACTTCGTTTTTTTCCCGATTCGGCTTGTCACAAAATAATACTCGAAAATGTATAATTGCAAGGCGTTGCATATAAAGATAAAATAAACTAGGTACGACAAATACTTTTCAAATATCTCCACTCTTTTATAATTGGCTTTAAGTTATAAAACCGCAATTTTTACCTACATCTTTATTTTTTATTGACGTCTACACTATTTTTTCTGGTGTACAACAAAGATTTTTCTATCTATCTCTTTTACTTAGAGGGTAAGCAGAGGTGACAAATTATTAAATTGCATACGCTTTTTTGACGGATTTAGGTGTCTCGTTATGTTAAAGACCAAAGACAATAAGACCAAAGACTTGGAAAAATTAAACTGTCAATGGAATGTACCAATCTGTTTTATCTGATCTAATAAAACATCGTTTTCCTTCTAATTCACTTTTAAACGCTATCATTTGAGGTGACGGCGGACAATTTTCCTTTCACGATGAAGCGTGAAATCCATCTCATCGTCACTTCCTAGTTGTAATGGTCTTGGACTCAAGGGACTTGATTCAGATCCCTTAGTCCAACGGTAACTATGCCGTAAATGTTCTAAAATAGGTGTTACTGAGATTGTCAGGCAGCTTCGGATGTAAATAATAATGAATTCAATATTACTAAAAAGAAAACCTAAGATTTTGCATACGAACAAAACAAAACACAAGAGAGTACGAATAAAAAAAATCTCACAATTGGGAAGGCAAAGTTTTTTGTTCGAAAGTCCGTTATTGGCTTAATCTTATTTTTAGACAATATTGAGAAACTAATTTCAATATTTTTTATTTTGGTTCAGTAGTTTGGATTTTACAACGTTTCAAAGATACGGTTTTATGACCTTCACGCGACGGTCTGCATACTGTTGGCGCTGTTTGGCGGTCATAGGAACAAAACATTTTAGCGCATAAAAACAAAACTACTGACGCAAAATAAAAAATATTGAAATTAGTTTCTCAATATTGTCTAAAGATAAGATTAAGCCAATAACGGACTTTCGAACAAAAAACTTTGCCTTCCGAATTGCCTTTATATATTTTAACGGACTTCAAAAAGGAGGAGGTAGGTACTCGATTCGACCCATGTTTTTTTTTACCAGAAAAATGTAGTGAAGATTTGATGAAGAACTTCGGAGATGGAAAACGGAACTCCTCGACGGATAGCAGCAGATTACTCAAAATCAGTGCACCAGCTTAATAACAGTGCACCTTTTCAACAGTGAAGTTGGTTTTTTAATTTTTGTTTATTTGCCTTAATATCTATCTAGTATTTTCAGTGTGTCGCTGTGATGGCACACCAGCAGATACTATTCATTCCATGAATTCTTGGAAATGAACCTGCGTTATTCTCTCAGCTTAGTCAGCCTACCATAAAAATAGAGCCATCTAATTCCCGAATAACCATTATTCCGCGGTTAGCAAAGGGTCCGTTCAGAGCAGTGGTGAACTCGGGCCCTAGTATTACGCGAGATCACGTTTACTTTCGAACTGCCGCTAGTCGCAGCTTCTCAGTTTCTGGTGACCCTCAGTCACATACCAATTTATTAGCCAACAAATCAACCAGAAGAAATACCAACTGCTGGTACTTCTAGACGACGACGGTGTTACCTATTATGTTGAACTGGCTGCCTGCCATTGGTTTTATAGATCGAGTTAAGTTTGTGATTTTGCATGAAATACTTTTGCATTCAATGTGTATACACGTGACGTTGAAAATTTATGTAGATACTCACACAAGGTCGGTGTAGGTCGATATTTTGCCTAGAATTTTCTTAAAAAATTAGAATTATCTATAATAATTTTGTCTTCTGTCTGTCTAGATCGCAATATGACTACCACAAGTAATATTTTTCTACAGCTTAAAGTGACCAATATGAATTGAGTCTAAAGTCTAATATTCACTGGAGTAAACTGACACTCTAATGTCACTTTGTAAAATAATACTGCCAATAACTTTACAAAGTGACATTCGTGTCTGTCATTTTACTCGACAGCTTGACAGCACGCCGACGCTTACACGCTAGAACTCTACTCTGTTACGTTAGGGGCGACTTGACAAAAGTGTACAGTCTGACATGCTGTCGTGTGTACCTTTCGGTCCTGTGACGTTCCGTATCTTATGATGCTTTCCCGAAACATCTATTCCTTGAATGTATAGTTCTAATTATTATTGTACTATTTATTCAATCCAATTTGAAATCCATAGAAAACCTGCATTACAGCAAGCCATAGTTGGATGCCTACAGACATCCCGACACTCCTAAAGCTTCATCCTCGTACGAAACACTTTCTCAAACTGGTTCTTAACCTTGCCATCAAATAGGTACATTGCAAGCCCTATGTAGGCGTATACGCACACTTCTTGCTGCATTCTGGTTCAATACACTTTTATGCTGCGATTTCCTCGATTTTATGAACGATATCAGCGCACTGATACCTTCAGAAATGCGGTACGATATAAACTTTATAATATCATTATAATTTTATGATTGTTCTATTTCTAGTTTAGAATAACTGATTTACTATCGTAAATACTAAAAATAAAATCCTACAAACATTTTTATTTAATTTCCGTCTCTTTACTGTATTTAGGACACGTACAATGCAACAATGATTAGAGCATGCCTTAGATGTAACGTAATTTTATTTTCCAGCAGACGAACCACAGAGCAATAGTTACAACTTGCCACCCGCTTCTTGCAACACTTCTCCTTCCTGCCACCATGTCACATATCATGATATCACATGCGTTGCGTTTCCTACAGTAATTTCGCAAAGTATAAAATAATCGCGCGCCGTACACCGCTGCGCATATAGGTCATGGACCTTACGTCTTATGGTAAATATGCTTTGTGTAACCGTACAGCGTTTGATCACCAAATATGTACACAGAAGTACTTTACTGCACAGTGTTTAATGGCATCAATAAACTGTGCATCCTACCGGATATAACTGCTTACGGTGCTGAAATAGATTTTCCTTATTGAAGCATGACCCACGGTATGCATATTGTGTATATTTGATACATCTATCATTAACTAGCTGACCGGTGAACTTCGTATCACCTGAAATAGTTTGACTCTCCGCGTCAAAAACGGCGATTCCAATACAAAATTACCAATTTTTATTTCTTCCGTTTTTCAGCTAATCCTTTAACTTTTCCCATATTTCTTTGCTTTTAAACCTACCCTGAACTATGGTGAACTAAACAAAACAGTAAATATGCAAATCGTTCAAGCTGTTTCTTAGTTTTAGCGAGACTAATGCACGGCGATTCAGTTTTATTATATATATAGATAGATAGATAGATAGATTTCAAAGCCCTCTACCTGTCTTCGTATTCCATAATATATAAATAAATATTTTCATACATACCTACCTGCACCCTACCGAGCGATGGTTGCCCATTTTTTTTACCTAAATTAGTATTAATTTTAATTATGTACCTAAACCCCTATAATTATCGCTTAGTAAAGTAAATTTTAGTCATTGACTTATAATACTTACAACAAATCCATATTTTGCGCAAGCCAAGCCTCAATTTACGGTCACAAAGTGGTCTATTTTACAGTAGTTTAACAAATACATACAAGTAAAGGAAAATAAACAATCTGTAACTTGCAAACTCGGCTGGGCTTCTTTCTTCTACGTTCTTTTGTACTCTGTGGTTTGAACATAAAGAAATATAATAATACATAATGGTAAGTGGTTGTCTGCTTGTGCGTTTGTATGTCATTGTGTATGTGACACACTTTTTGCGTTTTGTAAGTTGGGACGTCGTCGGTCGTAGTCGGCACATTCAGTCGGTAGTACTATTTTACGTTTTTGAAACTGAAACTGAAGAGAGGGTTCTTATATAGTTTTGTCGTTGTGGCCCTCTTAGCCTATTATTGTCACGCTACTTTAAAACGAATAACTTAACATGTCTTTGTGAATCATATTGTACGTTACTTAAAGAAGCAATTTTTTTGCGCGAAAAGGCCCTGTAAAAATGCATACAATGTTACTGAATATCAAAACAAAACCTCGACTGGTTTTCAGACATACATAAACTTATGTTCCCATTAAACTTTATTTCTTCAGGACTAATAAGCATCAATACATAAGTAGGACCACGTCTTATCGGTTAACATTTGTGTAACCCACAGAAAATATTCTTTCGAATTTGAATGTATCTAGACCTGCCTTATCTTGAAAGATCATTCGTACATTGCTCGTCAAAATAAATATTTTACAAGAATCAATCTTGTAAGTATTAAGCTAAAGGACCATTCCTATTAGCCATTGTGCGAACAAAGCCACAATTCGCTTGCGCACTCCTCTAAACTAAATTATAATAAACATGTTTGAGCTCCCTTTTGTACCGTCCACATTAGTCCCAACGTCTGCCTATTATTAGGAGTAATTTGAAGACTGAATTGAGTAACGATTCTATGATACAACTAATTGGAATAAACTTTGGTTTATTTCCTATTGTACCAATGACGTTGATCCCATTTGCAGAAAGATTCCCATTGTTGAAAATGTTGAATGGATGGTTTTGTATTTTAGTACCTACTTCTTTGTTATGCTAATTCCTGTTTGTTTTCTTTACAGGTAAATGTTGTCTTCGCTTGTCGAGAAACGAAGGAGATTGGGGCATGCTTTATCAAAAACACCCGATACTAGAAGATAAAACTGTTATGGTTGTACTTTTGACTCAGGTAAACGCTATTATTAGATTACTCGATAATAAACGTTACACAAGAATAAAAAAAACTGTGTGAAAATAGCTGAGAGATCAAATAGAATAAGAAAAGTTATTATTTTCTAAGAAACACTTTAAAATTATTACTATGAGCTCATAAAAACCATGCATCCAAATTTCATAATTACATTAAAATCACATTATGCTTCGTCCAAACAAAAGTTAAATAATAATGTCAATAACAAAACACAATAACATGTCAAAGATAAAATTAATAATAACAATAAGCCAATACCTACTCAAATAAACCACCCAGGGCCACATTCGATCCAAAGGTTCCCAAAAAGGGTAAAGGTGTCTATGAGCCTCCGCTTCATCAATCCAGCGATTGGGATGTCCAACTAGTCGTCGTGGTCACTATGAGTATACCTAGTACAAAAAAAAACTACCAAAACTATTTAGTTTCAAACATCAAGGTCTAACATAGAGCATGCCTCTGGCTCTCGCGACTTCACAATGGGTTTGTCTCATGTCGGTCGTATCTGAGCAGACACTTTCTATGCGGGCACAATGGCGCGGTTGCTGGTTGTAAAAACTGCTTGTCGGTCTGTCTGTACATGTGTGTGTGGTTTAGGGATCTAGTGTGAGGAGGATGGGACCGGGGACCCTGACATGGCAAATACTTGTCTACGTTTGGTGTAGAGATAATGTGGGAAAAACGTCGTTGAATCCATGGCCGCCATCTTTAGAGTCTTATCACACTAGCGAGTTGAAAGAGAAGCGAACTCGCGGTGAATTCACCGCAAATTCGCAACGAGTTGGCCCGAAATTCGCTAGTGTGATAAGCCGGCTAGTTGGAAACAAATCCGCTCCACTCTCGATGCTACACTTTACCATCGGCAAGCGACAAATTATCCAAGGATAATGGGGTAGATTATTGCAGCACTGTATCGAACTATGAATCTGAAGTGACAGTAGGCGCCTAGCATCTACCTAATGCTAGGCGCCTACTGTCACTTCAGATTGATTTCCAAGGTTTAGAGGAAATAGGTAGCTAAAATTCTTGGCCTAATTAAGTTGTTTTTTGATCGTAAAACGTCTAATAGCAAAATAAACGAATTGTACGGTGTAAAGTTTTCTACGGAACTAATTAGATACGTAATAACGTGTAGATCCATCTCTCTTCTAAGTCTATAATCTCACTGGATTTATCGCTCACTTGTCACATAAAACGTGGCATCTTACGTTCTATTTTAATTAGATTGGATTATTTTTGTCGCCATAATACATCACATAACAGCCTACATTAAACTGTATTTGTTGAAAATCTCTTGGACGTGGCGATCTTTCAGAAATAAACTTAAAGAGTAGAGTCCAGTCAAAAGGAAGTAAAAAGTAAGATATAGCCTGTACAATTGTACAACGTACATGTCCCACTAGCTGGGCAAAGGCCTTCTCTCAGAGAGATAGTTCGAGCTTACCTAATGACCACGCGTACTCAATGCGGATTGGCGATTTTGTATTTGAGGGTATAAAAGGAAATAGACAAGGTTATTTTGTGGCACGTGGATGTGGCTAATCTCATTATTAATTGCACAAACTTTACCTTAATTCACGTTTCAATAAACGATTAATGCTACATAGAGGGTGACTGCAACCTATAAATTCCATTCACGAATATCAATCGATATTTCAAAGTGTTTACTCAAACAAATCAAACAAACCAGTGAAAAACATCGTGAGGAAACCCGCGGCTTCGTTGACTCCGCATGTATTGACATTGGGCAAGCCTTGGGGTTGCTGGGAAAGCCTATTCCATCTAAACTAGTCCTGCCCCTCTACCCTTGACGCATTTTTCCAATACGGCCGCAATATATCGCAATTTACAAATTTTAATATTTTACAAATTAAGACGCATTTTGTGTTTTTATTTAATAAAACAGCCTTACCTTTGAATAAACATTACAAAGTATTTAAAATCAAAGCATTCAAAGAGAAATTAATTTTAAAACTTTTTCAATTTGATCGCAATACAGTCTAGGGTAACCCCCCTGGGCACTGCAGCGTCCGAGTGGTCACTGCACCCACTTAGTGTGAGTGAAGGTGCTACTCGACTCGAATCTCATAACGTATACATACAAAGTAGAGCCTGATTATTTTACTACATAAATCTCGCCTAAAACCAGTATTTTGAAGTTTGTTGGCGTGTAACCTTTGGCCGCTCAATGATTCGTTTGTGCAAACAGTGCTAAAATGACGCCTCGCCACGTCGGTAGCGACGCAACCTCTTTTTCACAACCCGTGAACTAAAGTCTTTCTTTCGCTTAATTAACTGCCATTGTTATGCTGGCTGGTTGGTTGGCTATGTTTATGTTTAACTACCCGCAAAACGTTGGACATCATCGTGTCGTGTTAAACCTCAATGAAAAAAATACCACCTACATTTTAGCTTCAAATAAGTATATTTCATAAACGGCTGAACAGATTGTGATAAAACATTTCTAAAAACGATCGTTATAAAACCAACATTCAAATTAAAAAAAAAACCGCATCCAAATCGGTTCACCCGTTTAAGATCTACGGTGCCACAGACAAACAGACACACATACATAGCGGTCAAACTTATAACACCCCCCTTTTTAAGTCCCGGGTTAAAAATGTGCATAGGAGATACTTGCTAGGCACGGTTAGAGTTGTGGATATCTAATGGGGATAGAATACCGCCACACAAACGTTTTTCGAACCTTCATATCAGATCCCCAGAAATAGTGGCATTTCCTTAGTTAGCCCCTTTAAGCGGTGTTATAAGACTGTCACCTGATTTCTGATTTCTGGAAATCAACGGCTTACGAAAGCGTAAGCCGTTGATTTCCCAGGCATAGTTTTATGCGGGAAAATGTTCCTTATGATCCAGAAGAAAACGTGGTAGGTATCCCGCTAAGCTGGAGGTACTCGTATTTTAACATCCTGTAGAGTATTGAAATAATAGAGGAAATAGAGGCACATAATAGAGGAAAATCTTCTTCTCTGTTCTAAGAAGAAATGTGTGGTTGTGTGTCAGGGCCGCTTTACTTGTATTTCTATTGTTTTAAGTACCATTATCTTAAGGGTTATTTTGATAGCCAAAGTGACTAAGGCCCGTAAGATCAATCACAGTTTAAACTCAGACCATAGATTAAACCTCGCATTTTGTATGAAAATTAATCGACAGATAGGGTATAAACTAGCATTTTTGGTTTAAACTGTGATTGATCTTACGGGCCTTAATGACGTCTAAATAAACACCTCTAATATGCTTCAAAAAGTAAGTTTGCATGACATTTTAGCCCCGCCCAAACAGCAAACCCAAGAGCGTGCGACGCGCGTTTCAAAACGCATTGTTTGTCCTATAATTACGACATTGGGTAACAGCCACTCCGGAGTGTTGGAAATGTTCTAGCTACGTTCATATTATTTCGGTGGGTGTTAAGATTTTGGACCATTTGAAATTTGGGTCCTCAAAGACAGGTTTAGATCCAGTATTTTTGGTTGGTTTGTGTTGTAGATTGTCATTGGCAGCATTTTCCCCAAAAATATTCGAGTGACAAAAAAACAAAGTGCTGCTTAAATGTTCTTAAATAACTTTCAAGGACTGTCTGTCTGTCTATCTGTATGTATCGATACATCTGAAATTATATAGAATCTGTGTTTAATAGCAGAATTAGGTAGCTAGGTTACAATTAGAGTGGCTAGTGATTTACATCAAAGCCAAGAATCACTAGTTTCTCAATCTCCAACACATAAATTAATCATATGAATAAATATAGTATTATGTATCTAGTTACTTAAAACAGAGCTCTCAAAAATAAATTATAATCGTTTGTAGGCATTAGCATTATTTCGCATAAATCTTGTAAAAACAACGTTTAATTGCGATTAAAGGGAAGTTGCAAAAAGAAAAAAGGCACACCGGCTAGCACAATAATTACCTTGTACAGCCTTCATGAAATTAAGCGATCATTCGCGCTGTTGCCAAATACGCTGGCGTAGATGACGCTTTTAGTAGTGCTTCAGCGCTTCAAAACAAGCTCTTTATGCTCAGTCGATGGTGGTAGAGTTTCATGTGAAGGCTGGGTAAGTTAAAAACTAAGGCCTTTGCATCTACGTAATGAGATGGTTTATACAGCGTCCAGTGGCACCTTCACTTACACTAGATGGGTGAAGAGACCACTCGGCGCTGCAGTGCCTGGGACATTGTTTTAGATGATTGGTAAGTTAAGGACTCCAAATTCAAGGCAGTTCTGAACCGATACTGACCATTGATGTTAAGTCGGTACAGAGGGTTTATGTGGTGTTAACTGTGCAAGTCAGGTGTCGGCGACCGCATTGTCAATTTTTCTTATCCTATGGCCCGGTTTCTGAGTTGAGAATTTTGCTTAGTAAATGGGTAAGTATCGTCCTGTCTCTGCAGATTTCTCACAAAAGAGCGTGACGGAGCGATACGTAAGTATGTGCTTAGTAAAATTCTCAACTCAGAAACCGGGCCAATGTTAATCAGTCTTAACTTAACAAAGGGACGCATAGAAATGACTCATGGAGAAAAAAACAGTGAAATCAATCAAGGTCTATAGTTTTAAGATTTCACATACTTTCCGCGTTTGTGAAGTTGTATGATGATGGTCCACCAAATTCAAATGACTGGTGACTATTTATAGTCAACAGTTACGAACATTTGTGTTTTTTTTTCGTAGCATCAATTTTATTCTCGGTAACTATAAAATAATACGTTGTGAGGAAATCCACGGACATTGCTTTATTACTGGGTTTTCCGCCTATGGTCAAGGGTGCGAATCGTCAAAATACGTTTTTGGTCAACTTCTAAATGTGATTTCCAAAACTTTATTCTACGACTTTTCGAATAGCTCGATACTTTTTTATTTATTGATGGTTTCTTATTCTTTAAAATTACCCTGTAGAAATCCTACACCATAGATGTAAAGATTCAAATCGGGACAAAACCATCGTGACGTCCGAATGACGCAAGCCAGATAATGCGCGCGAAAATTGTTTTTAATTGCCTTTTGGCGCGCTTTCTAAACTTAGACTAATTTAGTCCCTAATACCAGCCTGGGATTGGGTAAAGTTTAAGTAACACTCGGTTTTAATTAGGTTTTTGGCGCAATAGTTCATTAATTCAGTTCTTAGCACTAAATGTCCTGGTTGCATGTAACCTGATTTTAACTGTACCTACCTATGTAGAGCCGGCGACGTACTCGGATACCACTTTTGCTTCGATTACCGCACTTATGCCGAGCGCAATAAGAGCTACTATGGGGTATCCTAGTGTGTCGCATATAACCCGACGTTTCAAGAATAGATGCACTGTCACACACGTCGACACATAGAAAATAATTCTACACGCTCATAAGTTCGATCAAACATATAACTTTAGGAAAGCTACGCCCTATTTGGGTTTGCACGTATTGACATTGTCTTTCATGTGGACTATGTGATAGTATGGGTCCATCTCACCTAGGCCGACTAAGATGACAGGATGGCTATCACTGTACTGCAACGTTGGAGTAGTCATTTCACCCGTCTGGTTTGTGAAAGTGCCACCGCCGTATAAAAATCTCTTTACGTAGAGATGCAAAGCAGGGCCCTTAGCCTGTAACACAATGGTGCCAAAATGGGCTGTCAGGTGACGACTTCAATTAAGATTTGCTAACGCTGTCTGTCCTTTTAATGATTTTGTAGAACAGCAAAGAATATTTTGATTCTAATTCTAGAGGATTAGTTCTCTGGTTGTAGGAGAAAAACGAGGAGAGCCCGGTTTTGTCCTTCTGGCGGGACGCCATTGACCCGCCATTGCGTTACAGGCTAAGGGCCCTGGCGCACAGCAGCAAATATGTGCAAATCACGTGCAAATGTATGAAGCGCGCATATGCATGCTTCATATATTTACTGGCAGTATTTGCCTAAAACTGCTCGTGTAAATCTGGACCGAAAATCAAATATTTGTTGGAAAACCGACCGTCTGTCTATCTAGCGCTTAGCCCTGGCACCGCGGTCATGGCCAATGAGCACAATGCGACGAAAAAAAATCTCTTGCGTCACATTTGACAGCTCAAACGACGCGGGGTTTAAAAATAGGTTTTATTTTAACTTGTTTGCTGTACTTAGCTACTGTTTTCCTGCAATTAAATGATTATTATTGCACCCGACATTATCTAACAATGTACGTTTTGCATAATCATCCATATCAAGCTTTGACAACTTGATACTAAAACAACAGAGTTATAGTGCAAGTAAATGTACCACCAAATTATTCATAGCCATACTAATTGTACTGTGTCAATAAATACTTTTTCATTTTTCATTTTTCATTTTCATTTTCAACTCTTTGGTTTGAAGCGGAGCGGGAAGTTAGAGTTATAACCCATGGTTACGCTTTAACCCAGCCTTATGTTACGCGAGCTGGAGGGAACGTTGAAAAGTGCTGATATTATATTGAAATATTGAAAGAACCCAAAGTTTAGTCTGCAAAGAATTGCTTCAGATACTTCATAGCCATAATTCGTATCGATGTTCTTATATGCCTGCCGAATCTCTTCAAAGTACACACTATGTGAGTAAAAATGCAATGTTTTTCTTGAAAATTCACCGTAAAATGACTGACGCACTTGACATGGCCGTCACAGTTCTAATAAGAAATCACACAAGGACCTTGCAAACAAGACAAACATCGTAGAATGAAACAAAATATTTCACACGTGGTTTACTAACAACGCTCATCTCAATTAGGATTTCTTAGAGCTGGCGCTGTTTTCTTCCTTGATGCGACATCACATGACGCTCGTTGTCACTGATGACAATTATGGTGATAAACTGGGTAATACCCGATGGAGGAAGATGATACCACACTTCCACACATCTAACAGTTAACTCTAGGTCAACTCTAGGTATATAATTTAAGTAGTTCCTATGACTTAAGTCAGCCAGGTACAGTGAGGGCTACACTAGTTGGCGCCACTGTAGAGTAAGGCCATGAAGAAAAACTTAAAACTTGTTGTTTCTTAAAGTTAGTACGTAAAAAAAGTTTACTAACTTATTTTGTTTGTGTAAGCGATCTTTTACAAACCGGGTAGGATTTCGCCCAATGACACTCTCACACGAATGAGAATATCTTAATGATAGTCGGTGGCACCCAACGAAGAAGAGCTAAATTTTCATATAAAAAATGTTGCCAAGACGAGACCATACACTTCGCACTGTCAAAAAGCTATCAAATCTCATGTAGAGCCAAGCTTCTAACTCCACATGCTTATCTGCAAGCTTCACAAACTTTACACCTTAGTCAAAATATGTGACCGTTTTTATGTCCACCATAGGCATCATTTCGCGAGAATTTTATTGATCTGGTTTAAACCAAACCCAAGTTATGAGGGTTCAAAAAAACGACGAAGCTCTTCGAGAAAAGGTAGTAGTGCCCCCTTGAGCTTCGCTAGTCGTCTTGGCGGGGGCACTAGGGGGTCAAGACCAAGTAAACACGAACATAATATGGCGCTAACTTTAGGTCAACGTTATAACACCTATAAATCGGCCACTAAGGAAGAATGCCAACATTGAAATATTTGATATACATATTAGAACCTAACAACACTACTATCATCACTATGGTGACCTTTGCCATAATACTTTTTAATAAGACAAGTAGACGACCAAAAGTGCGTATAGGCGCTGTGATAAAATCTTACGTAATAACTTAACCCACTTGCGCATGTGGCTGTATGTGTGTTTGTGTGTTTCGAGGTCAGTGACACTGATATAATAGTTTTAATGTATTTTTGTAAATGTAAAGCAACCCTTTTGTAGTAGTTGGTTCAGCAGACCTGTGTGCTTTTATAAAGAAAGAAGAAAGGCGTCAATCGAACAAAAAGGAGAATCCTAATTTCTAGGTTGTTGCTGACTGTACGTTTGCACATGAGCATATTTTACACATAAATAAGTAAATAGCTACAACATCGCACTACTTCCAGTCCAGTGCACCTCAAATACATTAGGGCTTTTATCTGAAAGGCAATCTCTTTTCGAAACGATAAGTACTAAAATTTGGCTCCGACGCGGTACATGTGACCAAAACTGGTCTGGATATTGACGCAATGAAGGTTAAGTAATTACCTTTAAACCGGCCAATAACAGGTGAACTGACCCCGTTTTAATTTCAATGTTGCCAATTTGCAGTGGCAGAAGTATATTAAAAGCATCTTTTAATTAAAACAAGCTCCATTATCCGTTATTAAGTGGTCTTGGCAATGTCCAAAAACGCATGAATGGGTTTAATCTTGAAAAAAGCAAGCATTTGTAGAGCATTTAACGTGATGGTCAATGTACACTATCGCCGCCAATCAAAAAAAAAAACATACCTATCTTTTTTTGGATGCGTTTAAAAATCCCAAATAAATCCAGCCACCGCCAAAAGTGGCCGGTTCTAGGATCTAGAATCTAGCCACTAAGGTGGTGTATTGTGGTACCTGTGTGCCCCCGTGACAGTATTACATAGAACCTAGTAGAGTACAGACGTATTTAAATTATAAACCCTTTTAGTTGCCACCTCCCTACATGGCGACCCTGCCAGGATTAACGGTTTTAAGGACTAGCAACTGTGCTGTTTTTTGTACAGAATAAACACACTGACCGAAAACCTCCGATAGTAGACGGCACGCAAAGAACAAGAAGAAAAATAAAAATCTTTATAAGAAGAAATATCACATCCCCAGAAAGCGTAGCATAAGAATGGGTTTAGTTATAAAGTTTGTATCTCACTCTTTTGTTTGACGTGGAGTGGGAAATATAGAGTAATAAACCCATAGATACGCTCTAACCTATTCTTGTGCTAAGCAAGCAGCTGGCTTAAGTGGACCGGCCTTCTTTACCGCTTTATCAAAAGAGTGGGAGAGACATACATGTTTTATCCCCCTCATTATCTCTAAAGGTCACTTGGAACTGGTGAGGGAAGAGAACCTGTACAATCTATGTTACATTACAGGCGAATGCTTGTCAGACAGGAGGCAGTATTGTATTGTAACGCTCAAAATAGAATCTGAAATGTTACATTACACACGAATGCTCCAAGTGAGGGAGCACAATCGTTTCCTACTTACAGCTCATCTCAACAAAAAAGTCCAGTGTAACCAACCGTTGGATAACGCAACACAAACAGAATGGTGGTCCGTCACGCACTCTCATCGATCTCCTAAAGTGAAAACGGAACTAAACATCGTGAAAGAGACGTTTTGGGAACTATTTACACTCTGATCTAATGTAACACGTCTATACAGAATCTCAACTTTGGAAGCTTATGATTAGTATTTATCGTGACTCTTTAGTAACCGTAACGGAGCAAGAAAAACTGCTGGTGCTTAAGGTCCAACGATAGCAGCGTGGCGGAAAATTCATTTTTCGTGGCGTGGCGGGAAATGTGGACGAAAAATCGCTGAACAAAAATAGCTCCGTTTAAAATCGATAGCGGAACTTTAAGTAGGCTTTCTACTGATCAATACAAACAACTTGTACACACGACAGCACGTCAGACTGTACACTTTTGTTGTAAAGTCGCCCGTAACGTAACCGAGTAGAGTGCTAGTGTGTAAAGGTCAACGTGCTGTCGTGTGTACTAGGTGGCGACAAAAATGGAGCGAAAAAAATATCAACTGTTTCATACATTTGGCGCAGTACTGAGTCGACCTTTTGTATGGAATGGCTGATATTTTTAACACTCCATTTTTTTCGCCACCTAGTACAAGTTTTTGTACTGATCAGTAGATAGCCAGCTTAAAGTTTCGCTATTGACTTAGAGTGCACCCTGTAGAATTAAAATCTGAATATTATTTGCTGTACTTGAAAAACATTAAAAGGCCATACAGCATTAATTAATCGTAATTGAAGCCTACAATTGGGAGTATAATGAAGCACCATTGCGTTACAGACTCAGGCCCCTGTTCTAAAGGTAGTATGCACCAAACGTATACAACTTTAGCATTAATTAATATCAATACCCTTTAAAGTTTGGCAAGTGACTAAAAAGTCAGCCCGTATACAACGATCCAGGCAAATCTCAAAAGGTCGTTCCCGTTCAACTCATTATTAAAAATAACCAACATCCCTTGAACCACCTCTTCCAGGTACCTACCAAAGTGGTCCAAAGGATGTTGTAATTAAATACCTATTTAATTTGTAATATTTTAGATATTTGTTTTGATTTCACCCTATAGATCAATAAAATATCAAACAGTGTCAACAATTCAACATAAGTACAAGGTCAAAGAATGAAGAGCCTTCTACTGAATTGGAGCACAACTTAATCCAAAGTCATCGTGATTTCACACACCAACTCACGCATACAAATAAATTGATGACAATCACATCGATTTTGCACGGTATTGGATGATCCCTTTTATGGTTTTGTTATTAAATGAGACCTTCAATTAATATAACATAATATATATATACCTTATATACGTACCAAATTGCTATTAAAATAATATGTACTTTCATTAGCCAACTATAAGCAACTCAATTCAGCAGATAACCCTTTTTAAGATTTCAGCTGAATTAAATTTGTAAATAAGCTGTAAATTTATATGCATTGAATAAATACATATTTGAGGAGGACACTGAACTACAAGCAACTTTTACTACAGGGTCAGCTATTATAAGAAATGTCGAAATAAAAGTCACCTGTTTTAAACAAAAATCATCGGATCGGACCAACTGCATCAAAGGTCATTGGGCGAAATCCGACTCGGTTTATAAAAGATAGACCAACAAAATTAGTTTTTAATTTATAATGTAATTTAGATGAATAATATGTTCATGTTCAAAGTTACGTACATTTGTGAATTTGTAGTAGCAATACCATTCGCTGACCGTGAAGGAAAACATCGTGAGGAAACCTGAGCGTATGAGGCATTATACCCTCAACGCAAAAATCGCCAACCCGCATTGAGCACGCGTGGTGATTTAGCTCGAACTCTGAAGAGAAGGCCTTTGCCCAGCTAGTGGGACATGTACAATTGTACAGGCTACATCTTACTTACTTTACATGTTCCTAAAACGGGATTTTAGTATGGGCGAAAAAATTTAAAAGTCACCCTGTATAGTGTCAAAGGCAAAATATAATTTTCTTCAACCCACCACTACTAGCGATTTTAAGAGACATTTCACACAAAGAGCTGGGTTGTGCCCCCGATAGTATAGTCACAGTAGAACCAAGGTCAGTAGGTAAGCTAATTCGGCAGTGTCTACTAAGTCTGCTCAGTCCGCATAGGTTTGCGAACTCGAGAATGCATTATTATTTACATACGTCAGATTTGAGGTAGACGCTGCCGTGCGGGATCATGAAAAATGGTGATTCCAGCGTACTGAGCAGCTACCACGAGTGCTAACTGTCACTGTCACTGAAAGTGATAAGTTGGATAAACAACCTTACTACTATAGTATTAGGATACATGATAGACGTTCGGCAGGCGTCCGGCACAGCTTTTTCGCACTCGTGGTAGCTAACCTGGAAAACAGGAGATTCCTTCTTCGAGTCCTATCTCCCTGATAAGGGATGTCATCATCATCATCGTTTGAGTTGGATTCCTGCGTAGAAGCCGCCGTCCGGGCGTAAACACATAATACCTAATACATAATAACAACACTAACTGCAAATTCCGCGACCGTCCGTTTACCGAGATGGACCTACTCGCGTCTGAGGCGTCCAGAATAAAGACGACACAAAGTTTGAGGCGCGCGGTATCGGTCATTTCTATGGATATAGAATACTGCTCTTGCCTTCTACTGTGGCTCTAGTAATCTGATCATTCGAAGGCCGCCCCAGGTACGGACCCGCTCACTTCCGATTGCACGTACATACGCCTCTGATCTACGTGACAATTTGTTCAATACTGCGCGGGCGTACTATCTGGTCGATCAAATGGGTCATGTTCGGTTCAACGTATTGGTGGATAAAAGGATGACGATAAGGTAAGTACGAGGTTGTGAAATTTTGTGGTTATTATCAGAAATTTTTGGGTGCTCGAATTCTTAACAAAATCGTGGTAAAAATCCCGCTTTCTTCAAATATTGTATGATTTCTAACCACCGGGTTTTCACTGAAGCACTAACCAGCATGAAGACAGCACGGTAAGCCAGATGTTGCGGGTTCGAGTTCTGTTCTAAACGATTTTTGTAACCTTAGGTAATAAAAACTTACTTTTACGGCGATTAAAAACTTGCTTCTTTTGACTTTTGCACCTTAGGTACTGCAGTTTGTTATCCCAATGACATGTTGCTCGGCGCAGCAACAGTCAAACCAGCATAATAAGACCTCCAATCTCCTCGCAAACCTACATCAGCTGAAGCTTAACCCTCTCCGGTCGTGGACACAAATACATTCCCATTAATTACTAACTAAACGCGCATAAACTAAGGCAGCGACCTCTTTAGGGCACCGCCCGTGCTCCCAAAAGCGTTGACCCCTAAAGAGTATTTCACACTGAGGCTGGAGTGTAAATAAACAAAACGAGAGACGCGGGTCGACGTACTGGCGGAGGTTTGGACCCTTTGGGCCTGAGGTTTCGGACCTCTTGATGCTGTCTTGCTGGCTGGAATATGCTTCATACTTGGATAGGAAACCTACGGAAGTGGACTGGAATCACGAGATATATACGGAGCTGACTGACTACCAACCAAAAGGAGAAAAGAAGACTGCTGGCTTAGTTTAAAGTTGCTATACAGTTCCTAATGTAAAACTTTACGGCGCAAGGGATAATTTGATGAAAAAGACTCGACCCGTTCCTTCTTTTCTGGCCATCATCGAACAATCTTCCTTGCAGCGAACGGAATAAAATTTCGTTCGCTGCAAACTTTCGTTCATAAACTCAAAATAAGTAGGCATAGATGAAAGTAGCGTTCAATAACGAATAATTCGGAAGGCAAAGTTTTTTGTTCGAAAGTCCGTTATTGGCTTAATCTTATCTTTAGACAATATTGAGAAACTAATTTGAATATTTTTTGTTTTGGTCCAGTAGTTTTGTTTTTATGCGCTAAAATGTTTTGTTCCTATGACCGCCAACAGTATGCAGACCGTCGCGTGAAGGTCATAAAATCGTATCTTTGAAACGTTGTAAAATCCAAATTACTGAACCAAAATAAAAAATATTGAAATTAGTTTCTCAATATTGTCTAAAGATAAGATTAAGCCAATAACGGACTTTCGAACAAAAAACTTTGCCTTCCGAATTCCATCTTTTGTCAGCATTAAATGAAACTCTTCAACATCAACTAATATTGCCTTTAATTAGGTTTTGATTCATTATAAAATCTCCAAAAATCGTTCCCCTTTCTTTTTCATTCTATGATCCAACTCCCAGCCCCTGCATTATCTAAAATATCCACCGTAAAAATAACGGTTTTTAAATGTCAAAAAAAGGATTGTTCATTTCAATAAGGGCTATTTTCGAGTGTTTTGACGCTTGTAGGTTGTGTGGAATTTTTAGATAATAAAGTCAAAGTCAAAGGGTTTTATTCAATATGCCATAAATAAATTAGGTATTTACATTGAACGTCAAAATAGGTATTATCAAAAGTAAAAGGAAGTATATAAATCAAATACTTATTACTATCTAATACTAAGTAAGTATCTAGCTACTTTTTTTTCTCCAGCTTCACTAGCTCTGATCGTTCTTGGAGAAGAAGCATGGTAAGGAGGTGACCTGTTTGGACTGTTGCCTCTTCTGCACCAGAAGAGGCAACAGTCCAAACAGGTCACAACCCCAAACGAAAGGACAATGCCATTTCTCAGTAAAAGGCTGCACAAAAATATATTCCGGAGCGCGCTTTTGCTTCCGTGTCCCCACAACCGGTCGGTGTCGTTGCCTCAAGCAGACACAGTGCGCACGCGCATAGGGCCGCGCGATTTTTTTTTTGTCACCGAAGATTGAAAAATTGTAAACTGGGCCCTTAGCCTGTAACACAATGGTGCCAAAATGGGCTGTCAGGTGACGACTTCAATTACGATTTGCTAACGCTGTCTGTCCTTTTAATGTTTTTGTAGTACAGCAAAGAATATTTTGATTCTAATTCTAGAGGATTAGTTCTCTGGTTGTAGGAGAAAAACGAGGAGAGCCCGGTTTTGTCCTTCTGCCGGGATGCCATTGACCCGCCATTGCGTTACAGGCTAAGGGCCCTGCTTGCTCGATGTGTTTTATTGGTAGGTATGTATTAAATATGAGAGCCAGAGATAAAATTAAGAGCCTCCATTACTTAATGACCTTACTAGGCAGTGGCGCCAACTAGTGAGTACTAAAACGGTAGCCTCATTGGATCGCTTTCCGCTATTCCGCCATCAAATAGTCGTTGCAGAATCAATGATCGGATAGCAACCTTGTTAACAAGTTCACAACGAATGTATTATAAAGTTATACAGACAAAACTCTTCCACTTAACTTACGTCATTTTAACCGTCATCTGGCTGGCCAGCTTCCAGTTGCTAATAACTTTATTGCCACCATTTATATTTTAGGTAAACCATTTACAACTCGCATTGTTCAAGACTACAATAAAATAGTTGTATCAGAAAATGTCGGAACTTCTAGACACTTTTGTGGCAAGCAAAATGTATGAAAATAGAGGTCGCCATTATGTGCAACGTTTAACATAGAATAACAGTCATACTTTTGAGGAAATAATAGGCATGATAATATTACAAAAAAAGACATCTAATGTGTCCGGAATAGATAAAGTTAAAAAATATCATATGTTGATGTTACAGTAATATCGAAACAATGGATTCTTTGTACAGATAAATAGGCTAACTAACCTTCTATTTTCCATACGTGGGCTAGGTTTTAGATAGAGTCGTGCGTGCGTATTTTGAACTACATTGAACTATAACTTTTACCCGCGACTTATTTTAACGTGTTTTTTTCTCATGTTTCCCATGATCATTGAAATCGGTCCAGTTGTTTGTAAGAGTTATAAATGGTACCTATAACTAACCCGACTTCGTTTTATAAAGACAAGATGAGAATGAGAATGGAGAATAAATAGCCTTTGCATTTGGCAGGTTCTCTCTCAACTCGGACGGATACACACTAGGCTACCCCTTTTTATTCGATAGGCGCACTTAACACGCGCAGGATATGAGCTACCATGTGGTCAACAAAGCTCAGACAGAAGTGGCAGTGACCTTTTTGCATACAAAGTAGGAATTCTAATAAGGTTGCATTGTTTGAAGCGTCGACTCTGCCGTGGCCAGAGCTACTGTTTGTCTTATCTTAACCCACCTTCTGTGGAAAAGTTAAGATGAAATACGTCTCACAACTAGCGCCGCCAATGAAAAAAAAATCATATCATTTTTTGGATGCATTTTTAGCAAAAAACGCTCCTGCAATTTCTCAACGCGAGGCTTAACTATTTTTAGGACCTAAGGTTTGGATTCCAGATCCTAGAACTTAAGAATGCAATCGATTCTGGCCAAAAGTGGCCACTTTTGGCGAGAATCGATTGCATTCGTAGGAAATCCAATCCTGGAATCCAAACCTTAGGTCCTAAAAATAGTTAAGCCTCGCGTTGAGAAATCGCAGGAGCGTTTTTTGCTAAAAACGCTTCCAAAAAAAGATATGATTTTTTTTCCACTGGCGGCGCTAGTTGTGAGACGTATGGCGTTTTAAACGTTAAAAATGTCACTTCAGTTTTAAGTCATCAGTCTCAGGTCTCAGTTGAAAACGGTGTACAAAAATATAATCGTGCATTCGTGTCTCAGTTCTTAATGTATTGAAGATGATTCAAATAGTAGGTAAGGCTATAAAGTGCAATAGCGATGTGGAAGAACTAAACATACGTTGTAGTTCAAGACTGAATCGAAAATTCAAATAACCAACTGGTGAAGAGTTGGTATTGTATTTGCCCATCTTTCTGAGGTTCTTAGGATAGATCGTACTATTTATTATTCTACGACTTGAAACCGCTGTCGAAACAATAAGCCCATCAAAACATTACACCTCACAAGTCAAACAATCACCGAAACCCGATGGATGTTACAAAACGCAACCACATTGATTTGTCCATCAATTTGCACACCTTTGTTGCATCCGCAGGTAAATGGGATAAACTGTAAAGGCGTAGTCACGGTAGGTGTTGAGTTTTGCCACTTAGATTAGTAAGTAGTTTTTGTTGTTTTAGAACGGCAACATTATCCCCACTACTGGGATTCGGAAATTCAGTTAGGTATAAGCCGTGCCAATAGAGAAACGATATGAAAATGGCGGCGGGTACCTATGGTAAGGTCTGAAAAAGAGGTTACGAAAATACGATTTCGGTTCATACCTAAAAATTTCTTACATTTTTGGTTAGGAAATATTGTTTTACAATGCTTTCTTTATTGAGTTGGTAGTTGTTCTACGTTGGGTTTGTGATTAAACAACAATCTTTATGAAAATAAGATGAAAAATATTAAAACCTAGTAAATAATACAAACCTCAACAAATAACAACACTTAACGTAAACTACAATATTGAAATAATTCGACAAACATTAAAAAATCAATAAGAGGCGAATGTATTTTGGCGTGTTTTATTAGCCAAGCGTAGGTGACTAATCACGACTGCCTAAAATGACTTTGCTATCGTTACGTGTGAGTATAGACGGAGATATGATTAAAGCGAGAGGGCGCGAGAGTGTCCGCCATTTATATATCGTTTCTTTAATGGCACGGGTTATAGATTTTTGTTGTCGACCGACCCGCTCTGTTCGTGCTAAACTTCTATCGAGTCGACAGCCCTTTTGGTTTCTTCTCGATTTTACTATCGATCGTCTATCGAATTATCGCGCCGGTTAGATCACTCACTTGTACCAACGCATCGTACAACAAATACTACAGGAAGCTGAAGGACGCGCCAGTTAAGATCGTCGTCAGGTCGGGCTACGCTGCTCAAGGTGGGCGGCTTGTGGAAGGTAAATCGGTCGAGGAGCTGGAAGCAGCTTCCTAAAGGTACGCCGACCTCTAACCCCCTTCGCTATCGGATCTGGTAAGTCCTTTCGATTTTCCTAACTTTCATTCTTGAAGACACATCAGTGATCTATCGGCAACCATCGCGATTCGTAATACAGTCCACTCTTTAAATTCTCGCGCCCCCACGAAATCCCCGAAGTAAAACAGTAGGGATAAGGAAACTTGAGTCAAGAGCTTGTTTCTACTTATTTCTTCTGCGTCTTTGCACTCTTGTCAGAGCGGTCGTGGTCCAAATGTACTCGTAGTACCGTCAATGGCAGTTGTTGTGCGCCTTACGTGCATTCATTCTGCCCAGGTCCAACCAAAAATAGCTATTGCTGCGTTTCTTAAGTAGGAACCTAACTTGCACATTTTCCAAGATATATGAAATAAGATGTTTTTTTAGGGTTATACAAGGTGTTACAAAAGTACCTAACTCTTTTTACAGGGTGTAACCTACTGGTCAACAAGATGTCAAATCTGAAAAAAAAAGTTGAAAAAAAAAAACAATTTTTATTTTATAACCTCAAATTAAAAAAAAAACATAACTTTTTGTTTTTGTTATTAACTCTTTAAAAATATGTTTGTGCGTGTAGGTGTATTTACATAGCTTTGAGTTGTTGAAACATTGTGAAAGTCAATGAAAACAATATTTATAAAATACTTTTCTCCCGCCACATCGTTCACATTTTATTAATTTAAAAATTAACGGAAAGTCATAGAGCAAAAAAAAAATTTAGTTCGTGATCCCTATCACCGGGTGCTATTACCCTGTAAAAAGAGTTAAGTACTTTTGTAACACCTTGTTATACCCGAACATGACCCTATTACTCTGCCTATGCTGTCTGTATGTCCTACCTCTAAAGGTCTTGGTACTTGGTTGGTTTTTGATCTACAGGTGGTCCACATCATCATCATCATCATCAGCCTACCTCTGCCCACTGTTGGGTATAGGCCTTTTTTCCCCTTGCGCCACCTCTGACGGTCCTCGCCATCCGCATCCATGGACTCTCCGCCGTTATGACCACTGCTGGTCCAAAGTCCCACTTATACAGGGCCACATGGAGGAAAAGTACCTTGAATATTGTAGGTGTTAAAATTCAAGGTATTCCTTTTATTTCTGACACTATTTTCTTTAGCAAAAAATAATCCTTATCATGAAGCCTTTCGATCGGTATGATTAAATATTTTTTCTCATGTAACGGGTTCGATTCCCGGTTGAACCATGTAATTATTTCAATATCTATGAATGCAGTTTAAATTGTTTTTTAAATTAACATAATGTCTTCTTTCAGTAAAATGTTCCATCTACAATATTTAAGGTACTTTCCCTCCATGTGGCATAGCCGTGAGACGCCCTGTATATTCAGCCCATAAATTAATAGTGCCCACTGCTGAGAATTTCTCGCTTGACCCTTAAAGTTGAAACTCAATGTGTGTCACTACCTTAGCACAAAGGAACCTCGCATCGCATGTGTGAACAGTTTCAAAGTTACAAAACACTCGGGCTTGCTTCTTCCAATACCGTGTGAACCTGCAAGACAAGACCCGCTTACGAAAGCCTACCGTTGCCTTTTCAAAGTAGCGTCCGAATTTGTGTAACATGTACGAGTATTACCTTACCGATGGGCGGTTTTGTCATAGGTGCTGACATTTTGGTTGGTGTGTGTTTCTAGACCGAGAGAGCGAATCAATTATCTATAAATAACCACAATCTTATTGCAGAGCCCATAAAACCTACTCTAATTCGTATTTGGTTTTTCAATTATGTATTTATTTTAGATAAAAATCCATACATACAGTATCGTGTACATCGGCAATTTTAGTGCACTCAGATGAAAATGTCCAACCAGAAGCATCCTAGTTGTCATTTTAGTAGACTCGTGCGACCGCTATAAGGGTCTAGCCACACTAAGCCGAAATTACGCTGCTGAACTTCGGTGGCTGAACTTACATTCCACTGTGTTTGTATGAAGATGACTCAAAATTACGTTCGACGTAATTTCGGCATGATGTGTTGCCAGTAGGTAATTCTAATGGCATTGCGGGCGCAATCACGCCGAACTTCGATCGCGTATTTTTGAAAGCCTTTACATCCTTGTACACTAGCTGGGCAAAAGCCTTCTCTCAGATTTGGCTTGCTCAGTGTAATTCTGGTGTAAATGTTGCGGACCAGTTGATTTATTACGAGTTAATTTAAGAGTTGGTAGGTACCATTGTATTGAAAATGTCATATCTACTGGTAGGTGTAGTTACTACCCCAGTGATTTGGTAATAAGGAGACGAATGGAGGGCTAAATCCGTTAAAAGTGTTGTTTTAATTTTGTTCAGAGCGGCTTTAATTCTGGTAAATGCTTTCTATGTAAACCTTTGTTAGAACTACCTAACTTTCTTTATTTTTCTTGGTACAATATACGAGTATAGGTACAGACGACAGCACTTCGGCACAATACAGATAAAGACGTCGGGGTGTACACTTTTGTTGTAAACTCGCCCGTAACGTAACCGAGTAGAGGGCTAGCGTGTAAGGGTCAACGTGCTGTCGTGTGTACGTAGGTTTTTACAACTCTTGTAACCAGTAGAACATTCAATTAACAATTAACAACAAAAGTTCGCTGAATCATACTCGTAGCTAATCATCAACTCACGAATATCGCCGGTAAATTAATTGGTGTAATAATTGAAAGTGTATGGGTAAAAAACAAGAAGATTAATAAATCTGTGCTAGGCTGAAAGCGTGATTAAAATTGGGGCAAAAAATGCTTGATATAATGCAGTTTCTGA
Organism: Zelleria hepariella; assembly: GCA_949319315.1. NCBI lineage: Eukaryota > Metazoa > Arthropoda > Insecta > Lepidoptera > Yponomeutidae > Zelleria > Zelleria hepariella. The sequence goes on along the minus strand of OX439379.1, from coordinate 6,371,400 downwards.
GCGGAAATATAAACGGAATAGATAAATCAAGTATTGTTTTCATTGACTTTCACAATGTTTTAACAACTCAAAGCTATGCAAATGCACCTACACACACAAACATATTTTTAAATTTGAGCTAATACCAAAAACAAAAAAGTTATGAAAAATTTTATATTTTGAGGTTATAAAATAAAAATTGTTTTTTTCAACTTTTTTTTACAGATTTGACATCCTGTTGACCAGTAGGTTACACCCTGTAAAAAGAGTTAGCATCTTTTGTAACACCTTGTATAATACAGGGTGTTTTAGAAAGGTCCTGTGATACTGAAAGGGGCCGCTTAGCTCCCCTATACAAGCAACTTTTACTATGGGGCCAAGTGCGAAACCTCAAAAAAAAAATCAGTTGTTCCATTCTAAAATAAGATACCTACTTGCACCAAATGTAACCAAACCCCTGTCAGTGTCACATGATCTTTCTGAAATACCATGTATGTATAAGTCTGTATACCTAATGTTTATACCAAATATTACTCCGGATTATTCACTGTAAAGCTCACTGAAAATAATTCTATGTTTTAAATAAAAAAAGAAACACTACCAAGAAAACCAGTTTGGTAATTCTGTACCAACGGAACTAATGATCACAGTACATTATTAATTTAATATTTTCGGTTCGAGCCTTCCACGAAATTAAATAATCATGTAGATATATCCAAAAGAAAATAAATTAGCTAATACTTACCTACCTAATTTTACTTTTATCATTTTGATGTGACAGATACAAGTGTTGTGATTCTACTAGAGGTGTTTGAACCCGAGATGGAATTGGCTTTTGCCCATAAACAACCGAGACACGCCTTTGGCAACATTTTAGGAGAGCTTACTTCGAAATCGTTTACATTTTTTACTGTAAATCACAGTTTTTTTTTGTCGCTGGAAAACTAAAAATTGTAGACGCTGAAATAAAAATTTTGGCAGTTACTAATCCATATCAACTTACGACACAGTTTGTATTGTAAAATTCTGATTTAGCGCATTTGCAATAGTAATAGAAAATAAATTCAGACCCACCACCACCAGTCTCCTATTGCCCGATTATCGGAGACTAAAAAAAACACCGGGTTGCTGTTACCTATAGGTATAATCCGTGCGGGATCAGAATGGGATAATACCTTTTGGAACTGAGAAGCTCGCGGTCCTGTAGCGTCAGCATTTCGGCAAACTCTAGTTGTCTATGGCAAACTCGCGTCGAAACTTGCTTGAGTTTTCTGTGCGCGTGGGTGTCTGCTCGAGTTTTATTACGTTTTATTCAATTAATGCAATAACATTGAATCCTTTTAGATTACAACCATTAAACATTTTTGTGTATTTTCTATTTCATAACCCTATGGTAGAACGTAGAACTAAAATTTTTTTTACTGACGCTACTCGAGAACTGTCATTTTCGATTCAGTTCCAAAAGGTATTATCCCATTCTGATTCCGCACGGATTATACAATATGTTACAAAAGCTCCTTACTCTTTTTACCTATGACTGGGTCAAAGGGTGCTATCACACCCAGTCATATTCACATCCCAAATATTATTTTTGCTCTATGACGTTCCTTTGATTTTTATATGTAGTAGTGTCAGGACAGGACCTTTTGTCATACTCTGTATTTACGAGTATACATATATCAAATCTATGGTAATTCTGGCTTCGCAGACTCTACCGAATGTCCCATCGATCGTCCAACTTTTGTCGTATTTTATTGTCTGTAAATAATAATATCAATTAGTTAATTGGCCTCTAAATATTAAGGCCCTTCGCCCATTTGGGGCAGTTTTCTCGATGGAAAATATTAAATAAATACCTGAACAACAATATAAACATCACAATATGCATTGCTAGAGAGAGAGTGGTCGCTTCACTAAAAACAAAGTATTAAAATAAGGCGTTAAAGAAATTTAATTAAAATGAATTTACACGGATGGACCGTAGTAGCGCGATATACCCGTAGAGTCTTAAAATGCAGTAATGTAATAGACGACGTTCCTTAATTTTTTTAATAATTCGTGATAAATCACCAGACTTGATACAAAACCAATATTATCGATTTGAAAATAAACATTTCGTCATTTATACATTAATTAGGTATTAAAATGTCGATAGCTTGTTCCATTGTCGGAAGCTCATACTTTATTGTTTGTATTTATTGATTTTGAGGTTATTTATTTTCGATATATGTATTAGTAGTTATTCTAAGTATAAAAGGACGACTGTAACCATCTTCTTTTTTTATTCTTGATTTCAATAAGTATATCCTAAAACTAACAAACTAACGTGACTTCGCCCCCGTTAATATGTTTCTCATCGATCATCGATCGAGTGACAAAGAAAAATATCAACAAAAGCTCCTAAAAACCATAAAACAAAGAATCTTTTTAAAATTTTGAAATTATTTAATTTTACAAAAAAATATATCTAAGATACCTAAACAGTTACAAAATACGCCAACTATAGTAACACAACCAGCAGCGATACAACCTTCTGCAAATGATCCTGCAAGTAAAAATTTAGGGGCGCCGAAGACTGTCTTGGTCGTCCAGAAAAAACACGGTTCCAAAATCTTGCAGCATGGGTCAAGTAGAGCCATACAGTACTCTTCCGAGCCATAACTTCACGGGCCCACGAGGCCATAATGATTGCAGGCCTCCGATAGGAGATGGCAGCCAAAGATGATGAACAAATAAAAATGTCCAGTGCTTACGAAGTGGATCTGAACCGAAATATAAAACCACTTCTGGTTTTATGTAACTGTGGTAGAATGACACGGATGCGGCCTTGACTCTTGACTATCGGTTGTCAATACGTGCGATAATACAATGATTGATCTTCGTTAAAAAGCAGATGTTTTCCTACTAGTAAAACACTGAGAGTTCATTAAAAACTACTTCATTTACGTTCAAATCGGCATGGAAAAACCTCGTAAGAGAGATTACCTCCTTTGTTTGTTTGGATTTAGGTAAATAACTCGGATGTTACTCTAAAATCTTATGCACGGCTCGAACGTTTATTCAAAAGGATTAAGAACGTTTGCTGAAGATGATGGAAATACCAGGGTAGAACCACCCTTAAGATGGTTAAAAATAAAAGAATAATACCTATATGAATCGTGAAGTCGAGAACCAGATTCAGTAAACAACAATATTACAATGTATGTTTGTACATTTACATTGCGCAGCCGAAGTCTAATCCACCAACAAGAAAATAATAAGACTAGTTTTCCCGACTTCGCAATACATCGAATTCTCATAGTAACTAAATTTAGTTTCATTGTAGTTTTATTAAATGGCACCAATTCGGCTTCCATCATCTTGAATGAAAGAGGCAGTCATCCAGGATCCAGGGCGTATGTCGTAACTATTGATGTACGCTTGGAAACATTCCCACTCCCGGCAATGTTTCCACTGGCAATGTTCCCGGAAAGTTTCCGAAAGTTTCCCAATGTTTCCATAAATTCCCGGTGATATTTTTTTTGTAAATTCATGCTAATTTTTAAATTATCGCGTTGGTTAGTCAAGTGACATGCATATTTCCATAAGTGTCTTGTCCTTGCAGTGTTGCCACATGGAGACTGCATGAAAACGGTGTTTCATTAAAAAATCCATCTTAAATCCGTACTACCTATGAAATTCGTATGAAATATGTGTTTAGTAACTTATTATTTGGTGTATAAAGAATCCAAAACCATTTACAAGTCATTAAACAAATATTGAAATATCCAAAGTTTAGAGCAAAGTTCCCGTTAAATTCCCAGTTGGGGGAACATTGCCGGCAATGTTTCCGGCAATGTTTCCAGCGATTGGCAATGTTTCCGGGAACGGAACATCGATGGTCGTAACTCGTAACGTATTCAAATTTACTTTAAAGCACCGCTACCAATCGCAAACCGTGACCCCTCCATGATACACAGCGCGACCTTACAGCTGGTGGAGCTGTAACAAAAGTTACATTTTTTTAACGACTTCAAAAATGAGTCAATAACACCTGTATGTTTCTTTATATTTTTCTATGTGTGTTACCTCTGGTAGAGGAGCACAACTTCAAGATAAAAGTTTTCTCACACTATCGCAGTGGTTCCCAACCTTTTCAGTCTCGCCACCCCTTTGACCTCCAAGGAAAGCTCATCTTACCGCCTTCACAATGATATCCAAGTAAACAATAGTAGTTAATTATTTTCTTACAATTAAACGCAACATTTTTTTTTTTTATAAAGTGATAGTATTGATTGATTAATTTGAAGGCTGGTTTCTATTGCTTTGTATTGTAAGTTTTCGTCTTTATGTTTGCTCTGAAACGGCAATACATGTTTCTTGTTGTTTGTCAAATAAAAGAGCGCGCGAAGCGCGCCCGAAAAATCACCTCCTTCAATCTTAAAGAATCTCAATAAAGGCGGACACCTTGCACTGCCACTCGCGGTAGGAGTTCTACTTTGCATAATACCGCGGCAGAAAAGCTCTTTTACCCCTACGGGAGTAATTACCCCCAGGTTAGGAACCACTGCACTATCGGGTAGCGGCATCTCGCTTCACGCGGTGAAATAAATCAAGATGGCGATAGCCGATAATGGGCTAAAACTTGTATCGTGACATTGTGCTTGCCTAGCAGAACCTTTTTCTACGTGAACCGATTTTGATTATTCTTTTTTTGTTCGAAAGGGTAGGTATTCTTCAGTGTGGATGTAGTGTATAGGTACACACGACAGCACGTCAGACTGTACATTTTTATTGCAAAGTCGCCCGTAACGCAACCGAGTAGAGTGCTAGCGTGTAAAGGTCGACGTGCTGTCGTGTGTACAACATGTCAGTACGGAACCCTTAGTCTTGCTCGCGTTTGGCCGGATTTTTTAAAATCTCGCGCTGTTTTTAATTCAAACAACTTGCCGCAAAGTTCTCGCCAAGTCCGCGCTAAGCGGTCGGACGTACCTCGCACAAATAATGTAACGTCAAACCGCGCCGAATCGCCGCGCGCGCCCCCCGCGGTTCCTGAAGCGATACCATTAAACCACCATGCCACACGGTGGTTCGAATAGAAGGACGACTGTCGCCACAAGAATAAAGTGGCTCAAAACTCTAATTTTTAAATCGAGTCCACGGAATGACAGTTGTTACAAAGGCTTTATCTGTCAGTAGCATACAATGCCACAAACTTTTCTTGGCCGGTAAGAGAGTCGCTGTCATCTATGTATTTGAGAGCTAACTGACAATGACAGTATGACATTTCAAGTAGTAGGTACGGTGGGCCACAGTCACAGATACCCCATGGCAGCTCTTAACGCGCGCGGCATTAGGGCGCTAATCGAACAAAAAGGGGTATCTTTGGGTGAGGCCGGCTGTACCAATTACAGCCGCCGGCCAAGAAAAGTTTGTGGCACTGTACTAGCAACTGTCATTGCGTGGACTCGATTTAAAAATTAGAGTTTACGTACGTAGAAGACCTCGCAGTGATCGCAGTGACCCCTTATTTTAAAATATGATTACCTGTTATTTTTTTATTTGTAAGGTAATTGAAATTTTCAACTGAATACCTACCTATTACGGTTCCAAAGATACAGCCCTTTAAAGGTAGGATAGATGGACGGACAGATAGACACGGTAGGCTTAGTAAAAGGGTTCAGTTTGGCACTCTTCGGGTAGGAACCCTTAAAGTTTACACACTACAGCACGTCGACCCTTACACGCAAGCACTCTACTCGGTTACGTTACGGGCGACTTTTCAACAAAAGTGTACACTCTTACGTGCTGTCGTGTGTACATACCAAATCAAGTCCAAATCAAATGGCCCATCTGTTTTAGACCCCACGATGAAAGGGCCATTGACCTTTACTGATTAAATAAAATTCCACATTGCACAGCTTTTTGTGACAGACCTCGATCCCCGTTACCCAATAATGAAGAGGTTTTAACCAGACCAAGTCTTCCGGTCTCGAGCCACCTCTAACCGCTCCGCAAATATTAGTCAAGCAAGATCGTCTCCCCGCTATATTCTGGCCAATTTTAGCTGCCATTGTTATCCCAAGTCAAACTCGTCACTTGGGCGAGTTTGTAAAATGCGACTAACGTGGTTGGCCCAGCTCCATTTACTTTTATTTCTGAGCACCCACGTCGGCTATTCGTTTCCTTGCTTTCGGTTTGTGTCGTCGGTTTTGAAGCGCATCTTTATTTTAGGCGGAAGATTGTTAGCCAATAGCTATTATGTAGTTCGCCCCGAACGGTACACTTGCGACATCTTACAACCCCCTATCTGGGCAACTTTGGCTCGTGTTCAAAGTAAAAAAAAAATGGTTGCACTATGCCACAACAATAATAGAGAGTGGCTGAAACAACAATATAATTATGTGTGGCCAGGTTCTATGGCTAGGCCATAACTGCAATCTGCAATATTACATAGGCTGACAGTTGTTGTCAATGTTACCGGCCATTGTATTGCAGCCACATATTGCCGAAAAATATTGCCCCGTCAATCAAACATTCATAAATACATACCTACAACGCCGAATTATTATTGTTAAAGTCGGATAACTTTGTTCGCCTTGCTCGCTCGTTCATTTATTTGGGAGTGCACTTGCTGCTTTATTTTGCTAACTATTGCACTCTTCCTGGGGCGGAATAGTCTGATTGTTTCAAGGTTTCAAATAGGGATTTTTCCAAGTGTCTTTGACAGCGATTCGTACTAAATCGCGCAACTAAATCTGAGGTGTGGTTAATATGGAAACCACAAATTAATAAACTGATTTTGACAGTTATTCGTACTATTTTTGACGCTTGGAAAAATTCCCATTCTGTACAAAATAAGGGGCGAAGTTAGCACCTCATCTTATAATGATTGTGATGGTATTGAATGGTATACTTTCCTACTTTGCGGAGTGGGTTTTAAAGCACCGTTTCACGGTCGATAATGCCGATTTTTTTCGCGCTTCTCTTTGGTCTTTATATCGGTACTTTTAATTTGGCTTGGACACTTGGATATTAGTTGTGGTACGTTAAGAGCGGTTACTTCAATCGGAGACGATGTTTGCTCCTTGCGGTTTTAAAAAGGATCCATTATGTTGGACACTTTATGCATGATGGCTTTCGTGTGCCAAAAATTTTAATTTTATTTGTCCATATTCGGCATACAAATAGGTAGCTTTTTCCCACGGCTTCGTGTGGTTGGAGATTTTTCGTGAGGAAATGTGATATTTTCTAGGAAAAAAATAAACGTAGATGTCACTTTTTGCACTAAATATATTCAGACTGTTGATAAATTTGGATGCATAAAATATTAAAAAATGCGAAAACAAGCATTGAGTTGAAAACTTACTTAGTTTTTGGAAGTCGGTTGAAAAACATTACCGGCTTGATAACACAATCATAGAATAAACAAACATAATTATTACTTATGGTTTTTAAATATTAACTAGAAAAACTAAAAAGAAACGAAAGAAGAACTAACTAGAAAGTTCCCTTGCACGGGTTAGTGCTTTAGAAAATACAAAAAGTGGTTGAAAAATCTTTATTAACTAGAATAGTTAAGAAACACAATATAATAAGCAAGCTATTAGACGAAGTTTCGCCTCTACAATATGTAAGGATAGGGGCATAAATTAGATGACTGTAACAGTGTAAATACTAAATTAAAAAATTAAAATACCCCCGACATTTTATTTTCCAATAAGCATATCTCATAAACGGCTGAAGCGATTTTGATAAAATATATCTAAGAACACTTGCTAGAAAACCTGCTTTCAAATAAAAAAAAACGCATATTAATCGGGTCATCCGTTTAAGAACTACGGTGCCACAAACAGACACACCCTTACACACATATCGGTCAAACTTATAACTCCCCTCTTTTTTGGTAGGGGGTTAAAAAGAAAGTCAGCCGTACGTTTCCACATCGAAGCCAACAAAATGAGCGAATCAAGGATTCCCATCACGAAACCATTTCACGTGAACCAGCTTCTGAATAGTTAATATCATACTGCCAACCTTTCTATACTATAGCAGAATGTGAACAGCATTGAAATAAGTTCAAATCACTTTCTATGTTTTATGAAAGTTACTTGGAGGTATTTTGTGGTGAGAAAATATAATATTAACAAAAATTAAATAAAAACGTTTTCATGTTGAAAAGGAACACTGTTATTACTGTACTGATTCCGATATGTACAGTCGGCGACACGCTAGGATACCCCTTTTTGTTCAATTGGCGCCCTTATGGCGTGCGCGGTAAGAGCTGCCATGGGGTATCGGTGACTGAAGCCGGCCGTACTTATTGTCTTTTGACAAGAAGTCGTGAACCCTGCAAAATAACTTATGGATCACCACCTTTCAACCACTGCGCTGGTGACCCTGGCCCACCGATGGACTCTATCATCATCATCGTCAATATCAGCTTCTATTGGTCCATTTCTGGGCATAAGCCTCTCCCAAAAATTTTCAATGTTGGCGGTTTGCTGCATTGTCACACAGTCGTAGTCCGCCTGTTCGCGGATGTCATCCGCCCAGCGCCTAGATGGACGGCCTCGTGGCCTGGTATTTTGCCAGTCCAAGATGCCAGAATGGACAAGAATGGACGGACTCGCGGCTTTGGTCCATTCTGGCTATGTGGCCTGCCCAGATCCACTTGCTTCGCGTGATAGTGCTGAATACGTACTAAAGACTCTACAGGGTGTTAAAAGACCGCCGACAGACCCGAAAGGCACCCATACAAGACACCAAAACAAATTACTTTTACGATAAATTATTGCTGGGAAGTGATTTTGGTTTTTTAGGTTATAATTTAGAAAACTTTTTATCACGCAATGGACGTGTAACGTACAGAAGTCATATTGCGCAAGTTGGTATAAGTTTATGTACACACGACAGCACGTCAGACTGTACACTTTTGTTGTAAAGTCGCCCGTAACGTAAAGGTCGACGTGCTGTCGTGTGTACTTACGCTTTAGGTGCCGATGTTTAGAATACATTGCGGGTTGCAAATAGTAACGTCCTTTTTTGTAAGAAATATTCAAAATTTTTGATATGGCTTCCTGAAAAGAAATGTTAAATACGTGTTAGTGAAGACATTTCTAATAAAAAAAACAAACCTTACTTTGGACCTCATTATCTCGGAAACCGTTGATTTCCCAGGCATAGTTCCGTGGGCATTAAATGTTCGTTATGGTGATGACAATACATGGTTTCCGGCTTTGTTTTTTAACGCCCTGTATAGGTACTAACGGTAAATTTTGTTTGTTTCAGCACAAGATGGACTCGGCCTGCGCGTCGGCGTACTGGCTAGCCAGCCTGCTTCTCCTCTGCTCCTCCCTTGCTTCACACGCCAGCGCATCTAAAGTGAGTACTATTATCTACATCTACACTAATATTATAAAGGGGAAAGATTTGATTGTTTGTTTGTTTGTCTTGAATAGGCTCCGAAACTTCTGGACCGATTTGAAAAAATATTTTACCATTAGAAGCCACATTATCCCTGATGAACATGCTACTTTTTACCGCGGGCAAATGCTTCATTCCTACGGGAAAACGGGTAATAGGACAATCAGTAATAAAATCACTAGTAGTTCGCCCCAAACTGTGAACTCGCGCGATGTGTAACTTTTTCCTATCACCACACCATTGCATGCAATAACTTACACCTACAACCCGGCAACACTTTAACCGATTTGGCTCATGTTTGAACTTAAAAATTATTTTAATTTCATTTACCGCCTACCAAATTTGATGACGATCCGACCACAAATTTTTAAAGTTATCTTCAAAAGAACATTACGAGTACTTAATTACATACATACAAGCGCCGCCGCCGGATTGTTCCAGTAGACTCGGAGAAGTTCTTTCGCTGCGCTCGCTCGTCGCTAGTTCAATGGGACAAATACCTAGATTGAAGACCGATCTGTTATTTTATTTATTGGAGACGGATTCGTCTTTTTTCCATTGTTAGCTAACTGCACTCGTGACCTTAGAGAGCCATAGGGTAATATGCTTCTCTGTTTTTTTTTTCCTGAAAACACTAAAATATTTTCTAACAGTGAATTAATAAATAAATTAATACAAACATCTCATTACTACTGAATGACCATATTGATACGAACATTACCTTAGGTTAAGATTTGACCTTACCTCAGTCTTATTTTCTAGAGGTTTAATGGAGTAGGTAGATTGTTTTCTGATGATTGTGACTTAGTCATTATTTCAAGGGCTATAGAGGTCAAAATCTCTTTGAAAGGTGACCGGTAGTGCGTTGACTTAAAGATTGATGATTGCAAAAACCGCAAGCCTAAATACCGACGCAAGCAATGGGAAAAACGCCTTTTAACAAGATAAAAATAAAACCACTTTTATTCAATAAATCAAACAAAAAAAAAAGGTTTGATTCGATACGGACCAAGAATGTATGATTGTAAGTCTATGGTATGATTTATGAAGATGCTCGGAAAGTAGACACAGGAAGATAGATCAGAGGCCAAAAGTTTTAGATTTGAATCCCAGCCCAGCTGGGTTAGCATAAGGTATAAGGTTATAGCGTATTCATGGTTTTATAACTCTATCTATCCCACTCTACGTCAAAAAAAAGAGTGAGAAGCGTATAGTTTTATAACCCTTATGTACTGCTTAACCCAGCCTTATGCTTCGCCTGCTGTGATGTGATGACATTGCTTATAGATTTCTAAGTGCGTGATGTTTAATTCGTGGTGAATCTCCTAACCCTTGCGGATGTGGAGTAAAGTTGTACGGTAATAGTTTGAAATAGAGCAACATCTTATAAACTCTAATTTTTAAATCGAGTCCCCGGAATGACAGTTGCTAGTATGCTACTGTCAGATAAAGCCTTTGTAGCAACTGTCATTTCGTGGACTCGATTTTAAAATTAGACGTTATTTTGAAATATCCAGCTAAGTAAATACGCACTAGTAATTAAAACCCGACATTCGGTTCCCAACGCAAAGTGTCAATGAAACATTTTGAAATGACCCAGCGCTTGGGCGACATTTCGCAAATGTTTTGCGTCGAATAGGCGCCTACATGCATGTGGTAACTCGATGCGGAGGTGTCGACGTTATATTTTGATTAACAAGGTATATAACATAACATACTATCACACGCCCATTCTCATACGCACTCACACTACAGCATGTTACAAACAGCTCTTGTGATACTTAAGTTTTACTTGGATCATAAATACAAGCAACTTTTGCAATGGGATAAGAAAAATACACGAACATAAAGCTTTCCCAGTAGTCTGGAGGATGAAGTGAAAAGCCAGCCAGTTTATAACTAAACCTTATTTAAAATAAAAGATTTAAAAAAAACTCTTACACCGCTCTCTGACCCGCTCTAGTTAGAGCAACAGAGTGATAGAGGGCCCGTATCGCGCGCTATTTATTCTGTAAAAAAATCCGCTTAATTTGCTAGTGCTCAAAACTGGTTTAGTTGCGAGAAAATATCTCTTATCGAAATAAACAATCTTTTTTTATACTTATCCGCAAATAAACCGGTTTTGAGGACTAGCAACTGTGCTTTTTTTTACAAAATAAGCACACAGAGGAGGAAAACGTCGTCGTCGTCTACGTCTAGAAAATGTAAAACACGCAACTCTCGAAAGCATTCTCGAAGATCCTGCATTCTACATTCTCCATAAACGGTGTCCTGCTGGAACACACGTGATCTCGTATTGCCGCATCCAAAATTCGCACCTAAAGCCATAAAATACACACCTACATAAAGGTGCATATCGGCACGTCCAGTCTGTTTGTCACTGACCGGTTAGTCAAGAGGTGGCCGGGAATTATGAAACTGTATCCAGGGCGCGGTGGCCGGTGGCGAAATTTTACGTATTTTTAAAGGAAAAACCACGGTCGATAAATATTGAACGATTTCCAGAAGTCGTAAAGCTATACGTTGCTCCCATACTTCCAAGTTACATAGTAGATAATATATTTTTCATCTCCCACGCTCGGAAAGTTTGCTGTTACTAGTAACTTACGATCGTGTAAAGGCCGGATTTAAACTATCTGAACTTTTGTGTGCTTCGAAATTTGAACGCGACGCCGGGACAGTCTTTCCCGCGCCCTATGGTTTTGAAAAAGAAAAAAACACTGGCCGTTTAAGTAGATGCCAGATTCCGATGGAAAATAAAACCTCATTCATAGTTCGTTTAAACGCGTATTTCAGCGAAAGCGATTGTTCGTGCCCATTCTCTATACAAAACTGTGAATGTAAATGGTGCATAAGCATCTTTTAAAAAGGTAAAGTCACGGAATAGAACATTCAGAAACGCGGTTTCTTCTTATAGTCTTTTCAATATTTTGTACACATATTTATTTTTAAATACCAGTAAATAAAAAAAATGCTGCGCTTCTGTTTTATCAAATAGATAATTATGTTTTGGTTTGTTAAATACATTTTTTCAAACGATATTACTAATTTCATTTTTTATCTCCTACAAATTTTTAATTTATATGGTATAAGTTCAGAATGCACCCGGAAAAAAAAACATTCTTTTATTTACATTATTTTTGTGTCTGGATAAATAAACTTCAGGAAATTATTAATAAAACGAATGGTTTTAATACCAACGAAGTTCAAAACTTTAGTGCGGCAGCCGTAACTACAGTAAAATATGCTTTTAAAAGGAAATTATTTGACTCACCTGTTTTGCCTGTAAGTAGTTGTCTATAGAGTTTGTCCCGCTTGGCTAACAAAGTCATTTCCTCGCTTCTGTGAGATGAAAAGTTTTGTGTTTCGCACGAATGCAATATTATTTGCGTCTCGTGCTTCTGAATACCTCGCTAGGCTCAGGTTTCTTTTTTTGAACCACTCGCTACGCTCGTGGCTCAATTTTAGAAACCTTCGCTAGCTCGGTTTTCAATACAAGCACTCGCCGCAAACAATAATTTTGCATTCTTGCATAACAAATAACTATTATCTACACTCATGTCGTAAGATTCGAATTATGATCTTAAAAGTTGATACATAAGACTGAGTATTATTTCACAGACAACTGTAAAAATAATTTTGTATGAGAATTTTAGCCAACCTGTATCGTAAAATAACTTTTTTTGTTATTACGATACACTTCCGGTGAAAATTCTCCTTGCTGATACACTTCCGGTTAAAATTCTCCTTGCAGTAAACTATTCTGTGAATCGAGCACTGGCTGTACTACTGTCATACTTACGTATGACTTCTTTGCCTCTATACCACATGAAACAAATAAAAAAAAGCTTTCTTTATCTTTTTCTTGTGACATTTGTATTTACTTTGCAAAAAAATGTGTACAAGAGCAAGTGGATCAAGACGATGTCTCTACACGATTTTAAAGAAAGGTTCCTTTTATACTGCAGGGGGTAGTTGAACTTATCAATACAAATAACTTTTACTATGGGATCAAATACGAAATCTAAAAAATATATTGCTGTTCCATATCTAAAATTCGATTCCTATTGCACCAAATGAATGAGGGGCAGCTGTATTTTTCTTTTGAGATTTTGCATTTGGTCCCGTATAAAAAATTGCTTGTATTGATTTGCAGTAGACAATATTGCAGTACTTATTGTCATAATGTTTATTGTGAAATTTAATTACGGATGTACTATTCTTATTTCAATCTTACTACATACAAATTATGTTGGCAAGCCTACTCCATCTAAAACTATGTCGCAGGCACTGCAGCGCCGAGTGGTCTCTTCACCCCATCTATGTAGTGTGAGTGAAGGTGGCACTAAACTCTGTAAAAATCATTTCATTCCATAGATGGAAAGGACTTAGTTTTTTTTATGTTGGCATAGTTCAAAGATCTCTTGGCTGGTTTTTATAGTTTACTAGATCACCTCGAACTTTAGTTAAAAGATTCACCAATCTCCTTTCAGTTTAAATCACATGTTACGAAAGAACTTAAACCTTTTTAGATTAGAAGCTTATTAGATTTAATTACGTGTCTATCTCGTTTAGTTACAACATTTTAACTGTAGTTTTATTTACATAATATTAGTAGTATTATGTTATGCCTTTTACAGTTAAAGTCAACACCCTACAGATAGCTAAACGATACACTTGATTGCTGAACTCGTTTTCGATCTTATGGTTCAGAAAATTAAGCATTCATTTTCTTCAAAGTATTTGCATAGTTCCGATAAAACGGAGACTCTACCTTGTATATTACAGTTCTTATAATTTGGTAGTTCATAAATACTAAATTGGAACCAAATGTTAGCCTTTTTATGCCATACTTCAGTGGCGGACTCTACCCATAAATCAATCATTATTCAATAATATAGGGTCAACATGACAGGTATCGATTCATAATCGATTCGTGAATGATAGCTTGATGTGATAGCTCGATTGATCATTCGATTCGTCATCCGATGACGAAGAAAGTCAATTGGCAGTTGCATGACAGTTTCGTTCTTCTTAGTAAAAAATATCATTTTGTCATCGTTTTCATAAAACCATCAGAAGATAAAGTCCGGGTTTGGTACGTAACGAAACATTGTTTCTTCATAATAATTTTGAGTCTCAGTGACTCAGTTACACCGGAACTTAGAGATTGGGTCCAATTATTCACCTTTCAAGCGAGTACCATGAGGTACCTACATACAAAGCAAGAAACCCTCATGCAAACATCTCTTTCTACTTCTTTCTTTGGGCGTGCACGGAAGGTGTCTAATACAGCGTTTAATTGAAAAATATTTATTTATTTCAGACTTAATAATTATGTACATAATTAAATTAAGTCCATAGAGTTAGTAAAATACAAGCCTTATGCTAAGTGTTAGTAAAATTTATAATTTTTATTTGGGTAGACATGTAGGGATGCCCAATGCTTGTACATTGGGTAAAGGCTTCAGAAAAATAAAATTGCAATTCGATTTTGTTGTACCAACAACACTAGAAACAATACCACAAATACGCTGGGCGATTGGTCTTCGCCGAAAGTTGCGAAACAATAAATAATGATGTTCGCTCATACGCCGAGCCTCCATTGAGGCATTTAAAACTTGTGCCAAAGGGCAAGCTGGGTGAAGGACGACGCTTTCCTCGCTGCCTCTCACACTTTTTGTGTTATTTCGACATGGCTGCGGTAGTTGTAGTGAGGGTGACTCCTTGCGAGAGCTGACACTAAGAATCCCTGTGAAAGGGTGCGTGAGTGTGGTAGGAAAAAGTACACACCGATTCCGAGTGCTTTACTGAGGCTCTACCATGAGTTACGTCCTGGGCCCTTAGCCTGTAACGCAATGGCGGTTCAATGGCGTCCCGGCAGAAGGACAAAACCGGGCTCTCCTCGTTTTTTTCCTACAACCAGAAAACTAATCCTCTAGAATTAGAATCAAAATATTCTTTGCTGTACTACAAAAACATTAAAAGGACAGACAGCGTTAGCAAATCGTAATTGAAGTCGTCACCTGACAGCCCATTTTGGCACCATTGTGTTACAGGCTAAGGGCCCAGCATACCAACGGCAAAACCGGTTTTGCCACAGTGAAACTTGCTTTGCCGATGCCGTAGGTCTGCCGGACGTAATTCGTGGTAGAGCCTCAGCTGTCCGTTGAAGAGTTCCGTTTTTTAATCTCCGAGGTTCTTCATCAGGTATTCACCATTTTGTCACCACTATGGGGCCACACAGATATTTTACCCTTTCAAACAAAAAAATAATTATTAAAATTGGTCCACCTAGAAAAAAGGTCTGAGGGTAACACATCAAAAATCGAATTGACTACCTACTCGTAGTCGTTTAAAACACAACTTTTCCCTAATATGTGGAGTAATACCTTAACTTTTTCTACCGTAGAGTACTTATTATCTTTACGACTTTTGGTAATAAAATCCGTAATGTCCCACGACTGGAATGTGTTTGCCTTTTAGTTTTGTTTGTAGGCGCCTTTTGACATATTTTTGTAATATCCTACAGTACATTTTGTGGGAAAAAGAAGAGTCGTTGACGCATTTTTTTTAAAAGGAAAGCCATATCGAAATAAATCACGCGTTAATCGTAATCGTAAGGTTGGAGGATATTTTTTATCTATTGCATAAACATGGCATCCAAGAAAATTACTTGTGTCATTTTGTATCAATGTACAATTTTTTTATAACTTCGCTCTCAAAATCTAATGAAAATACGCAACACTGGTTGATTATTCAGCAAAAAATACCACATCGCCATTAAAAGAAGAAAAGAACAAGGTCATTATCTTTTTTTACAATTTTATGGCGTCTAAGAAAATGGGAAAACTTTTTGCATAAACTCATTGGTTTTCGGGTGTCGCAAAGAACATTGAGCTAATTTTCAGAACCACTAACTTTCACACACACCGCTACGTGTAGGTTTACTAAGATTGTGGGTTTAGTTTCACATACCTACTTGAATTTAAATTAAGCCTTGCGTCGACTCAGACCGCACAATTTAATCTCTTGCCACTTTTCTTATGTTGTGTAAGGCTTTCGCAGGAACTCACACTACACGGTGACTTGAAAAATTGAGCAAAATTGCCTCAGTGTTCTTATGGGTCATTCTTTGAGAGGTCGATTTTTTTGGTCACACCCTAGTTTCTACTAAACTATACATCACACAGTACTAAATTAGCACTTAATCGTCTACTTAACTAACGGTCCATTGAGGCATATCAAATAAAAACAATATTTTATAGAGGAAATTGCCTAAATATCCCTTTGAAGGTCAAAAAATGGGTGATTTTGCGAGTATTTTGCATGTCACACGCGTGTGGGCCTGGTATGTTTTTGTTTGTGGTTTTACTCATGTGCCCACTACTATGCTAATTTATACCTTTCTAAATGCCCAATGAGTGCCTCTAACCAATCGTATATCCAGCATTCTATTAGAATGAAAACTCTTGTGTCTGTAGACATTCCTAGAAATGTCACGCGTCGAGCAAAGTTTAAATCGTGCAACGAAAGTATGTTTTTATACAAGCTTAAATACGCGGCAAGTTTCTAGTTACTGGTGCAAAATATCGTCAAATGGTCCTTGTCAACTATTATGGTTCGTATGTGTCGCTATCTTTCATGCCTAAACTTTTACGTAAGTTCTTGACTTTTTTTAAACTTTGGTTCGGTAAGGTAGCTGAAAGTGGTGGTACGTTTTGCTAGTATAGTAAACAAGACTACACTAAACTGTCCTAAGTACATGAATGCGTATATCCCTAAGTAGGTATTGTCGTAAAAATAAATACGTTTGCTTCTATAGTTTAAGAGAAATAGCTACATTTTAGTTATTTCTGAGATCGGTGGCACTGAGATCGGTGGATTTAAGCCACCGATCTCAGTTATTAGCCAAGGATATCAAAGAAGTTTTCAACATATTGTATCAATTTCACAGATTCTTTAGATACCACACCAAACGAGATGCTATGTCTAATTCAAAATGTATCAGTTTGTTTCTATGGACTAAAGTTTAGGCTTCATTTAAGCTATTAAGGTACTGTTTTTTGCAAGGAAATGTAATTTCACGCAAATAAAAAGCAAAATCCGTATAGACAGACAATTTTAGTGTATAATTATTACAGTCACACATATAATAGAGCATTGGTCGCCGATGCGAGAGAACCAGGTTCGATTCCCAACGCAGGCATGTAACATGACTTTGTTTCTTTTCAAAGTTACATAAATTTGTAAATTTGAAGTACCTAAACCCCTCCCCAATGTGAGGAAAAACATCGTGATGAAACCCGCAACTTAGTTGGCTCCACACGTAATGACTTCTCTTGTGGGCTAGGCCGACCAAGCTGTCAGGATGGTATAGGTGCTGGGCAAGCCTACTCCATCTAAAACAATGTCCCAGATACTGCAGCGCCGACTGGTCTCTTCACCCATCTAGTGTAAGTGAAGGTGCCACTGGACGCTGTATAAATAGATGCGAAGGCTTGTTGACTATAATTTTGCATGTTTAGCTTAGGAATTGATCTTTTACAATGATTTTATGAAAATAAAGATTTGATTTTTTTGATAATTTTTATGATGTTTAATAGAAATGTTTTGCTTAATTTAGCCCCCTTTTATCTGTTTCAGTTCATGAGTGACGTTTAAATTTAGAAAAAACGTTTATTATTCACTGTAATTACTGTTTATAATAATTTTAGACACTATCTGAGATCGGTGGCCTTTTTGCTGAGATCGGTGGCTTGTCAAAAAAGAAGATTTTTTTTTCATTAACCTATAACGCCTACAGGTGTGCCTCATCGACAAATTGACTAGTTTTTAAGCCATCTTTTACGGTGTATTTTTAGTTTTCACCTATCTTGAAAAAAAATAAAAGCCACCGATCTCAGCGAAGAACGCTTTTCTCAGGAATGACCGTTATATGGGTGTTGAATGATACGAGGAGGTATGGAATCTATGTAGGAGCAATAAATTAGGAACATAAAATTACACACCTAATTCCTAGAAGTATGTGCCTCTCTCCGTGTTCCAAAGCGCATAGGTACACCTAGTTATTAAGTCCACATTATCGGCAGTAAAATTTGGTTTCCAAAAATTGATGATATTTCTTTTTTTATAGATATTACTAGTGGTTCGCCCCGAACTTTGAACTCACGACTAGCTCAGCAACCCCTCGACCGATTTGGCTCATGTTCGAACTTAAAAATTCTCTTTGCCTCATTTACCCACCTACCAAATTTCATGACGATCCGACTAAATTTACTCAAGTTATCGTCGAACGAACATTCATACATACATACATACATACAAACGCCGGATTGTTCCAGTAGACTCGGAGAACTTCGCTCGCTCGTTCAAATATAGGTAACTCGTTAGTAATTTTTATCGAGCAATAATGTACAATTTTAAGAGTACATCTAAGTCTTGGGCCGAGATGATTTATACAGCGTCCAGCGGCACCTTCAACACTAGATGGGCGAAATGACCACTCGGACGCTGCAGTGCCTGAGACATTGTTTTAGATGGATCTAAGTCTCGTTACTCATAAATTGGTCCAATGACCTTTTCGCTAAAGTCCGAAACTCATTATGCAGACCGACATCATAACTCATGAATACCTAAGTCAGTTTTGCTCTACTCTAACCCACATACATGCCATTTCAATATCATTAGCAGAAGTAAAGCACAAACTGTTACAGAAAATACGCTCCTTATTTTGTTTTCTGTTTGTTTATTTTTCTTTCTTTAATTTTCCGTGCTGATAGGAAATAACTAGTGGTTCGTCCCGAACTATGAACTCGCGACCCCATATCTCAGCAACCCCTCGACCGATTTGGCTCATGTTCGAACTTAAAAATTCTCTTGGCCTCATTTACCTGCCTACCAAATTTCATGACGATCCGACTAAATTTACTCAAGTTATCGTCGAACGAACATTCATACATACATACATACATACATACATACATACATACATACATACATACATACATACATACATACATACATACATACATACATACATACATACAAACGCCGGATTGTTCCAGTAGACTCGGAGAACTTCGCTCGCTTCGCTCGCTCGTTCAATTATTTATCGAAAGACTAAAAATCTTCGAAAAACTCGCTCGATCGCCAATTTCTTCTTATTCTCGTGTCAAAGAATCTTCTTTTTATCGAAGGCCGCGCGTCCCCATATCCCACTAAAATATTTCATGCTTGACAATAGCTGAGACGGACTATCCAGATTCCAGTATCCAATATTTTGTGGCCAAAGTCACGAGACCAATGTGATTGATTGATTTGTCTAAACTAAACTGTTTAACGGGCTCTTAAGGTCATTGACTAAATTGAGGATCGAAGGGAGCTCGGAGATTTTACAGTTGCTCACTTCAAACCAGAAGTCGTCGTTTTCGATCGGATCGTTATGCGTGGGGCACCGGCTTTATACAACACGTGTTACAAAACATCCTAACTCTTTTTACAGGGTGTAACCTACTGGTCAACAGGATGTCAATTCTGTAAAAAAAAGTTGAAATAAACAATTTTTATTTTATAACCTCAAATATGAAAAATTTTCATAACTTTTTTGTTCTCGGTATTAGCTCAAATTTAAAAATATGTTTGTGGGTGTAGGTGCATTTGCATAGGTTTGAGTTGTTAAAACATTGTGAAAGTGAATGAAAACAATATTTAAAAAATACTTTTCCCCTGCCACAGCATTCACATTTTATTAATTTAAAAATCAACGGAACGTCATAGAGCAAAAAAAATATTTTGGTTGTGATCCCTATTACCGGGTGCTATTACCCTGTAAAAAGAGTCAGCATCTTTTGTAACACCTTGTAGGTCCTTCTAAAGGTTGATTGAAAGAGATCGAATTTAGCTATAAGACGTATAGGTATACTTTATGTATACAAAGCAATGAAATATGATACAAAGAGTTATCTTTATCTGTGTCTCTATATCTCTCTCTTTATTATGCTGTGTCTAAGTAACGGGATTCTTATCACGATTTATTTTGTTGGAGTACCCGATATTTGGGCACCGGGTAAACTGAAGATGGTTTTTCGAATGTCAAACACCGAAATACTGGAAACTCCAACAAAAGTAATCGTGGTAAGAATCCCGTTGCCTTACAATAATTATGTCTGAAAACCACAAAAGTTTTCAAAAGCATACATTATCTACGAGATCTAAGTAGTATCTAAGTAGTGAAAAATAATGCAGACAGACGGAAAGAGAATGCACAGAATACAAGTAAAGTCGTGAGTTCATCTAGACACGCGAGCCAAGTTCAAGGAAAAAACTGGCGAACGCACCGTGTGTATATTTACCCGAACCATTTGGCCACACTTTTTACTCCTTCATAACTTTTTATCTATTTTATATAAACACATGGTTATTGAGATATTAATGTCCAAAAATCGTCATTTTTAATACTGACTTAAAGACAGAAACTAAAATCCACTTCCAGATGACCTAGAAGGTTGAAAATTGGCACTCAGCTCGGTTATTGTATGTAACCAAAGGAAAAAGTCCGAAAAGAGTGATTTTTTACGATTTGAATTATTTGAGAATTAATCAATTTTTATTAACACTTCGCCTTTCAAAACATAATAGCAACAAATCACACCGCACGGAGTTACGGCCGTTCGAAATACTAATAAAAGCAACAAGGAGTAGGTACGTGGGAATGGTATTACCTACTCTATTTTAATGCTATAATATTACTCAAATGACTTATAATTCATACTATCAATAAATAATCCCTACTAAGGCCTTTGCATCTACGTAGTGAGATGATTTATACAGCGTCCAGTGGCACCTTCACTCACACTAGATGGGTGAAAAGACCACTCGGCGCTGCAGTGCCTGGGACATTGTTTTAGATTGAGTAGGCTCGCCCAGCACCAATACCATCCTGACAGCTTAGTCGGCCTAGCCCACAGGAAAGACAAGTCAATACGTGTGAAACCAACTAAACCGCGGGTTTCCTCACGATGTTTTACCACCGCTGGGTACCTAATTACCTATAGGCATTGTCCCTTTCATGTCATACTCCTCGGTCTCTCTACGGACGGACCCGTAATTAGATGTTGGAAAACGTAACAATTTGGTAGGCGAGTCTTTGCATCTTCGTAATGAGATGATGTTATACAGCGAGGCACTTTCACTTCCATTAGATGGGTGAAGTGACCACTCGGCGCTGCAGTGCCTGGGACATTGTTGTTTAGATGGAGTAGGCTTGCCCAGCACCTAGGTATTCCATCTTGACAGCTTAGTCAGCATAGACCACAGGAAAAACAAGCCAATGCGTGTAGAGCCAACTAAGCCGCGGGTTTCCTCACGATGATTTCCTTCGGTTAGCGAGTGGAATACAAATGTATGTAATTTTAGAAGAAATAAAGATAGTACCAAAATGCCCGCACCGAGAATCGAACCTGGGCTCTCTCGCTTTGCATCTTCGTAATGAGATGATTTATACAGCGTCCAGAGGCACCTTCACTCACACTAGATGGGTGAAGTGACCACTCGGCGTTGCAGTGCCTGGTACATTGTTTTTTAGATGGAGTAGGCTTTCCCAGCACCTATACCATCCTGACAGCTTAGTGTCAGCATAGACCACAGGAAAAACAAGCCATTACGTGTTGAGCCAACAAGCCGCGGGTTTCGTCACGATGTTTTCCTTTGGTTAGCGAAAATTTTAAATTACGGACGGACACTACAAATTTACAAATGTACGTAATTTTGAAAAGAAATAAAGTCCGTACCTACATGCCCTCGCCGAGAATCGATCCTAGGGTCTCTAACTCAGAGTCCAATTTTCTACCACTAGGGCACCACCGCTGCCTAGGCGAGTGAATGAGACAAAATATTTTTAATGGTGCTAATAAACAATTTTTTACAGAAATCGAAATCGAAACAATCCAACTCTTTCGATATTAGTTGAGTTTTGCAGCTGGAACACTAGATGGCGCTAGCGGGCTGCATCGCGGTATGGTTTTGTCTAAGTCTTAACTATAAAATTAAATTTTAAAATAACATTGGCAATAACTATAACTTGCTACTGCGATATATTATGCTATACCTATGCGATAAATACTGCGAATACTACTGAATAAAAGATGCGATTCTGCGAATGTTGCGATAGCTATAACAGTTAACTAACAATCTAAATTAACAATAATCTATTAATATTAAACAAATAATTAACAAAATTAAATTGATTGAACTTTATCGTTCGATTCGTTCGTATCGTATCGATCGAGCTCTGTTTAATTTTGTATATTTTGTGTCTTGTTATTATTACACTCTTGGTGTTGTTGTTATTAATAGGTTATATATATTATCACGCTTTTACACTTAGGAGCAAAGTAAAGCATCCTACTTCCTACTCCTACCTACTAAGATTATATTTGCGAAATTTTGTAAGTGTGGATGGATGGATGGATGTTTGTTCCTCTTTCACGCTGAAACGGCTAAATGGATTTGGATGAAATTTGGAATAGAGATAGCTTAGACATCAGAATAACACATAGGTTACATATTATCACGCTTTTACACATAGAAGCAAAGTAAAGCTTATATTTTTTCTGTAGTCCACGCGGACAAAGTCGCGGGCAAAAGCTATTACGCATAAATATAAAACGCGTAAAAAAGTTTGCAGATAATGAATGGGTTATGCACTCCAATGTTTTGAAAATTCAAGAAAATGTAAAAATTTCACAAAAAATTACCTAATCAAAACCACGTAGACGCAGGAAAGAATATTTATTTCTATGTAAGAGGTATGTAATAATATGTATTTCTTTACAAAAAGATATGATATCCCATATCGATTTCAGCGACAAAAGAATTGAGATCTAAATGGTGCCAAGTTCTTTCGGTTATCCTGTAATTGACTTGTTAAAATTTAACAGTCGAATAATTTAGGTACACAATAGAATAAATAGAACCTCAAAATATGACGCGGCTATTTTTTACAGGCAAATAGATAAAAAAAGTACATGTTAAAACTAGCCGCGTCATATTTTGAGGTTCTATTTATTCTATTGTGTACCTAAATTATTCGACTGTTAAATTTTAACAAGTCAATTACAGGATAACCTAAAGAACTTGGCACCATTTAGATCTCAATTCTTTTGTCGCTGAAATCCATAAGTACAGGGTGCACTCTAAGTCGATAGCGGAACTTTAAGTAGGCTGTCTACTGATCACTACAAACAACTTGTACTAGGTGGCGAAAAAAATGGAGCGAAAAAAATATCAGCTGTTCCATACAAAAGGTCGACTCAGTACTGCGCCAAATGTATGAAACAGCTGATATTTTTTTCGCTAAATTTTTTTCGCCACCTAGTACAAGTTGTTTGTAGTGATCAGTAGACAGCCTACTTAAAGTTCCGCTATCGACTTAGAGTGCACCCTGTAGTATACGCATAAGTAGTATACTTGAACTTGGCTCCAAAATTTTCACATTTTTTATGTTTTTGGTGGGATTGTATTTACACTGTGCGTGTCGTAGGTAAAGGCTTTATTACGTAAAGTTCGCTTAGCATAGCACTAGCTTCCATTTAACACCTCACTGATTGATTGGTTGATGAAATTGCCTTTTAAGCAGCCATTTAAGACCCCACTTAGTTTGCGAAACATTTATTCATGAACAGTTAGTACCTACTAAATTAAATACAAACTGCGGCCCATCCTCATTACATTCTAAATTGTAGGTGAATGCAGTGAGTGCTCATATATGGTGCTTATTTAACCGACATAAAAGAGGGGGTACTCAATTCGACTCGTATATTTTTTTTATTTTTTTACTTAAACTTTCGTGAGCACTGCACTTTTTTGTATTAAATCACGGTTTTACTCACTAATAATTTGTCGGTGTAGCCGACTAGTTAGACTGGTATAGCCGCGGCGTCGCGAGGGCCGTCTCGTTTTCCATGAAGAAGGTCTCCGAATGAGAACCGAAAATAGTCGGCTACACCGACAAATACTAGTGATTAAAACCGTGATTTAATAGAAAAACGTATTTTTTATGTTTGTTACCTCAGAACTTCTTTCTAGGTGGACCGATTTCCCATACCCATCTAGGTGGAATCAGTGCAATAGCTTAATAACAGTGTACCTTTTCACCAATGAAGTTTTTTATTATTTAGTTTTTTTATTATTTGCATTTGCAATATATCTTTTTTGTTCTCGGTCTATTGGCAAAGTAAATTAATTTTCCGGTCACCTAGAAGCCTTGATTGTGCTAATCTTGGACTAGTTAGACCGTTTGTCATTCAACAGAGCGTGGTCACGACGAGTGTACAGTCGGCCACACCCCAGTATACCCCTTTTTGTTTGATTGGCGCCCTTATGCCACACGCGGTAAGAGCTGCCATGGGGTATCTGTGACTGTGGCCGACCGTACCTTGCCAATGGAAGGCGTTTAGATAATTTCTTTTGGGCAATTTAACTGCTCTTACGTGTTGGTCGAATTTGCAAAATGTTTAGATGACTCGACTCGCACAGAATTATATATATTTTTTTAAATCACAAATGTGTTTTTTAAAATAATTAATGATATTCTGAAACGGAGTTCGGAAACGGAATTCCGCTGCCACCTACAACGCTACAACTCTTAGGAAATTTTTCGAATTTTCTATCTCTAATGTTTTAGTTATTTATTTATTTATTTTGTGAATGGCATTGTGCTTGAAATGTTATACAAGGTGTTACAAAAGTACCTAACTCTTTTTACAGGGTAATAGCACCCGGTGATAGGGATCACAACCTAAATATTTTGTGGTTCTATGACGTTCCGTTAATTTTTAAATTAATAAAGTGTGAACAATGTGGCGGGAGAAAAGTATTTTTTAAATATTGTTTTCATTGACTTTCACTCAGAGCTCTGTAAATGCATCTACACGCACAAACATATTTTTAATTTTGAGCTTATGATAAAAACAAAAAAGTTATGAAGGTTTTTTTTATTTTTGAGGTTATAAAATAAAAATAGTTTTTTTCAATCTTTTTTTTACAGATTTGACATCCTGTTGACCAGTCGGTTACACGCTGTAAAAAGGGCTAGGTACTTTTGTAACACCTTGTATAGTGTCAGCACGTAGACGCTTACACTTTCGTTGCATAGTCGCCCGTAACGTAAGTGAATAGAGTGCACGCGTATAAGCGTCTACGTGCTGGTTGTGTGTTCTAACTTTTTCCCGCGACTTTTAACATGATTAAATAAAAATAAAAAAAACATTTGTTTCAAGGTGCAATAGTAGTGAATACATTGATCAGAGTATATCTGAAACAATATTGCACAGAATTTCATTGTTATGTATTAACCCGGTACCTAAGCGTTGGATATTGGATAACGGAAGTCGTGACGGTCCTCGGCTATGAAATTACTTCCGATCGAAAGCTGAAAACATTGGTATAGCAAGATTAAGATTAAATAATCTGGGATAAGATAAGGTACTTACTGCATTGTTTTGTTTTAATCTGTCAAACACGACCAGACACTGGTTAGGTTCCTTTTGTTTCCGGCAAGTAGGTATGTAGGACAAAGTTTAACTCTATTTTTAATATTTCTGTGCCATTTTTCTGATGCTGAGTGTAGCTTTTCAACAGTTTTCAACACTCTTGGCTGGATTTTGAGTAACTTAGCTATAACCTAGCTAGCTATATTATACATAGTGGCTCCCTCTGTGGTCCAACTAGGCTTTCAACGCCGATACAGTGGCTTATACAACGTGTTACAAAAGATACTAACTCTTTTTACAGGGTGTAACCTGCTGGTAGACATAATGACAAATCTGCAAAAAAAAAGTTGAAAAACACAACTTTTTTTTTATAACCTCAAAATTGTAAAATTTTCAAAACTTTTTTGTTTTTGGATTTAGCTCCAATTAAAAAATATGGTTGTTTGCTTAGCTGTATTTTAATAGCATCAGGCTGTTAAAACATAGTGAAAGTCTATGGAAACAGTATTTTAAAAATACCCGTCACAGCGCTTACATTTTAATTATTTAAAAATCAACGGATCGTCATAGAGCTAAAAAAATATTTTGGTTGTGATCCCTATCATCAGGTACCATGACCCTGTAAAAAGAGTTTGTAACACCTTGTATTGTAAACTTTTTTGTGTAAACCTTAATGGCTGAATTGGTTCGTATTGTACGCCTCTAAAAAAATAACATATCTATGCTATGAGTAAAGACTCTTCAGACAAGAGTTCTACCGCCATCTTTGAGATATCGAAAGAACGTGGCCTCGAAAGTGTCTCATTCAACAGGCTACATCTTAACTAATTGTGTCACATGAGTCATAATGATTCCAAAAAAAAAAACATATCTATCTTCTTTTTGGATGCGTTTTTAGCTCCTGTGATTTCTCAACGCGAGGCTTAACTAATCCATACCTTAGGTCCTAAAAATTGTTAAGCCTCGTTTTGAGGAATCGCAGGAGCATTTTAAGTAAAAAACTCATCCAAAAAGAAGATTTTTTTTTCATTGGCGTGCTAGTTGTGGGTCCTATGCAGCGGCAACTTTTCTCGAATGTCACTTACATATCTCTACACTTACCTTTAATGTACCACTTGAAAGTTGAAGGCGATGCGGTCGCTGCAGGATGTGCAACTAACATAGCGAAATGTTGGGAATTCAATTGAAAACCCGACAGAAAGCCACTTAGGCTTTCTGTCCCCTTAGCATGCGAGTTCGACAAAGGTCGAGGAGGGCTTTTCTCGAGTTTCCGTCGAGAAAAACAATGATTAAGTAACTGACATTTCGGTGTCACCTAAAGCCTTTAAAAGACAGACATAAGTGCATCGTGCTGCCAAAGCTAGATAATGGTCTGTCATGCTAAGTCGGCTGCCGAATCGAGTTGTAGTATGCAGTGTACTTATTCTGTAAAAAAAACCGCACAGTTGATAGTTCTCAAAACCGGTTTATTTTCGGAAAAATAAAAATAAATCATTTTTTTCAACCAATAACTATTTGAACACTACCTTTCTCTCAGATATAACTACGGATCGGCAGTGTTTACTTTCGAGGGTATTGTGCCACCGACGCTCAGGTTTCCTCACAATGTTTTCCTTCACAGCCAGTGTGTGGCGTTCAGTGAACGACATAAGTACATGCAAACACCATAAGCAAAGTTTGTGCGATACCATCGCAAATTTATCGCATCGCTACCGTCCCCAAATGCTGACTGAGTTATCCTAAAATAATGTAAAATCTTGTTTTAGGTAATTTTATGTCATCACGTTTGTTAACATGTTTAAATTCTTGTCGTAAGCCCGTTGGCAAAGCAAACACTGTTAAAACGATGGACTTTGGATAATAGTAACATAAAGATATTCCTTTTTGTTGGAAACTCTTACTTAAGTTAAGAACCGTTTAGAAATACGACATCAAAAGTCCTTAAAAAAGTAAAACAAGCCAATCGAAATTGACCTGTCATAATATCTTTAGTAAATGTTCTTATTTATTTTTTATTTGCTTTGCATTGTATTTTGGACTAAATAAAGACATTCAGGTCCCAATACTTTACAATTTAGATTCTGCAGGACTTTTTTTCTTGTTCTTCTTGTTGTTCGTGTTCTTTTTACCTTGTGTATTTCCGAGTGAACATATTTTCCCACTTTTTTTTCTCAATTACTGACACGTTAGGGAAACATAATCAAGATGGGTACCTAGGTAATCGTATGAGGTAGTGGCCACCCCTGGTGTCAGAGTTTTTAGGTCGCCCAAATTGTTATTAATCAACAACAACCGGGACCAAAGTTTGAAGTGCCTTCAGAAGCACGGAAGCGCTCAGATATTATTGCCAATAGCGGTCGGCCATCCATGGACTGACCGCGCCCGATGTTGCTTAACTTTGCCAATCGATTAAGAACGGCTACTACGGCTAGTCCAACTAGGCTGTGAGCGCTTCCGCTAAAATAATCAACATGAACGCAATTGGATTGTTGAGATAGTGAAAACTTCTGGGTGGCACTTTCATATATTTACTATAAGGTAGGTACTTACATATAATTGAACGAGCGAGCGAAGCGAGCGAAGTTCTCCGAGTCTACTGGAACAATCCGGCGTTTGTATGTATGTATGTATGTATGTATGTATGTATGTATGTATGTATGAATGTTCGTTCGACGATAACTTGAGTAAATTTGGTCGGATCGTTATGAAATTTGGTAGGCGTCTAAATGATATTAAAATAATTTTTAAGTTCGAACATGAGCCAAATCGGTCGAGGGGTTGCCGAGATATGGGGTTGTTAAGTTTATATGGGGTCGCGAGTTCACAGTTCGGGGCGAACCACTAGTTATTAAGTTCAGAAATTCTGCATCGATAGGTCATTTGGTTAGAGCGCCACAGGCACGTGCTTGAAGTTGCGGGTTCAAGTCCTGTCTCGAGCGAATTTTAGCCTTATAAAATATAAATACATCTTCGAACTTATTTACTTCGAAGGGCTGTACCGGAATATTTGTCCAGGACAACTCTAAAGTTGGTTCCTGACACTTTTACCTAAAGCCAATATGTGTGTTGTCAGACGGAGACAACTCACTCGAGATCGGACACCGACCTCTCTTTGTGTTTACCCTTTATTTTTTGTTTTTCTTTTGTGTTGTGTGTGTTTTTAAACCGAATGTTGCAAGTCAGAGAAGGTAATATTTTTTTCTGTCTATGCACCTTAAAATGATCAAGAACATTAGAACATACCGAAACAAACCAAACAGAAAAAAGAACATATCTATGTTCTATTGTAGGTATACAACGTGTTACAAAACATTCTAACTCTTTTTCAGGGTGTAACCTAGTGGTCAACAGGATGTCAAAACTGTAAAAAAAGTTGAATAAAACAATTTATTTTATAACCTCAAAATAAAAATAAAAAACATAAACTTTTTGTTTTTGGTTTTAGCTCAAATTTTTAAATATTCTTGTGTGTGTAGGTGCATTTACATAGCTTTGAGTTGTTTAAACATTGTGAAAGTCAATGAAAACAATACTTAAACAATACTTTTCTCCCATCACAGCGTTCACATTTTATTAATATAAAAATCAACGGAACGTCATAGAGCAAAAAAAAAATTTGGTTGTGATCCCTACCACCGGGTGCTGGTTCAAAAAGAGTTAGGTAATTTTGTTACACCTTGTATGGTTACCTATACACTCCAGCCCCCTTAGCACGCGGGCCATTTTGCCTACTCTCAACTGTCACCTTAGCCACTGTTCACTGTCACCTCAGTAGTGTTAAGTGGCTAAGGTGACAGTTGAGAGTAAGCAAAATGGCCCGCGTGCTAAGGGGGCTGAACATAAATGCAAAAACCATTTCAGTCAAGGCCTTGGTATATTTTGGTGAACAAGCACACAATTTTAAATATTGACCAGCCCAAAAGGAGACCAAGCATTTTTTTTGTTTTACCTTCTCAAATAAGAAGGTAAATACGTTTTTATTGCTTTAAAACACATAATTCAAAACAAGGAATCAGCGAACTTAGTGAAGAAAAGGCCTAAGTTTTGATAGTGAAAACGGTGTTCCCAGTTTGTATGAGAAACGTTCACGGGAACGAAGTCTCGGTAATGGTTAGTCTACCTTCACCGTGAACTTTTAGTGGTTTTAAGACCAAAGGTATATTTAATTGCAATGGTAATCCTGAACCAAATTCCCAAATTTTACTCCTAAAAAAAATCTCTACCCCTATACAATAATAAATTGGTGTTGGTTGGCGATAGACATTTAATTTTTGTTTGGACAAGTGATTTTTTCACTACTGCAAACAAAATCTCTAAGTTCACGGTTTATTTTTACACTTAAACTTTCGTAAGCACTGCACACCGACATAATAAAAGTAAGTTTAACCGTTTACGAAATACAAAATTCACGGTTTATGTCACTAAAAGTTCAAGGTGTATTGTATACTAAGTTATGAACCCGATCCGATCCGATGCAAATGCCCGTTCATAACCAGAGTGGCTGCGAAAACTCGACTTTTCCTTTCACATGCTAACTAGGTAGAAAAGCGACAGTGTAGCCAAGCAAGTGGGTCGCGGCTAGACTTAATTTCCAGGCAGGAAGCGGTGAACCGTCGTCGGCGCGGGCGCACGCTGTTAATAATTACTTTTACCTGCGTGCAGCCAGTTAGTTAGCTACTTTGTTATTAAGCTGTAAACTTTTTAATGGAACTGATCGAATGAAAAACGTCAGGCCGTATTGATTTTTAATGAGCCCCTAAAGTGCAAGAAACCGAGCTCTAAGGTATAGAGCGAGCAGGGCCTGAGTTTTATTACCCTCTCTAGTCTTTTGGACTCTACCCCGCCCGCTCGAGAAACGTACACATGTGTACGTTGGCGCTAGGGTCATCACGCGCTTTCGCGCGCTTTTACTTTCTGCCGGTTACTGAGTCAGGCATAAACCGTAGAGCGTGATCGTCTATAGACGAAATACAGAGCATAAAATTATCTCTTTATTGATACCAAACACTGGTCACACTGTAAGAAAAAAACAAAAGGTTTTTTTTATTCTAAAACATTCAGAAATCATAAAAAGCCGTCGCGCGGAGCTGACACACACAGTGTATTGTTTTGAAAATTCTACGAGAGGTAAGTAAATTTCCGTTGATTTACGTTATTCTTTGGTTCTTTAGGTCCTTACTTCATAAGAAAAACTTGCATTTTACAGTATAAATTCATCATGTTACAAAAGTCGGTAACGATTTCTGAATGTTCGCCCGCTCTATGGTTTCTACCGGATATTGCGTCACGTCGTGAACTGAATGTCTGATCGTGTATAGACGAATCACAGAGTATAAAATTGTCTGTGATTTGATACCAAATATCGAAGAAAAAACAAAAGATTTTGACACTGACAGTTACTCGTCAACTTCGTTCGGCCGCTGGAATTTGCATCGATTGTTGTGTGATGTTTTCTAAGGATTTGGATGTTGTAGGATGAAAGAAACCACTTATGTGTACTAGGCATTTATTCAACATTGGCTTAGAAACAATTTCAGTTCCTAAAGGTTTGTATTTTTACCTCAATAGACAATTTATTCCACAAATCTGGAATGTATGCCTACATTTTCATTTTGCACAGAGAATTAAGACTTTTTTAACGTAGAAC
Organism: Zelleria hepariella; assembly: GCA_949319315.1. Classification (NCBI taxonomy): domain Eukaryota; kingdom Metazoa; phylum Arthropoda; class Insecta; order Lepidoptera; family Yponomeutidae; genus Zelleria; species Zelleria hepariella. The sequence continues at coordinate 6,339,876 of OX439379.1, read as the reverse complement.
CATATATTTCCGTACCTACCTAAAATGATGTCGTTTCTAAAGAAAAGATTACTCCTTATTTCACAACATTTGGTTGAGTAGGTGCGGAGATATAAGAGATTTTGTCAACGGTGGAAACTCCATTTTCCGCGTTTTCCGCGTCGCGTTAAAGCCTCCCCGAGCGGAAGTGCTACGCAGGTCAATCTATAAAACACAGAAAAGGCCTGTGCCGAGCATTAGTCTTTCAATATAGGCTAGTAACTGGGGTAATCAATAATCAATATCGTCAGCCCATAAACTCTACCCACCGTTCAGTAAAAAAGTTAAAAAGTGTTATAATAAAATTAATAAAAAGTTTTGAATAAGTTTCAGTGTGTTTTTGACGATAAGCAGATTCGGTTTATAAAATGTGTTTCTAGTACCTAACTCGAACTGAAATAATTGCCTAGATACTTATTAAAGTACCTCAAAGAAAGCCCACGACGGAAGTAGTTGAAATGATTGCAGATCTTTCCTTTCACTTCCGCTGTTTGGCGCATTCTTTTTGCGAAGGTCAAGGTTGGGAGCAAGAGGCTTTCATCATCATTATGTAGGTAGTAAGTATATTTATAAACTTCTTTGAAAGATATGAACAAAAAAGTTTTTTGTTGATATCTTTATCGTGATACTACAGGGTGCACTCTAAGTCGATAGCGGAACTTTAAGTAGGCTGTCTACTGATCAACTTTTGTATGGAACAGCTGATATTTTTTTGACTCCGTTTTTTTCGCCACCTAGTACAAGTTGTTTGTATTGATCAGTAGACAGCCTACTTAAAGTTCCGCTATCGACTTAGAGTGCACCCTGTAGGATAGGGGACGGGATGGGCTCACTAAACACCGCGCAATGAATGAAAATGTTTGCATCTTTTAATAAAGACTCATGTCTTGGATTGAAACTTGTTGCCTCCATTTTTGACTTGGTGCAAGTATTATGAATAGGTTCTAGAACTACATCCTACAAATTTCTAAGATCAGGGGGGTTACCCTTGACGCTATTGCGATCCAATTGAAAAAGTTTAAAAATTAATTTCTCTTTGAATTCGCATAGTAATGCTTTGATTTTAAATACTTTGTAATGTTTATTCAAAGGTAAGGCTGTTTTATTCAATAAAAACACAAAATGCGTCTTAATTTGTAAAATATTAAATTTTGTAAATTGCGCCATATTGCGGCCGCATTGGAAACATGCGTCAAGGGTAGAGCATGGATACCGGTTTTCGGTAATACCGAAAAACCGGGATCCCGGACTAAATATCTACATTTGAAAAACCGGTATTGTATTATCTTAATACCGGAATTTCGGTATTTTCGGTATTACAGATAAAACTCTGAAACAAGTGTGGAATATCAAAATTTCGCGCGCATGCGATACTTGCGAGTGCGCCGTGCGGAATAGTGATGTGAACCGGTTTTAGACACCTACAAATTTTTTTTTTTGTAAAAACCTATAAGTATAAACGCCGGTTTTTGATTATTAATTAAAACCGATTACTTTTTTATTTTGGACTGCAGTCCAGGGGCCTTAGCATGTAACACAATGGTGCCTAAATAGGCTCCCAGTTGACGGCTTCAATGGGGGATTTTCTGACAGCTTTAAAAAATAAAAAATTGTTATAAATGCTGTGACAGATGGCGTTGATCCGACATCACAAAGTAAATAAATTCTTGCTTACTACAGCAAAAATACTTTTTCACTTCATTGATCTTCATTCATCTTTCACCTCATTCCGTTTTGGTACATGAAAAAGTGCACGACTTAGTTATTGTTATTGTATGAGTGAATGGTAGAACCGGAAACACTACATTTTGCTCCATCACCAATACCTAAATATTGTGTTTGGACGTATCTACGAAGCCCAACGAGCGCGAACTGGCTTATGAAAAATATACGAGTATCTCGTCAGCGACATCCAGTTACAAATTTGGAACTACAACTCATGAGCTGTCAGAAAATTGCCCATTACGATTTATTAATGCGGATTGCGGACGGTCCTTTTAATGTTTTTGTAGTACAGCAAAGAATATTCTAATTCTGCAAATTTTTCTCCGAGTGCGCGGACAGTTTGTGAGTGAGTGAGTGTGTGTATTTGTTTTCACGCTAGAACTGCAGGACGAATTTGCCTGAAGGAATGCAGATAGCTTAGAAACCAGACTAACATAGACTTTAAATTACGAACTAAATTCGTCTGGTAATGTCGATAACGGAAAAAAAGTCTACGCGGACGAAGTCACAGGCAAAAGCTAGTATAAATTAATATTATCCTTCAATTAAATAAACTCACTTATTTACATTTTCTATGTGTCTATTAAAAATAGACTCTATTTATAACAATTCAATATTTTTTTATATAACATAAATTTAATACCGAAAAATACCGAAAAACCGGTATCCCGGTATTTCAAAACATGATACCGAATGAATACCGGTATTGGGAAAAGGCTCCGGTATTCCATGCTCTAGTCAAGGGTAGAGGGGCAGGGTGGTGTTCCATCCATAGGCATGATATTTTACATGCCTGAAATTATAAAGAATACGGAAATATTTGGGCAGTCTGGTATGGTCGGGCACAGTCACATATACCCCATGGCAGCTATTACCGCGCGCGGCATAAGGGCGTCAATCGAACAAAAAGGGGTTCCCTACCCTGTGGCCGATTGTACAAACGTCATCAAACGTAAAGATTCCATTAACAGCGATTTTTTTTAAGAATGTCAAATGTATTATTTGAATAGTTTCAATGTGATTCTCATTCGTTCCACTCATTGTCTCGACAATCGTATCCAATGTCATGTTTTATGCCAAATATACCTTGGTTAACGTATTATGAACTTTGGAGTCTCTCAAACTGGGTTTACTTTGCAGTGGCTGGCTATGACACTTAAATTCGGTGTGGCCTATTTTATTCATAAATACCTAATCTGACTTTTACACGATTAAAACATGGTCTACAAGAATTCTCAACTGAAACTAAAACCCCTGGCGACTATATTAAATAAGTACGTAAAAAATACGTCGCGGATTCAAACACTTAACAAAGTCATAATCTACGGATAACAGTGTGGATAGCGACGCAAAAAGATTGACCCTGTATAATAAATACTAACACACTGATTTAGTGTTCAACACATGTGTTTACGTTACTCTTAATCAGTGTGGAAATAACGTTTTAGGTCTTTTTAATATTTAGAAAATTGTTTTAGCCGGTCAATGCCTATTTGAGCTCCAATCTGTGTCACTAGGTAAAGGGCGGGCTTTATGTTTTTTTGTCGCCAGAAGCCAATTTCAATTTGTCACGCTTGCGTGACACTCAGTGACACGATGGAGTTTTTTTTGTTGTTAGATTAATAAGCTTAGCTTAGGATTAATCCTCCCGATTATTGACCTTGTATTTTCTGTGTACACACGACAGCACGTCAGAGTGTACACTTTTGTTATAAAGTCGCCCGTCACGTAACTGAGAAGAGTGCTAGCGTGTAAGGGTCGACGTGAGTTGGGCATAGGAGTTGTGCCTAGGGTCAGAGACGGTGCTGTCGTATGTATAATGCGTGCGGGATGAGAATGGGAAGAAACCTTGTCAAAGTCAATCGAAAACATACTGTATTTTACTTTGACAAGGTTGCATCGACGCGAGTTTGCTTACCGCGCGCGTCTCAGTTCCAAAAGGTCGCATCCCATTCTCATTCCGCACGGATTATACTAGGCCGTATACACTGATATTTTGGCTTACCTTGACCGGTCATATCTTCATTCATGTTACAGCTCAACTCAATATTCATGGCACTGATCCACTTCAGTACCGCTTTCTCAAGAAATTTTAAAAACAGAGTCCACGGAATGACAGTTGTTACAAAGACTTTATGAGACAGTAGCAAACTGGCAACTGTGATTCCGTGGACTCGGTTTTAAAATTAGAGTTTAGGCGGCGCAAGTGTGCCTTGACGATAAAAGCAAGCCAGTGTCAAGTCGGCTTGACGTTTTTTTAAGCCCTCCTAAGCCACAGATAAGTGTCGTGAAGTGGTGTGTCTGTCGTCAACCACGCAAGCTGCGTGACGCAACGGTTCCGACTTCCCGTTTCCGACAATCCGACAGCAACTGCTAACAATGAGTAGGCTCATTGTGATTGCATCATTTGCTTGTCAACTTGTGGTCTATGGGAGGCCTGGGACTAGAAAAGGCTGGGGAGCGTTCGGAGACAGTACTGACATGATAAAATGTCGGTATTTGTCTTTTGTATTATGTCATGCCTAGGCTGATTGTGTTAGGTGGAGAAGTCTGCCTACAAACCTACCTATTGCTTACCTACAACGTCTGATCGTCTGAACGTCTGAGTGGTTGTCATTATGGGATCTAAGGAGATTTTATTAAAAAAATAAACAATTTCACTTAAGGCGCTGGGCATAGTGAATTAGCCCGCGCGCAAAGAAAAATGCACATAATCGATTCCTGTATCAAATACACTAAAAAAATCGAAAATGTTCACATATCAAACCCTAGAATAAGTTGAGATCTATCGAACACAGCCAGTTTCATGTTGATATCCATAACAGATTGCAAGATATTTTTCTTGAAAAAAAGTACGCCGCCTATTTTTTTTCATCAAAAATATCTTCAAAACGTTTATGAATGTCAACACGAAACTGGCTGTTTTAGATAGGTCTCACCTAATTCTAGGGTTTGATATGTGAAAATTTTCGTTTTTTTTAGTGTATTTGATACGGGACTCGATTTTGTGCATTTTTCTTGGCGCGCGGGCTATTCACTATGTACAGCGCCTTAATACTTGCAGGTTTTTGGCACGGAAATAATTATGTATTGGCAGGTATTGACTTGGGTATTAGATGTAGACCGAAAACAAGAAGATATCTAAACTATTTCTGGCCATCATGATCATTATCGTCAACTCACTAAAACCTGCTGCCTCTTCATTCATAAGTACTTAGGCCCGGTTTCTGAATAGAGAATTTTGCTAAGCAAATACTTAACTATCGTTCTGTCACGCTCTTTTGTTAGAAATCTGCAGAGACAGGACGATACTTACCCATTTACTTAGCGAATTTCTCAATTCAGAAATCGGCAGTTAGTTACTTATGCTCGAGCATTTCTTTTTTCATACAACTCGTGACAGTTTACTTTTTTACGCCAATCTTTTATGGCTTATGCTAAAGTAGTAGAGCATGATGCCAAAGTGTGCCAACATTTCGAGCGCGCCTTACTAAGCCCATTACAACACACTCAAATAGCCGAGTGCTCTTGAAATCATAAGATTTGTCCGAGTCTGTTCTTAAATAATCAAATAACAGGTTCAGAAAACTAGTAAATTAATTGCCTATGCTGAATATTATATTATGATTATGAGTTATTTTTGTCGTGAGAGGTCGAATATTGAAGTGTGTTTTATACGCAAACTACAAGTAGGTAGGTATGTATTTGGTTGTTTCCTTCTTTGACGAAACCTTTAAGGTTTGCCTAGCTGGTTGACATTATTTGATGATAAAAAAAAGTTAGACTACTTAATTAAAAAAACTCGCTGGATTATATTGCTAGACAGATGTACCGACCATGTTAATTTACCTCGCGCCAAAAGTATGTTACCTATGAATCCCTTTTGTCTGAATATGGGAATACTTGCATATTAAATCATTGCATCAAATTGGTGAAAATCAGAGATTTTAGTGTGTCGGTCGGTGGTTATCATTATCAAGGCAAAAGGAGCAAATATGGGAAAAAGTTTAAACGTCAGACATAAAATAGCTGTGAACGCAGTGTACACATATATTTTACACAATATAAAATTATGATTGTCACCTAAGTATGTTTTTATTTTTTTATGATGACATTCTGCTAGCTGAAAAACTTATAAATATTTTATTTTTATTTTAACTCAGTTGTTACTTTGATGTTGATTTTTTTCCCATGTTAGTTTTTTCGAGGAATAAATTAACTTCCTATTTCTATAGCCTCATAAATTAAATCGAAAATTAAGATTTTATTTCTTTGTCTGGTCTCGCATCTGAAGTCACGGCACGTCATCTTCGCGATCTTGTACACAGTTTGTTTTGTTCTTTACAATATATAAAATACATAACAAGAATTAAATATATAAGTTTGTATTTTTGCCATCGTAAAAACATGACATAGTTATATGGCGGTGTTAAAATATAGACGCATCACATGTACGATGTCGTTGCAAACGTCATAAAACATAAACATTTCCTAAAAAAAAACACAACTTGACTTATACAAACCTAAACGGCCAGCAACAGTAATTTTTAACGACGGGTTTGTTCACAGCATCGATCGAATAAATCCTAGGGTACACGGATAGAGTAAACTATGAGTGAGCAATTATGCCACTATGTCAATGTAGGCAGCATTGGTAGAGAAAAGTTGGTTGAGAGTAAGAGCAGTTTAAGAATAGTTGCACTGTGGGCAAGTTAAGGTTACTTACTTTCTTACTTTACTGTGACACCAGAGGTGCCTGCGTAACGATTACAAAATAACAGCTAGTCCACTAAAACTCTTAGAGAGCTCGGACTGGTAGAGAAGAGCGCTAGTTGCTCTACTGTTTACTCCAACCGTGTATCCCAAGCGTAATAGCTAAACATTGCAATGGCGGCCCACTTCCCTGCTAAAGTTCCGATCGACAAACCACTTTCGATTTCGTTCGATGCCTGTCGGCGCACAACGTAACGCGAGCGTAATGTTACCGTGGCTGTCTGGGTGTTGGTTGACTGTGGCTTTGTTCTCTTTTAGAAGGAGTTTTATTTTTCTGTTTTTATCGTCTGTTCGAATCCGCATTGAGCACGCGTGGTGATTAAGGTCGAACTCTCTCTCTGAGAGGAGGCCTTTGGCCCGCTAGTGGGATATCTGAAATTGTAAAGGCTATATCTTATCTTATCTTTGGCTTTAAAAAACTATATTTTGTATGATAATTGTACTGCGGATAGGTGTGGCAGTTAGGGTTTAAATAGAAGAGACACTTTCTTTAAAAAAACTGATGCCTCTATCCTTGAATGTTAGACAAGGATCGTGGCTTTGCAACTTCTACCACGATTTTCAACATGCATTTTTTTCACTTCTTTCTTCCAACTCTTTAGTTTCAGTTGTTTTAGGTAGGTATATTATTTCTGTATAGGTAGTAGGTGATGGTCAACTTTAGTTAACTATCGTACCTACATACATTCAAGTGATCAAGTAATGTTTAGTTCAAACGATAAGTATCAATAAAATCACCAGATAGGCAAGACCAGACACTTTTTACAAACAAGTATCTGCTTTGATAAATCTTATCTACCTACTTACTTAATTATTGTTCCAACCTACATCTGTCCGTCTGTATATAATCAGATATTGCTACCACTTACCAGTTGCCACCGACCTGCCGCTATATCCTAAGGTCACAGAAAATGTATAGCTGGGTAGTAAATCAGCTAGTTCTTAAGTTTTAGGAGTAAAATCTATAATAGGTTACTAGGCATATGTAGGTAATAATACTAATAATACATACCTAAAACAAGTCGATATGAAGCCGGAGGTCCTTAGATTATCCGCTCGAGGATCTTTATTTAATGTCAATGTACTGAGGCCTTCTTCAAACAGACAAAAGAGGTGCATTACAATACAATTCAGCCCTTTGAAATATTCTTGTCTTGACTATCAGCGCCTGAGTGAATACGTTATGAAGTGAGATTACAAATCAATGTCATTGTAAAGTACCTATGGTCAAGGCGGCTACTTGCGATTTAAAGCAGTCTGTTAACCACCTGATTTTATGCGGATGTTTCTTTAAAAGATCTGGAACCTTCATTCTTATGTCAGATATCACTGAAGTTGAGAGTAGAAGCTCCGTCCTTAGACAGGCAAATTTTACATAATTTATAACGTTAGGTAAGTACCGCATGCAGCCTGAGAATCAAATTCGTTTGTATGTAAATGTATGGAATCCGAAGCAAAAACTGTTCGTTTGTTCACAGTCTATGACCCGAAGACAATGCTCGGACAATGAAAGGAACATGGCGCAGCTCTATATTCAAGGATTTTTCAAAATGCCCTAATCTAAACTAGCAAAAGTATAATGATTTGTTGCGCAAAATTGAAAATGTCATAATAAAAGGATGGAATCTTTATTCTTTACCATTAAGCGTTTTTTTCCCACTGGCATATTGCAAAAGAAACCGGTGCCTTTCTGGAGCAAGGTCGCGCAAGATGGCGGTCAAACAAAATGGCTGCGAATGTCAAAGTATGCTTTTTTTTCTTTCGATTGTCGATGGCCAGTCAATTGGTTAAGTGAAATGAAACAAAAGAGAGTTGTTTTATTAACTTTTTTGTGGCTTTTAAATCAAATTGTGTAAGTGGCTTGCTGGCAAGGTCGCTAGACGTCAATCGCGGCCGGCGTATGTACAAATCACCGTGGCCGTGTGAAAAAAGCTAGGCTAGAGTGTTAACGGTCGATTTGCGGCGCGTCGGTCGGAAATGATGCATTTGAATTACGAAATTTTTCATAACGTTCACACGTGAATGGAGATCCACAATTAGGTTGATTGTTATTTAGGGTTCTATCCAAATATGGCGGCGTTTATTGATAAAAGGACCTTGGCTTACGCCTTTTAACATTAATATATCCATCTACATTAAGTAAGTAGGTATGGTAAAAAGTAAAAGGCTTTGTTACTTATCTAGGTAGGTTAGGTTCTTACTTATATTTCAAATTGTACACAAGACAATAATATATTATTGACACGGTAAACAAGTACCTTTGTTCAGCTTAACACGAAACTTGGGCTTTTTATTATTTTAGTTTTATACTTTCATTGCATCAGAAGTTTTTTAAGAACGATCTGTGAATTTTCCTCCTTTAAGACCAACCAATTCTAGTCTCAAATTATAGTTACTCCTTGGAACCCTCGATTTTTAATTCGTAGCGTGAGCCTAGTAATAAGTAGTATTGATATTCAATGAAAATTCAGCAACCAACAACATAAGTACATTGTGCAACTCTTTATATTACCAAACTGCGTTACAAATACACTTTGATTATGTTGGTTAGCAAACATTTGAAACAAAAGACTGTTGAACGCCATATCACGACCGAAAAGTTTATAAGAAGAAGGTTGCGAAAGACCAATGCTCTATGGTTGGATAATGTGTAGTTATTATTCGATTGTTATAATTAATTAACTTGTCAGTAGAACATTGAGATAGGCGACGATCGTTTCTTAATCATGAGTCATGACTTTGTCGAATTTAACCCAATTTATGGCCGAACCTAGAAAGCTATCTCTTGTAATACCTACGAAGGGAAATGTAGGTTCTAACACGTTATTTTACATATTGTAGAGCTAGATACTAAGACGAATATATTATCTATAAGTTTTTGGCCTCCCATACAAATTGGTCTTTGGCATCGAATTGAGTCATCACAGCAACCACACATTTTTCAGAGGTTTAATTTTTCAGAAAAAAAAATCTCTTAGAAATCGTATAGTCTCTCTTATAAATATTACTCTTAGAGACACAGAGGTAAATGTTATTTACCGTGTTAAGAGTTGCTGACCTCAGGAGAAAAAAATGTCCTCCCGGGGACTGACAACATAATGTTCTTCCGAATGTCAAACGTATCATTGCAATGTCAGTATTCATTGTGCTGGCAGTAAATCTATACTTAGTCCACTATAATAAAGCTTTCTAGCTAGAGACCTACCTCGGCCGACCTTGTCTGCAAACTATTGTGTACTAAACTGGCCTTAATACCTAAGCAGTAAGTGGGATAGCTGCTCGGCAAATATTGGAGGTTTACTCTATCGTAGTTCGCGCCAATCTCAAGTTTATATCGTAGTAAATCTATTAAGCCTGGTATTATGTCCGCCTTTTCAATTCAGTGCTCCAGTTGTATTGTGCAATAGTCTTAAGTTAGATTTGAGCTTAGGGTCCAAATACACCATTGTGTCCCTGGCTTCAAGCCTCTCGTGTAGTGGAAAAAGTGATACATTGAGCTTTAAAAAAATGCTCATAAGAAGTGACAGCCTAATTTCAGCTCTTCTGCTTTCAAGATATTGAGTCAAGATTAATGCGAATTAATTTTATAACGTGTTTATTAAATTAATTCGCAAAAATGATGATTTAATTTCACAAAATCTTGAGGCTATTTTGTACAATAGCATCTAAAGTCGTGAAATATTGAATTTAGAATATTGCCGAATACCTATTGAAAACAACAATAAAGTAGGGGACAGCTTACACTTGTGAGGCCCTGCAAGACAAGCAAGTTCCTGTAGCGTACTACATTCCTTTAGTGTATTTAAACCCTTATAGATAGGTAGATAGACCGAAGTACTTTCGAATAGGTCGTTCCGGGTAGATGTTGGGTAATTCTAGGTTCCGCCTTCGTTACTGAGTATAGTGGACCAAAATCAGATGCTTTTATTCCGGTTTAGGAAAGCTTAGGGATAGGTGTTTGTTTCACAAAGGTAGGTACTTAATAGAAAAGTTACGTAAGAGATAGATAATATTCTTAAAGTTCTATGGACATACTGTGAGGGTCCATCGCGTTTCATGGAGGGGAGTTCGGAGCAGCGCCTGGGACTTGCGACCCAAAAGTAGGTTAACAGGCCCCTGTTACGATACGTATCAACGCTCACCTTCCCTGCCTTGCACAATTTGGGAAGATCCTGTCAGAACGAACGTAATTTTTTGAGTAGTAGGTTCAAACTTCACGTATTTTCGATTTCATACAATATCATTTGGCGCCACCCCGCCATGTGAATCAAGCAGGACTATTGCATAAAACTGAATGCAGTACCAAATTTTTCTTTTTCTTTAAGTGCATCTCCAACATTGGAGATTGGCAGTCAGCTCCTTGCATCGGTTGCTATTTATAGCTATTCTGACTACAAGGTGTTTGAGAAAGGTCCTGTGATACTGACCAAACTTTTACTATAGGACCAAATGATTCCGAAATTTCGCACTTGTAGTAAAAGTTGCTTGTATTGGTGATTTAAGCAACCCCTTTCTGAAAAACCCTGTATAAGTATCTTCCGCGGGTTTGATAACGGTCCAGTCTTAGACGTTGCACAGCCATCTCATTTTCTTTCTTGTTGGCCTTCTTTTGCAGAAATTACGGAAGTGAAAAAACGCAACTCGCAACGACCGACCTCTTTGACAACCTAGAAAGAGTGTATTGATTTATTTTTACATGTTTACAATTACCTACATACTCGTACATAATAGAGAACACAAACAAACAAATCCCCATTCACAACATAGCGCTCGTTTAGCTCAAGAATAAAGCAAATTCTTAGGATAAGATCTTGCATTGCCTGGGACATGTTTATGTGATTGACATTGTAGCCTAATTCAGCTGTTAAACATTTTCGACCTCTAGACCAATTTTAGTACCAATAAATAACATGGTTAACCTTTGATTTTTACTATTATGTATTGTAAACATGTAAAAGTAAACCGATACACTCTTTCTAGGTTGTCAAAGAGGTCGGTCGTTGTTGCATACATTTAAGTAGGCAGATAGGCACAAAATAAGATGTCATAGAAGTTGCAGTCGGTTATGGGCATAATAGTTAAGATTCTGTGATTTATATGATAGGTAGTTTGTGAATTTTGCTGCAAACGTTTAGACAGAACAGAATGACAGAAGTATGACACCAGGTTGAGTCCGTATCAACAGAAATTTGTGGAAAAATCTTTAAGGTCTTGGTCTGACTGTTACATTACTAATTTTCTTGATAATTTGTTTGGCTGGCTAATCATAATTGCGCTAGATTTGCGCCCTCTACACTTTGCGTATGTTCTTATAGATGTAAGAAAAAAATGCTTTTTACGACAGGGGAGCTAATGTGTAATCTGAAGAAATCGTATCTAGGTATTTATGTACTCTTGATATAGAATGCTACAAACAAAGATAACTTTCTGTATGTGTTTTAACAAATTATTTAAACTCGGTAGTGTGTTTGTAAGTTGCTGACAGGAAAAAAAACCAGCTGATACAAGCAAAACAATGAATTAATCAGTTAGTATGTTTTAACTACAGATATATCTATGAATGGAACATGATTACAGTGTAGGGTTTTTGATCCTTGGCAATTAATTACAAAGCATGTAAATAAGTGGTGGTTACGTTTGTTTCTAAGGAATTACTTGCTTACCCAGTGTTTCATTGTTATTTACAAGTTAATCTATCATCGAATTACTTCATTTACAAGTCTGTGTGTGTACTGTGTATAGAACCATTGAGGTTATTAAGTTTTCTTTAACTTTTATGGTACTTACAGCTGAACGTTATATAAATACTTAAATCATCTTGCAAAGGTTGCAAATAGATTAAGCGTTATTATGAGACGATCTAGTAATGACATAGACCTACTTTGACCTACTGATATTATTTTCTCGTTGCCTGTTCATCTGATACTGATACCACGTCCGCTACCAAACGAATCACCGTTGCGAAAACTCAACGATTTGCATTTACATTTCGACTGTACAATATAGGCCTGTGCTGTACCTACCAGGGCCCTTAGTCTGTAACACAATGGTGCCAAAATGGGCTTCCGGTTGACGGTTTTAATTACGATTTATTGATGCTGTCGGTCCAGTGTCGGTCCTTTTAATGTTATTGTAGTACAGCAAAGATTATTATGAGTCTAATCCTAGAGGATTAGTTCGCTGGTTGTAGGAGAACAACGAAAAAATCCCGATTTTGTCCTTCTACCTAGGACGCCATTGATACACCATTGTGTTACAGGCTAAGGCCCCTGCTAGCCTCGATTGACACTCTACATACTTATTATATAACTCGATTGGGTTGAGAGAGAGCATTTTGCCAATGGTGTAAATGTAATGACACGTACAGTCAACAGCACGTAAATAGTTAAGTTGTAAAGTCTCTCGTAACGTAATTGAATAGAGTGCACGCGTATAAAGGATCGAGGGGCTGTCTACTGTACTTTTACAATAGTAAAGTAGAAGCGGCCAAAAAAACTCCAAGGATAATCGTTTCAGTGTATAGGTATCTAACATTGATCATTGCAAAAAAAACCTAATCGTGCGTTGAACTGGTTTAATGCCATACATCCGTCCTTGTTCCTTGTTGTATCAAAAGAAGACCACTTGCTTCAATCGAAGCTTGTCTTGTTCAACATTGGCGAAATGTATTAAATTTGCTATACATTAAACAAAGTTGAATTAAATTAAAATTCTTGCAAGCAAGCCTATCTAGTTTAAATTGATATTGATCGTAAACAATCTGATGAATATTTCATTTAGCTACCAACTAGATTGCAATAGAAACTTGACTAAATAAAATAAATATAAATTCTAGTAACACGCTTCAACCCAATTTCAAGATTGGTTGCTTATAATTGAAGTGCCTTGTACTACCTATTATGTATACTGTACTTTAACTATTAGATAACAGCCAACCTACAAGTGCACGTCAAGGAGGTTCGGTGGAAACATTTCAGGGTGTCATTATGCATACACTGCCATTGTTGAATCAGTAATCAATACGCTGTCGATATCGACTACACCCCACATACATACAAAACAAACATATTTGCCTACGGAACTACATAGGAATATTACTACAGTAGGTTAGCTCAAGATTTACTTTACTGTTTCTATGCAGGGTAATTTTTAAATAGTTTTATTCCTTAAACACGTCAACTTTTAAATGTGATTTCCAACAACTTTTGTTCTAGGATTTCTCGAAAAATTCGATATTTTATTATTTATTGAAGGTTCTTATTCTTTAAAAGTTAGCATTTGCGGCGCGCTTTTGTGCCCCTCCAATCTCTACCACCTTTCCACCCTCTCCTGCTCCTATTTGTTATTCAGCGCTGAACATTCAAAAAAACATTTTTTTTTTTTGGGAACGAAAATGTTCTTTTACCAAAGTCGTAGAAAAAAAGTTCTTCTAAATTACATTAATTATCTAGAAGTTAACGAGTTTAAGGAATAAAGTAGCTTCCCATTAGTGAAAGAATTTTAAAAATTGAGTATGAGGATGAGTAGTTTTGGAGATTACCCCCTACATACATACATACTACAAACTTTTCCTCTTTATAATATTAGTGTAGACAGCTTTTACTTTGGTTGTTTGGAAAACGCGTAGAGTTACCAACCTTCTGTAACTTCCTAGGCGGATTGGTGAAGGTACCTACATATAAAGGACAAAATCAATTCACTTCCGTTCGTATGGAATGCAATACAATTATTTAGGTATTGGCCTGTCACGGTGGTGTGACAGAGGATAAAAAATATAATTGGGTTATGTAATTACTTCTGAGATAAGCTATAAAGGTGTCGGTTTAATTAAATTGCGATAGAGCTCATTGTCCCAAGTAGGTAAGTCCCAGCCTTCTGCAACGCTACAACAAGGCTGTGTAAAACGTTGATTTCCATACAAATGTATTTCTCTATTCATGTGTAAATGAAACATAATTAATTATACTATACACCAATACACCGTGGAATTTTAGTGGTTTTAAAGCCGAAGGTATTTAGTTGCACTCGTGATTCTGAGCCAAATTCCAAAATACTTCTTAACGAGCGAAAAAAAATACACTTCCCAATACAAACGGCTATCGCCAATCGACACCATTTGTATGGAGAAGTGTTTTTTTTTTTTCGCGTGTATTGGAATGAAATTTTGTAATTTGGCTCAGAATCACCAGTGCACCAAAATACCTTCGGCTTTAAAACCACTAAAATTGCACGGATTATAATAGCCGATGATTTTTGTCTGATTTATGTTGTTTTTGCAATAAGTTACATTTGTGAAAAAACGAAGATTCGGTAACAGCTTTAATGAGGTCAACATTTTGTTGCATACAAATCCAAATCCAGGCCGATTTCAGCGGGTACCTAAATGCGGAAAAATACATCAGTATGGAAATTGTAGAGCCTTAAGGCTGGAAGATAGCAGTGTGGCGGGAAATTCAAAATTGTCACAGTTTTTTACATTTTGTAGCTAAACTGAGCTATTTTTGTTCAGCGATTTTTCGTTCGCGGCAATAAAACAGTATTATTTTCATTATTGTAAACAACAGAACAACAATAATTAAGCAGAACGAAGCAGTGGCACTGCCCAAAAAACTTGTCGTAGACCAGAACACATCATCGTCTGAATTATTGTTGTTCTGTTGTTTACAATAATGAAAATAATACAGTTTTATTGCCGCGAACGAAAAATCGCTGAACAAAAATAGCTCAGTTTAGCTACAAAATGTAAAAAACTGTGAAAATTTTGAATTTCCCGCCACGTTGCTATCGTCCACGCTTAAGGACTGTCCTTGATAACTCCGTTCTTATTCTTATTTTCACCTTTTGATCCAGTTTCGCGTTGCCTCCGCATTATTGGCACGGCAATCACTTTTACCAGCCCGTGAACCTTGAAAACGGTTAGCCACCAACTACAGGATATTTTAACGTTTCTTACTTTTTTTAAGTTTTTATTCGTGCTTTTTCAGCGCTGCCTGCACGGCGCGGCGTGCTTTCGTAACCCTACCGCCTCTTCCGAAACTATTAATTTGTTACACGATATAATAAAAAAATATTTTTTCAATGAAATAGGTAGGTATATTTTGCGCTCCACTAAAGTCGTAGAACAAAAGCTGTTGGAAATTACACGTACTTCTTGATTGATGTGTTTCAGGAATAAAGCTAATAAAAAATTACCCTGTAGAGCTCGAGCGATACAGTACATTGTCTCTTTCTTAGATACGGATAGAAAGAGGTGACACTTACGTACTGCCCATTGCGGTTATATTGAATCGAAATCAGAATTCGCAATGCCTGTTCTGTGATGTGTAGGAGATATTTTATTGCTGGGCCTTGGGTCTACTGTAATTGCGTGGCAGTTGCTACGGGTAATTGCAACTGCCACACACTTAAACAAATCAAATAAATCAATAAGTACAGCCATTGCTCCCTTTAATCCTTTTGGAATACATTCTGAATCACCTTGTGGCCTCATCATAAAGTTTGTTCCGTTTTTGTTCGAACCTCGCATTTAAGCCAAGATACGCAAGAGCTACGAAGGTACACCATAAAGTCACTTGAAATCCTTGGCATGAGAAGGAACAAAGAAATATGAAAGGCGAGGGAGCAATGCTAAATGTTTTGTTCGTTTTTAATTGTCGGTTGCTTTCGCACGCAGTGTTTGCAGATAGGAGCTGCCGACTGTAATTTGTGTTTGATATGCAAATAAGATTTGGTTATTATACTGTGCAATTTGTACAAGAGTACGTAGGGTAGGTGCCAACCACATGTAAAAGATCTGATTATCGTAGATAGTAGCATGTTTTCCCAAATAAAAGCGTTACATATTCTCATTATTTAAGAAGCTACGCAGAACCTATAGGTCCTAACATGAGTGAACGCTTGTGAGGTTAGAGTCGGCGAAACGCTACGATACTCCTTTTTATTAGATTGACGCAGATAGGGGCTAGTGTGATGTTAGGTTAGTTGCCTCTATTGAATAGCCTATCAAAGGTTTTAATGCTATTCTCCATCTATCTTCTCACAAAGATAAAATATATGGATAATTTGAGTTGGAATTACTATGAAGTCTTGCGTGTCTGCCAGTCCGCCACAAACCTAAATGTACCTCCTAAAGATCCCTTCTCCATCGTTGCAGATCCACGAGCACATGTCCGCCGACGAGCTCCGGAGTCTCTTCCACGTGGAACACCACACGCAAGTGCCAGAGTACCATCTAGTCCACCTCACCCACCACCTGGCTCGACGGCACATCCCCACCTCACACCAGAGGAATCAGTTACAGCAGGTGAGTCAGTCGCGGAAATTCGTGAAAGTGCAGCTGATCCGTACTGATGGTAGCTTGGTTGTAGCCCAATGGGCATTACTGCTGCAACACACAAGCGTGAGGTTCTGGGTTTGGTTCCCTGTGGTGGCATTTCTAAAGTAGCACATTCGTAAATTTGTAGTAGCTATTATTAGCTATTGGAAGCAGTGGTTGCGTCTGGCACAGGATCGTGAACGGTGGCGTGAGCATGAAGAGGCCTTTACTCAGCAGTGGGTGTCAACCTGATGATGATGATAATGATTGGTCGATGGAAAATATTGTGTTGAATCCTGAAGCTAAGGTGGCTCCTCCACCTTGTCTTTCATAAAAACTACGCCGACGAAACTAAACAGGATGGTATAGGGAGCCGGGCAAGCCCACTCCTGTTTTTTAGGTTAGGAATGAAGGCGAAGACCGCATGCCTGACGGAGCTGTTTTGTTGCGGTGAAGATTCTTCTGAGCTTCACCACAGCAAAACCATCAACTTTTGTTAAGTTTCTCTGTAAATCTTTTATGTTGTCTCATATGTGTGACCCTACGGGCATAAATCAACATTCCCTTTCTCTTTTCCAGGGCAAAACGCCACACGAGAAGACACGGTCGAAGCCATGGAAGACCGAGACGGAGCCGCCATCTTTGCTCAACGACGAGATGTTCGTCAAAGCGCGGGAAACGATGGGGGACGTCGATCTGATCGGCGATCTAAACAACACCGTGAACCTGTCTTTTGACGTGTCGAATTCTAAATCCAGTGAGAGTGAGAGCGAAAGTGACGTGCTAAGCGAAGCTAGTGACGAGGAAGTGACGGTGGACGATCAGGACGAAGGTGTGCATAAGATCGAGTTGGAGGCTTTCGGGAAGCCGATGAAGTTAGTGCTGAAGAGGCAAGAGGGTCTGGTGAAAAAGGACGGGCTCAAAGTGTGGGAGGTGTTGAAGAACGAGACACATCCCCATGGGGTGGATTATGAGGAGTTGGAATCGGTGAGTTTTTTATTTTATTTTATATTTTACAAATTAAGACGCATTTTGTGTTTTTATTGTATAAAACAGCATTACCTTTGAATAAACATTACAAAGTATTTAAAAGCAAAGCATTACTATGCGAATTCAAAGAGAAATAAATTTCAAAAGTTTTTCAATTTGATCGCAATAGCGTCAAGGGTAACCCCCCTGTTATTTATCGTTTGACTTTTTACCACTTTCATGTTAGTAAAGTAAGGATATCAAAGTCATGCGTCCCCTGGGTAACGAAAAAAGGGTCGACTTTCTAACATGTCACGTAAAAGAAACAATATGTCATTATCTAATAATGTCAGTTATTATAATGAGAAACCTAGTAGGGCCCATTCTCAGTCCAATCTTAACTTTCTTCGCTCTTACCAGTCTTTACTATTCTTTTGCTATCAGTCCATCGATTCCCACTATCGTCATGTTCAAGTTGATGCAAGTTTATCTTAGTTATTCTAACTCAGAAATAATATCATCATAGGTAAGTAGTGAAAACTTAAAGTTCTAATTGTTGAGGTTATAGGGTTCAAGTCCCGTCTCGAGCGAAATTTGTAGTTTCTCGATACCGACATCTAATTCTGGTTACGTATGTAGGAGTATTCCTCGCTAATATGTTTTCAACGGCGACGGAAAAAACATGGAACCATTTCTTCAAGCTAACCCATCTCTTAGGTAAATCGGCACACGCATCTACTCGCGCAGACAGCTTTGTTAAAAATATTTTAAACCAATAACAAAACAAGAAACTCCATCATTAGTGGATAGTTTTCGCGCTATTGATGTTATTACTAAAATCGTGAGAGGAACCATCTGTAGACTCCGCCCATACTAGAACCATATTAGGTCATTTCTCAGGGCTCAGTGAGATCTCCATGTTTTCTTCTGCTCGCTGGTTTTTAACAACTGGATCATCCAAATATGTGAGAATGTTTTCAATAGCAGCTTAGTTAGCTCGCTAATTTGCTTCGAATGTCAATGGCTTTTCTGTGTGCTAGGCCAACTAAGCTGAGAAGATTGTGCAGGTGCTGGGCAAGCCTCTCTCAACTGGGAAAACATGTCCCAGGCACTGTAGCGTCAAAGTGGTCACTTCACTCATCTACAGGGTGCACTCTAAGTCGATAGCGGAACTCTATGTGGGCAATCTACTGTTCAATACAAACAACTTGTACTAGGTGGCGAAAAAAATGGAGTGAAAAACATATCAGCTTTTCCATACAAAAGGTCGACTCAGTACTGCGCCAAATGTATGAAACAGCTGATATTTTTTTCGCACTCTTATTTACAGGGTGCACTCTAAGTCGATAGCGGAACTTTAAGTGGGCTATCTACTGTTCAATACAAAAAACTTGTACTAGGTGGCGAAAAAAATGGAGTGAAAAAATATCAGCTTTTCCATACAAAAGGTCGACTCAGTACTGCGCCAAATGTATGAAGCAGCTGATATTTTTTTCGCTCCATTTTTGTCGCCACCTAGTACAAGTTTTTTGTATTGATCAGTAGACAGCCTACTTAAGGTTCCGCTATCGACTTAGAGTGCACCCTGTAGTGCCACTGGACGCTGTATTAATTCATGTCATTACCTCATACTCGTAGATGCAAAGGAATACTCGTATAAGTATAGTTTTTTTTTCAATTGTTACTATCTACGATTGGTAGTGAAACCTCCGCTCGCCTCGTTATTGTCTTATTGTAATCGATCCGACACCTTTACCCATAGAGTGAAAAGGGAAACCGCAATCGTTCGGAAATCTATACTTATAATAAAACTCTAGCGAAGTCAATTCTGTACATTGAATATTTTTAGAAAAAAACTAGCAGGGGTTACTAAGTAAACTATATTGAATCCAAAAATGCAAAAAAAACTGTTTATGTCTGTCTGTCTGTCTGTCTGTCTGTCTGTCTGTCTGTCTGTCTGTATGAACACGATAAACGCGAACACCGCTGAATAGTTTTCAACCAAACTTAACATGGTCGTAACTCACGTTTCTGGGAGTAACTTAGGCTATCCGATGTTTAGAATACATTGCGGGTTGCAATTTTAACTTCGTTTTTTGTAAGAAATATTCAAAATTTGGATATGGCTTCTTGAGAAGGTATGTTAAGAACGTGATACTGAACATATTTCTGCAAAAAAAAAACAAAACCGACTTTGAACCACATTCTCTCGAAAACCTACATTGCGGGTTGCAATTTTAACTTGATTTTTTGTAAGAAATATCCATAATTTTGATATGGCTTCCTAAGAAGGTATGTTAAGAACGTGATACGGAACACATTTTTGAAAAAAAAAAAATTTAAGTTTGACTTATTATCTCGGAAACCGTTGATTTCCCAGGCATAGTTCCTTGGGCAAAAATGTTCGTTATGATGAGGACTATACGTATACGTGGTCTCCCGCTTTGTTGGCGGTCTTTTAACACTCTGTATAATAGCACGCTACGACTTTTGGCATTTGGGGCGCATATTGTAAATGAAAAATCGGCATTTGTTTTTATTTTATTTTGGCGGAAAATGTTAGTTATACAAGCGTAGCATAAGGCCGGGTTTGAGCGTATCTATGGGTTTAAAACAATAGGTATCTCACTCTTTTGTTTGACGTAGAGCGGGATGGACAGAGCCATAGATACGCTCTAACCCAGCCTTATGATGCTTGCTGGAGGGAATTGTGAGTGGTTTTCGGTGGAGGTCGGACAAAGTTTATCGATGTTAGAAATGTAGTACTGTTGCGTCGCGGTCGAAATGTTCTGGGTTTGAACCCACGTGAGATTGAACTTTTTTTTTGTGCCTTTTTTTAAATATTTACTCTACTGAGCCCAACTTGATATTAAAAAAAATATATTTTGTTTGCCGTAGAGCGGGATAGACAGAGTTATTTGCGGTAGATACGCTCTAACCCAACCTTATGCTTTGCTTGCTGGCTTAGCATGAGAATGGGTAAGACCTTATCTATGAGCTTATAACTTTATCTATCCCACTCTACGTCGAGGGAGATACATAATAAACCCCCAACTTCCCAGGCAATTCTTATGCTAAGCTTCCTGGTATCTTACACGGGCGATACCTAATCTAAACAAAACATTTTTTATCATAAATGTATTGTTTAGATTAGGGCACACACACACAGACAGACACACAGACAGGCACACCCTCATAAACACATAAACAGACACACACACAAAGCTATCAAACTTATGACACCCCTCTTTGTTGGTCGGGGGTTAAAAAAAACCTTCCTTTTGAGTTTTCCTCCACAGTCGAATTTAAATTAAATGTCAAATGTGTAAAAACGCATACGAAGTCGCGGGCACAACTAGTAAATAATAAATACACACAAGCAATATTTAGATGCGAACAATGCCGCATAGGTAATTAATCGGGTTCGATTATTCAATGCGAGCGGTGAGGGCGTAACGATTCGCAATTGTTCTCGCGCTTGGCGTCCCAAGTGGTAAGTCGATCGCGTGTAAAGGTTTTGCGGGTAGCTAGTAAAGCTAGCAAGAAAGCAGGTATTAAGCCAACACATAAAATCTCTAGAAATACATGGAGACCTGCAAAAATCCTCACTCAATAAGTAAAGTTAAATCGTTAGTTACTTCACCGAAATTATGGGATGGTAATTTGTTAAAAACATAATTTTGTTCGGTGGGAATGATGTTTTATACATTATCTACGCCTATCATGTTTCATCCCCTGACATAACGGTACAGATAACTTATTATACAGGGTGTCCCGTAATTCAACGTCAAGCGGGAACTGGGTGAAAGGGCAAGTCTTAACGGTACTGGGAAAAATAATACAAAAAATCTTGGTTGCTTCGTTCAGAAATTATAGGCACTTTTTTAAATTTTGAAAATGGTCACTCTAGACCACATATTAAGGTACTGTGGTCGCATATTTTCTAATTTTGCAGTGTTTTTTTTTCACATTATCCTTAATAATCATGCTATCGAATTGCATTGATAAATCAAATAGTTAACTCCTTTGCTGCCGGTTTCTGATTTGAGAAATTCGCTAAGCAAGTACTTAAATATCGTTCTGCCTCTGCGAATTTCTCACAAAAGAACGTGACAGAACGATAGTTAAGTATTTACTTAGTAAAATTCTCAATTCAGAAACCGGGCTTTAGTTGAGTAAAAAAAAATAAGTTTGATGGAGTATTAGTTTGAGAAAATATTTTCGCTAACTTTGACACTCCATTGTTTAAAAAAATACATGAAATTTTCAAAATAAAATAATGCCTAAAATTTCTGAACGAAGCGACCAGGATTTTTTAAATTATTTTTCCCAGCACCGTTAAGACCTGCCCTTTCACCCAGTTCCCGCTTAACGTTGAATTACGGGACACCCTGTAAAAGGTAGGTAATTATAATATCTTTGGTTAGAGGATCCGGCAGTAGGTTGACTGCCTGTCAGTCAGTCAGTTGCGGAACTGGGCCTCAATTCTGTAACGCAGTTGTTTCTCGATGTGGTGACGATAGGTTCAGCTTTGAGAAAAACGAGGAAAAGGCAATTTTGTCCTAAATACCAAAATGCAATTGCGTTATAGACTTGAGGGCCTGCTTTGCCGATTGATATGATCATGCAGCCAGTTGGGACCTCACCTCAGTGTATCAACAAGCAGCAACAGACAAAAAGTGCACCCGTTTTGACGAGTGAAAGCTGGGCGCCTCGTTCCCACGAGCGACTCTTATCTAACGTTGGATGCCACCTCTAGCGAGCTAGGAAGACGTGAAAGATTTACTTCATTTCATTCGCTCCGAAGCAATGGATATAGGCCCGGTTTCTGAATTGAGATTTTGACTAAGCAAATACTTACGTATCGTTTTGTCACGCTCTTTTGAGAGAAATCTGCGGAGACAGAACGATACTTACCCATTTGCTCAGTGAATTTCTCAACTCGGAAACCGGCAGTCAGGGGCCTAATTGTCTAACTTTTGAATCCAAGTGGCAATTGAATACAAGTGACAGCGATGCTGACGTCCGATTGAAGTCACGCGTCACGAAAACACACACCTCCTGCACCTCTCGAATACCGAAGGAACCTACTGGGTTAAGCTCTTTTCCTGTAGTACCCTCTACTTCCTTGATAACACTAGTTTGAGTGTATGATCTCAATAAAATTGTGAATGAAATAAGATGCTCTAACATAGATCCACATCGCGAGTGATAGAGCGCAAATGGAGAACTCTACTCTCCGCCGCCTTCAATGATGGCCACGATCCTCAGCATTGAGGGAACGAATGGATGGAACATAGATTCTAGTTAACCGTTCGCCATTGCTGTTTAGGTATAGGCACCACCCCGACAAAATTCGTCATAATGTGTTTTTTAATTCATTCGACTATCCTTTTGCTTGAATTTTTTTTGTGACGACACCATGAGAAAAAGCCTTTAACGATGACACCTTCTAGCCACTCTCCTCCGAACCAACAGCTAAGAATGCCGGGCTCACCAAAACATCCTAGTTTGGTTTTGAAGCTAAAGTCTCCGAAGCCGACTTTTCCGGCGTGACATGCGCTGAGATAAGAGCTACGTGGAAGGCATTAGGTTAGTGCAGATTGCATCTTTCACGCACAAATTAGAGTACATTAGCTATGCGAGATAGCTGGGTTGTATGCTCGCCCGGTCGCTTTGGTATGGAAAGCATGTCATCGACATCGCCTAAGAGCACGAGACACCTATGTCTGTACCTTTGTACAGTCAACAGCACGTAGACGCTTACATTTTTGTTGTAAAGTCGCCCGTAACGTTACTGCATAGAGTGGACGCATGTACGTGTAAGGGTCTTCGTGCTGTCGACTGTACCATCGATAAATGTTTTGGTGGGGCAGTTTTGAATCGAATATTGTTTTCTTTGTAAGCGGAAAGTAAAGAAAACCAAGGGTCCCTTGATAGAATTTGCTTCAGGCCCCGCGCTGGGTTAATCCGGCACTGGTACCTATTAATACTCTCTATTGTACACCAACAGGGACTTGTACACTATCTAACTTCATATCTGTGGTGGTTATGCTGGGCATGCTGGCTGACTGTATTACCTTCCCTGATTGAGAGTCAATTATATGAAACTTGCTTTTGCCCGCGACTTCGTCCGCGCAGACTTATTTGCTTTCTCGTAAGTTTTTCCGTTGTTTTAATGGTTGATAGCAGTATTCGGTGCGGAGAGAAATACAACAAATCAAAAATCATACAAATCGGTCCACCCGTTCTCGAGTTATAAATGGTGTAACTAACGCGACTTTGTTTTATACATATATTAAGATTTAAACAAAATAACTGCTGCTAACCTAAAATTAACAACATCGAAGCATACCAGCCATACCTTAAAATGTTGAATTGATACTCAATTTTAGTTTATGGTGCTTTACCTGGTTTTGCGAATAATGCATAAACAATAATATTATTATCGGTCATTAATCAAGAATCGAAATCTAGCCGACCTTGCCATATCTATCATAGGTAGGTACCTACTAGACAGACGTTATCTTGGACTCTATCCATTACCTAGACTACGCTCATATAAATTAGTTTACTTTACCTACTCTTTGAAACGCCAAAATTGGCAACGGATAGACGCAAAAAAGCTGCGAAAATCCAAGCACACGATTCCAAAAGCACACAGTTTCTATGGGTGCCATGGCCATGACAAGACTAACATGCTGGAAAGTTCAGGTTGTTTTTCTGAAACTTCTAGCATGTGCGTAACGCTTTCCCCAGGGAAATTTTTAAATAGCTTCTTTCCTGAAACACATCAACTTCAAAATGTTATTTCCAACATCTTTTGTTCTACGACTTTTCGAAAAGTTCGATACTTTCTTTTTAATTTTATTAAACGATTCTTATTTTTTTAAAGTGTATTTTTCTACCATACCAGCCTGCGCTTTCATACCTCCCCCACTCTCTACCACCTTTCCAGCCTCTCCTGATCATATTTGTTACATGCGCAAAAAAAAAAAAGTATAGAAAACATTTTCTTTTTCGATTTCATGAAAGTCGTAGAACAAAATTTGTTGGAAATCACATTTAGAAGTGGTCGTGTTTCAGGAAATAAGCTATTTGAATCCTAAGTAAAGAAAACAGTTCTTAGTGAGTACCTAGGTATTTTGGTGCGTATAATAGCCCTAAACATAATGTTGGTATTCGAGTTCAAGAATGCCAGTAATGCCCAGATCCTGTCCATGTTCTGTCTATTGTAGGTTTGTGGTTGCCAATTATAGAGTAGCAACGATTTTAGTTGTTACAGCCGTAGTTTATTAAGGGGCCGGGCAGTTTATGTCACTGATTTAACTACAAAGTAATGCAAATATTACTGACATTAGCTAACTGCAAAGGAAAAAACCGTGAGGAAATCCGAGGGATTGCACAGTTGTCTATCGTGTGATTAAGCTTTTCCGTCGGACCTAAAGTCTCAACGTTAAAGAAGGTACTTACTACTTATATTGGGTTCCAAACCATAATGTTTTAGGTTATTTATATTGTAAAGCACAAACAGATGATACACTTTTGTGGAAAGACTGGAATCGAAACTAGATCAAAAATCTGAATTTTAGGTTTCCAGGCCTCCCACTTACAGGCAACAGTTTATCTATATTGTGCTATATCATTTAATAGGAGTAATTTTACTATAATAAATTAAAAGAAAGAATAAAAAAATTAAAATGTTAAACTAAAAACACTAAAGTGAATATTTCATTATGGTATCTGTAGGTAGGTATGTTAGTGTGTGTGGTCTGGGTGAGGGGTGTTGTGTTGTGTGGATGTCTTAATCCGATGTCTTAATCAACGTGTTAATAAATATGTGATTTTAATGGCTTCTCAATGAAATTAATCAATCATCATTAAAATTTGGTGACTGGTAATTTTATAAGGTCCACTTGCGTCAACCAGGGTTAGCCAGTTAACTCTGAGTTAACGTCAAAATTTGTATGGAAATGTCAAGTTAACTCGGAGTTAGTTTGCTAACCCCGAGTGACGCAAGTCCGCCTAAGACGACTATGGCAAGGCAATTTAAGTTATCGCGAATCATTTAAAGATACAATTTAAGTTATGTCAGCCGATTTGGTGCTGTTGAACCAATAGGCATTCGCTGTGATAAAGTCAAAGATATTTTTATCCCATATTTTACCAGGGAAATGTGATAGTAGCAACGGGCGAACTAGTTAATAATGGATTTTCAAAGAAATTATTATTGCTGACTGTTAAGCCACGAAAATAATGAAATTCCATACAACTTTGCTGACGGATATTCAAGTAACCGGCAAGTGTGACTTTTCTCAAGGATAGTTGTCAAAATAATGACCACATTACGAGCGTTTTGGAGTACCTTAAGTCAAGAACACTGGTTTTGTCTAATTCTATCAAAGTTCATAGATACAATCAACGGAAAATCCTAAAGTGTAAATAAATTCACAGGAAATACAAAGCCGGTTTTGGGTCAGGCAGGCGCAGGACATCTGTTTTTAGGCAGGCATTAGTCACTACGAAACCGACCATATTCGTAATATGAAACTCTAGCTACGCTAAAATTTATTTTTTTCTTCGAACTAATTTGTGTAAGCGTTTGTGTATAGCTTGAGACCTGGTCCTGAAAGACCTAAGATATCCTGGCTACAAAAACACAGCGAATGGTTCCAGCAAAATGCCATCTCATTGTTTCGTTACACAACCTACTCTTTGATTTGGCTACTTTGGCAGCTTTGAACCTTTGAAAGAGGAAATAGCAATTCTGATCGCCAACCTCCGACAGGAGGCGGCACGCAAAGAAGAAGATAGCTTGAGAGCAAGCGTCAAATTGTTTCAGCTATCGTTTAATGAACTTAGAAACCGGTTTAATACCATAATAATATGCTAGTTCATAAAATGTTACGAAATCAGCTTTTCCTGCCCCCCTATCCTTGATGCTATTGACTGAAGATAGACAAATTGAAGGTATCATAATAAATTATCTGTGAATTCGCATCAATCGTGCATCGATTTCGAATACCTACTTTGTTTATTAAATAAATTCTAATGCTTTTTTGTACATACTTAATGCATCGAAATTCCTGAAATATTGAATATCAAAATATTGCGTCAGCAGTAAGTAGAGCAGAGCAAGCTGTGCAGTGAACATGCGTCCCTTGCATTTCAAACCATTACTGCGTTCTTGATTCGAAATACCACCGTAACGAGCGTATGGTTGGGTATGGTTGGTTATGGTGGTTATGCCAGAACAATGGCGAGAATCAAATTGCCGCATTATGTCGTTGTTTGAACCTAGTCAGTAAAGTTGGTGAATCTAAAAGAAAGATCATTCAGTAAACAGGGAAAAAGAGGCATACACGGACAAGTGGGGTTTGTCTAACCAGTTCTTTGAATAGAATAGAAATATTTTATATCGCTTTAACGGTTTCACTTACTTTTATTTTGTCGGAAAAGCCGACATGTTTCGACTTCGTCCGGAAGTCTTAGTCATGGAGGAGAGATGGACGACGCGTTCGTCTTGGCGTTCATCCGCTCACTGCGGGCTCGTTGACGATGCGCCCGCGCGGACAACTCCGGTGCAAAGCGATATAAAAATGTGCAGTGCGAAAGTTTAAGTTTTAGATTACATTAATTTTACATTAGTTTTACATTAATTTAAACACCAGAACAAACACATACCTACATAACAAGAATAACTAACTAACTTTGCACAGTTTCACGCATTGTCAAATAGGACGTGGCGATTAGAGTCCATGGGTTTATAACTCTATCCATCCCACTCTATATCAAACAAAATATGCTTATAGTTTTATACCTAACAGCCTAACTCATCCTCATGCTACCCTTGCAGTCCACTCCCGTATGTTTCTCAGCCAGGATTTCCTCCTTCGTTATAAGTTAAACTGTGTTTTATGCGATTTTCGTAATTGTTTTTCTTGAGGCGGTGACTCTATTTTATCTGTGTGTTAAATTAGTCAGGGCCCTTAGCCTATAACGCAATGGTGCCAAAATGGGCTCTCGGTTGACGGTTTTAATTACGATTTATTGATGCTGTCGGTCCAGTGTCGGTCCTTTTAATGTTATTGTAGTACAGCAAAGAATATTATGAGTCTAATCCTAGAGGATTAGTTCGCTGGTTGTAGGAGAACAACGAAAAATCCCGGGTTTGTCCTTCTACCTAGGACGCCATTGATACGCCATTGTGTTACAGGCTAAGGCCCCAGTTTGAATTCTCAGTCCACGGATACGTCATAAGCTCACCGCAAAGCTAATTTGTTATTCAAATAGCGACTTTTAATAATAGAAACACTTTTATTCCCCTCACAGGTGCCTGGTGGTTTTTAGGTGCCTTTTGCGGTTTTATTATACCTACTAAGCAACCTACTACCTACATCTAGGGTTTTAGTGTCGACGATTAGGTACTATTAAAAAATATTTGGGGATGATGGTTTGTTCTCGATACGAGGTTAACTGACTTAAACATCAAAATGAAAAAGACATAGGCAATAACCACAATTTTTAATATAAAAAGGAATAGGATAAGAAGGAGAATCCCTCAGAGGTTATTAAAACATTTCCCATTTAGGTGCGTACAACGTAAATAAACTTTTTACTGTGGAAAAGTTCAATTAATCTTCAACCTTTTCAACTTCAAACTTTTTTGCAATTTATAGAGATTAGAGATCAATCAGAGGACCGGTTAATTTAGTTTTTTGCGAGTCAAGTAGGCTTCAAGTAAAGTTTGTTTGTTTTGATACTTAATTTGGGGTCCAAGTACATACATGGTTTTTGTGTGAAAAAGGGTTTAACGACTCGTAATTAAGATCACAAAGCAATGTCAGTATTTCACTTGCGGTCGGTATTGAAGTTTAGTTTTTTTCCGTAATTTATGTTGAATTAACCGTTGCTACATACCATAATGATGGGAGGATAGAAGGGAAAAGAAGGCAAGGAATAAGGAAAATGGCATGGATGTGTAATATCAAAGCATGGAATGTTATCAATACCGTGAAACAAATATGAATATTTGTCCCGAAGGACAGCTATGAATGAAGAAAAGTGCAAAGAGCTGACTGCCAACCTCCAATGATGACGAAGCACTTCAAAAAGAAGAATGAGTAGAACGGTCACTATGCTGGATGCAACTGATGAAAATAACACCCTGTATAACTGTGATTCTCGCTTTCACTGTGAGTGTAATAATAACAGCTTGAGCCATTTTAATACAACGTGTCAAGAAAGGTCCCAACTCTTTTTGCAGGGTGTAACCAACAAAGAAGCAAAAAAACACATTAGGTATAACCTCAAAATGTTTACTTTGTTAAAACTTTTTTGTTTTGGGTTTAGTTCAAATTGAAACACATGATTTTGTGCGTAGATGCAATAATTGTGAAATTCAATAAAAAACATATTTCTTAAATATTTTTCTCCCGCCGCAGCGGTTAAATTTTATTAACAGAAAACCAACGGATTGACCTAACAAAACATTTAGGATGTGATCCCTATAACTAGGTGACCCTGAAAAAAGAGTTACGACCTTTAGTAACACCTTGTATTATTGCAAACTTTACCCTTGCAATCATGACTCATCCAGGAAGCGTAGTATAAGTACAAACCATAAAGCCCCTTTAATCGCTATCTTAATTGCAACTGATGGTAAGGACCTGGGCATAATGTATTCCTGCATTCAACTGATTGTCAGTGCACACGTTTTTCTGACTTCATAATGATGATTGATGCCGAGGAAATTAACCCTTAGGATGCTGGTTTTGGTGTTCAACAGGGAGGATTTTTTTTGTTCACTTCAAACATGATAATTGTGTTGTGGCTAGATTTTTCTTCAATCCCAGAAAGCCCTTAATATGTACAATGTAGGAACAGAGCAGAGAATAAAATAATCACAAGGATAAAATTAGTGATTAAAACATATCTAAATTATGTAATGATGGCAAGAAACTGAATATCTAAGTACTGATAAAACACAGTAGTGAATAGGAAAGCTTAACCCATCCATTTTTTTTTTCATTGACTTAGAACTTTACAGGTAAGAAACTACTTAATAATACTTAATTATTTTCTCACTAAAACCTTCAACTTCTTAAGACAAAAGGTCTTTTCATCATATTTGAGCTACTTCACACACGTTTCGTTGTAAACAAACAACAATTATATTATTATAAGTTGCAATAATAATATGCCATGGCGATACAGAAATTATGAGGAATAAATCGTGAGGAAATCTGCATTCTGTAGTGTTCTAACTTTCTACCAATCGATAAAGGAATTGGTCTCGGAGAAGAATGTCAGACATGCATTTATTTTGTTTTTAATGTACCTTACCGTACCAAAAAAAATTGAACCATTACGTGCTTTTCAGCCTTTGTCATGGCGCGACCCCCTGAAAAGAGACGAGAGCGAAGGTCGGAGCGGGTCCAACGCTCCCATCGGACTCCCTGCCAGGCTAAAGGCCGAGCTATTGAAATTTGTACGAGTCCGAAGGCCGGCTGAGTCACATAACACCCCCCTCGTTAGACTCGCGAGGTCTTCCTAGACCTACCTAAAGTTTCGTTCACAATCTTTCGCATTCCACTGTATCAAACACGTGTATCACGTGTGTATCCGGTATAAATAAAGCTTGTATGACGGAGATCACATCGATCGATACTGTACCTTACAATATTTTCCTCTGTATACATTTTTGTTAAGGCTATGCTGATTATGTGTTCTGGTCGACAAAGCAGTAGCACTGCCCAAAAAACTTGTTGAAGACCAGAACACGTAATCGGCTGAATTATTGTTGTTTTGTAGTTTACAATAATGAAAATAATACTATGTTATTGCCGCGAACGAAAAATCGCTAAACAAAAATAGCTCAGTTTAGCTACAAAATGTAAAGAACTGTGAACATTTTGAATTTCCCTCCACGTTGCTATCGTCCCACCTTAAACTCCGACTGGGCGGGAAGAGTTAAACTGAGTTTAAGTAGAGTTCTAGAATGCCACCCTAAAATTACATTTGCATGCACGCAGCTTTAAGGCGCTGGGCATAGTGAATTAACCCGCGCGCGAAGAAAAATGCACAAAATCGATTCCTGTATCAAATACACAAAAAAAAAACGAAAAAGTTCACATATCAAACCCTAGAATTAGTTGAGGCCTATCTAACACAGCCAGTTTCATGTCGTCTATTTTTTTTTCAAGCAAAATATCTTCAAAACGTTTATGAATGTCAACACGAAACTGGATGTTTTAGATAGGTCTCACCTAATTGTAGGGTTTGATATGTGAACATTTTCAATTTGTTTAGTGTATTTGATACATGAATCGATTTTGTGTATTTTTCTCTGCGCGCGGGCTATTCACTATGCCCAGCGCCTTAATGATATTTTCCCCGTCGACTGCGCATTTCATTGACCGTGAGTGGCCGTACCTACATGGCCGCTACTATCGCAGCTGTCATCGGTATCGTGATTCGATACCCATCTCGCCCTCGTGTCGTCTTGAACAGGAGTATGAGTCTGCTTTTGTAAATTGTAAGTGATACGGAATAAATGAGCGAGAAGTACAGATAGGTTGAACGGCCGAAGGTATTTGTGAGGTTTTAGAGTTTCTTACGTTAAGGCACCGTGCATAGTGAATCGCACGCGCGCAAAGAAAAATGCACAAAATCGATTTCTGTATCAAATAAATACACTAAACAAATTGAAAATGTTCACATATCAATCCCTAGAATTAGGTGATGAGACCTATCTAAAACAGCCAGTTTCGTGTAGACAATAAACGTTTTGAAGATATTTTGCTTGAAAAAAAAAAATAGGCGGTGCACTTTTTTTCAAGCAAAATATCCTTGTAATCTGTTAGGGTTTGATATGTGAAAATTTTCGATTTTTTTAGTGTATTTGATACAGGAATCGATTTTGTGCATTTTTCTTTGCGCGCGGGCTAATTCACTATGCCCAGCGCCTTAAAGTTGCTTGGAAACAAATATAATGAATCTCGTAAAATTTTATAATTTAGTGTCTTGACAGTGTTTATAATACTGTTTAAGTATGTTTCACTTTTTTTTGCTGGAGACCATCGCATTTTCGTTTTATTTTAGCGACGAATGAAAATGGTAGAGATTTTTTTAAAATGAGAGGTTTGTTTTATGCCAGCTAAAAGTAAGTAAATGACTGAAGTTGAAATTTTTTCGATGCCCAGAGTTACTGGTTGCTATTGCAGAAACAAAGTTAATGCCTTGATTAAAACGAAAAATAATATTTTTAAATTTAGTGGCGCAATCTTTATTTTTATGACAGCAAAAATTAGATAGTAGGTACTAATATTGTGAGTGAAGTTCAAACTAAGAGGTATTCTTCTGCTAACACAAACCTTTGTAGGTATGATTTACACGGGTAACTTGTTAATAGTAAATAAGGTGTAATGCTATAATTAATTAATGCCAATATGAGTCAAGTTATGGCGAAGTTGAGTTATGTGTTGCTGCCGGTGGCATCTTTGAAATTTCTTGCGCTTTAATAACTATTTATTATTACCAAACAGTACAAACCTGCCTTATAAAATGGTCATACTTAGTACTTACCTACAAGCCCTAGATAATTAAACTCTAATTTTTAAATCGAGTCCACGTAATGACAGTTGCTAGTATGCAAATAAGATAAAACCTTTGTAGCAACTGTCATTACGTGGACTCGATTTAAAATTAGAGTTTAAAATTAACTTTTAGCGGATTTACGGCCATACGGTATCAGGGTGTGAAGAACCTACCTATGTTTTAAGAAAATTAATAAATTGAAAAAAAACCCTCCTTTTATTTGGTTTTTACGTTTTTGATTAATAAAATAGATTTTTCAGCAAACATTTTTTGTAATGGAAGTATAATAATAATTTGTAATAGGACCAACAGAAAAGGTAGATGATGAAAATAGAATAGGACTTGAAGTTTGCCATTAGGTATGGTCGGCTACAGTTACACATACCGATGGCAACTCTTACCGCGCGCGGCTTATGGGTGCTAATCGAACAAAAAGGGGTATCCTAGCGTGTGGCCGACTGTACCTAGGATTTTCCGAAAAATAATGCCTGGTACAACTTTAATTATTGTGTCAGACAGTACTCATACAAATTAATAATTGTCAATCCAACATGCGTGCGGGCACGTTAGCAAAAACACGTCGCGATTATGATGTTTTAATAGTATGATAATTAGGAACGGATGTCTTTGGTTCGTGTCGCGCATAGAGAATGGCCTAATGACTGAGTTGCGACTCCGATACATGCGAAGCCGGGGGTGTGACTTTAAGAGGGCGTTAGAGCACCATTTTCCTGTACAAACGTAGTTCCGGTTTAATTTCTAAACTACAGGCTGGATTTTGCTGAAACTTGGTTTATATCAGTAGATGACCAATATGGAGGTTTGCAAATAGTTTTTATAATAAAAAAATTGCCTGAAAGAAATTAGAGCGATGCGTTTGTCAGCGACCCGAAGTGGGTCTGGACCTTAGTGAAGGAAGGACCTTAGGAACATGAAGTCGCTGAAACAACAAACCAAACATTTATCTACCCATCCGTAGGTACGGTGGGCCACAGTCTAGGATACCCCGTGATGATAGCTAAAGCTGTTACGGCGCGCGGCATAAGAGTGCCATCCGAACAAAAAGGGGTATCCTAGCTGGTGGCCGACGTTAAAACTTTCACGTCTCTACCTCTTCTTCTCTTTAAAGTACTTATGCATAAAACAATGTCACTGTTTATAATATTAGTGTGATAATGTGTTGCGATATGAGAATAGTGTGAAGATAGATGTGATTGCATCTCCAAGATCTCCTTAACTTCACGATCTCCCATCTTGTCCTTATCATTTCTTTAACACCGTTAAATAAAATGAAGACAATAAACGTACTCAACTTAACTGAACCAGCCAGCCCGAATAGGGCAATTCAATCACGTCCCAAACATACCATCGTCGTCGTCGCTCGTGTTTGTATTCTAGCCTTGACTCGGACTTTCCGTTGATTGTCCGTTTGGTCACTTACCTACCTACAAACTTAACAAAAGGACAAATTCAGCTTCCACTGACACGGTACTCACGGTGGATAGATAGAGACCAATATGCACAACAATGAGGAATCTACGGAGATTCTTTGCCAGCTAATTCTTCATTAAAATGATTCGTTATTACGTAATTTATAGTAATCCATTACGCTTTACGCTGCATTACGCTGTAGATTTGATACAGAGATAATATTTTTGCAGTAGGTACATAAGTACATCATGTCCTTTCGTTTAAAGGAATTAAGGCTCGGTATAAGGCTAACTAGCGCCACCAATGTTGATAAAATCATAACTCCCTTCAGAAGAAGTTTCTAACAAAATCCTAAGATGAGCTCATGCGCCATGCTTTTCTAGATTTTTAAGTGTAAGTACCCAATTCAATTTCTAGTCTTAAGCTAAAAATTTTCGATAACCGCCAAAAACGGCCGTTTTGGCGGTTATCGAAAATTTTTTAGCTTATAAGTAAATTTCGAAGAGGGTATCTACACTTAAAAATCTAGAAAAGCATGGCGCATAGGCTCATCTTAGGATTTTTTCAGAAACTCTTTCTAAAGGAAGATATGATTTTTTTAACATTGGTGGCGCTAGTTAGCCTTATACCGAGCCTTAAGCATAATGAAGTTCGATTAAATTATGGACAATACTAAAATTAAAGTAATAAAATATTCTTAAATGAGGTTAAATAGCGAATCAGATATCTAATTAAAAACTTTGCGAGGATAAGGAACCTACCCCTTTGCCGATAAGAGCATCAGCGCCCCTATTCTTTAAGAAATCCACTCAACCTTTGAGCGTCAAAACACTCGAAAATAGCCCTTAATGAAATCTTTTTTTTTTGACATTTAAAAACGGTTATTTTTACGGTGGATATTTTAGATAATACAGGGGCAGTATCCCAGCGTATCATTTTTGTGACTGTAGATCAGTGCTTTTTTCAACCTGTGGGTCCCCCTACCCCCCTACCTTAGTGGGGTCGCGCGAAGCATCTTTAGGGGATCACGAGAGCTTCTTTAGGTCTTTGGGGGTCGCTTTTATGGTCTAAAGGTGTACTTAACCGACAAAACCCAGGTAGGGAGTCGCGAAGATATTTCCACTGTAAGGGGGTCGCGTGAGGACAAGTCATGGGGGTTATCCTTGACGCTATTGCAATCAAATTGAAAGTGTTTTAAAATTAATTTCTTTTGAATTCGCACAGTAATGCTGTGATTTTAAATACTTTGTAATGTTTATTCAAAGGTAAGGCTGTTTTAATCAATAAAAACACAAAATGCTTCTTAATTTGTAAAATAAAAGATTTTGTAAGTGGCGCCATATTGGATAAATGCGTCAAGGGTAGAGGGGCAACAAAGAATCAGAACTAACAGATTTAAAAATAATTCCCCATACATTTAAAAATACTTGCCCATTGTATCGAAGTGCTATCTATCTCAATATTATGCCGCAAACCACACGATCAACGAAGCTCTAAACTAATCTATCTATCATTAATATCCTGTTTCGTATATTTTCAGAAAGAAGACGAAGATATTGGGGAGTTATTTCAAGATGAAGAAAACGGTGCTGCTCTGCTCATACGGAGGCATCCGAAGCATGGGAAACTTATGGTGGTAAGTAGATTCGATTGGCGCCCTTGTGCCGCGCGCGGTAGGAGCTGCCATGGGGTACATATCTGTTGCTGTGGCCGACCGTACCATAAAGTTGAGGGCACAAGTAAATTCAGAAGCAGATATTACTAATAGGAGGGTGCAACTTACGATTTGGACATTGTGTCGCGCAAACTTGCTTTCGCACTTGCGTTTGTCGCACTAGCGTTTGTCCCACTTGCGTTTGTCGCACTAGCGTTTGTCCCACTTGCGTTTGTCCCACTAGCGTTTGTCGCACTAGCGTTTGTCCCACTAGCGTTTATCGCACTAGCGTTTGTCGCACTAGCGTTTGTCCCACTAGCGTTTGTCGCACTAGCTTTTGTCGCACTAGCGTTTGTCCCACTAGCGTTTGTCGCACTAGCGTTTGTCGCACTAGCGTTTGTCGCACTAGCGTTTGTCGCACTAGCGTTTGTCCCACTAGCGTTTGTCCCACTAGCGTTTGTCGCACTAGCTTTTGTCGCACTAGCGTTTGTCCCACTAGCGTTTGTCGCACTAGCGTTTGTCGCACTAGCGTTTGTCGCACTAGCGTTTGTCGCACTAGCGTTTGTCGCAAAGCGTTTTGGCACACTAGCGTTTGTCAGACTAGCGTTCTGTCGCGCTAGCACTTGTCGCACTAGTTTTTGTCGCACTAGCGTCCTGTCGCACTAGCGTTCATCGCACTATCGGTCTCACTTGACTATTGGACTCGCTATTACTAGGTACTTTCCTACTAAACGGATCTCACTAAACGGACGTAGTACTTATTTTGATTGGTAGGTAGTTACTTAAGCTGTCATCAATTGGTTTTTCCACGTTCAGTAAATCAACGTAAGTGCACCGTTAATTACGTATTGGCGTTTTAACATACAACATTGTTGCTTAAAAACTGCAAGGGGAAATGTCATGAGAAGGTTAAGTTGCAACGCCATTATTGTGTTGGTCTGTAGGTAGGTAACTAAAGATCATGGCAAGGAGCGAACCAAACTCGATACCTGGGGGATTACCGTTGACGCCATTGCGTTCATATTTACAAAGTTTAGAGGGGCAGGGGGGCAAAAGAAAAATATTGTTCCTTTCGTGCATGCCGAGCATGACCATTGATCAACCATATCGAGTTCGATTCAATGATCTTTCCCACTCTTTTTGGGGAAAGAGCATTATTCCCAACAGTGAAGGCGAAAAAAAAAGAAGGTAATTTTAAAAAGAGCTATTTTCCCATAATTATAACGGATGACGCATGGGTGGATTTTTTAGGCAAAAGATGGCCAGGTCTACAGCACAGTAGTTTTTCTGCAAAGTAACCCGTAAATTTGAAACATATTTATCAATAAAATCCGTCGCGCTCATCTATGTCTCTCTTTTGTAGAGACCACACTACAAGGCGTAAACCATTGGTTTTATAATTTATAAATTCAACTACCACCGACAATAACAAACCATTCTGTAGCCTTCAAGTTATTGTCGCCACAAAATCATAAAACCACGTGCCTAAACCACAGACGAAACCTCCGATTAACAGCTAACACCAAGCTATAAGGCACGGCACACATCTGGCGGAATGTATTTTAAAATAATTGAGCTTTTTTTGCGAAGATGAATCGGGTGTATCTCGCATTTTTCCAATATATACCCCATGATAGGTCTTAGCGCGCGCGGCATAAGGGCGCCAATCGAACAAAAAGAAGTATAGGTATCTTAGAGTATAGGTAACTTAGGCCCGGTTTCTGAATTGAGAATTTTGCTAATCAAATACTTTACTATCGTTCTGTCACGCTGTTTTGTGAGAAATCTGCAGAGACAGGACGATACTTACCCATTTGCTTAGCGAATTTCTCAATTCAGAAACCGGCAGTTAGTCTCTACAACCTCATAAAGTTCCAAGTGAATAATCAGTGACTACTTACTTTAGTTTTTTTTTCATATTTCATTTCTTATCACCGTCTATGTCCCTAACCTATAACTAAAGCGATTTACACCTACTGTGCCTAAAGTTACTCCGATGGTATTGTGTAATGCGACCTTAGTCTACTTGCACTCTATTGTACGCCTGTGAATACCTTCTCAATGGGGCATTTTCCTTTGAATCGAGCCGGTGTTTGAATGCTTAAGTGGTTCTAAAAGAGCTCACGCAGTGTGATAGAAGCAAAGGGACTTCTGAGGTCAAATAGCTGGACATGGAAATGTTACTATGCCGAGGACTTATATTTTGGGGGACGCGCGGAAAACTATATGTATGCAGCACACGTAGATAATACCGGCAACTGCTAGCGTAGCATGATCACCATTTTAAAATGATTAGGTACCTACGACATCTTTCTCTCATTCTTTCGATCTACATAGAGCGGGTGAGCTAAAGATGTATGAATCTATCGAGCTACCTAAACCTCGATATGGCCGCTCATCTAAGCCAACTGCAGTAAAGTTAGTAAGCAAATATTAGGAACGATTTGTTCCCGATTTCTTCTGGCGCCACTTTTTACGCCAAGATATTTTTTAAAGTTCAAACTAAAGCCTTTGCTTCAACGTAATGAGATGATTTATACAGCATCCAGTGGCACCTTCACTCACACTAGATGGGTGAAGAGACCACTCGGCGCTGCAGTGCCTGGATTTTTAGTTTATGGCTTAGTTAAAAGACCTTTAAGCCAGTCCTCATTAATTAGAAATTTCACTGTTCACTATGGTAACACCTCGGGGGTACTCTTGTCTCTATTGCGTTCATATCGACGAAGTTTTTCAATTAAATTCTCTTTGAATTCGCATAGTCCAGAACTGCCCCGTGAATGCTTACTCCATTCGCTGCCCTTTACGTATCAGACCATCTGGTTGGTGCCCTGCCCCTGGAGTTTTTTTCCATTAACCTGATTCAATATTATGGCTTCTCTAGACTAGATATGCCTGGAAGACCGCATTACCTATGTGTCCAAAGAAGCTGTGGGTCTTTTCTTGGCATATCGTAGATAAGCATTTTTTGATGTTGAGTTCTTTATGGACTCGTTAGTGCGCTTTGCCGTTCCTATGTTAATAAGGTCTAAATTCCAGGAAGGCTCCATTGGGCACTCGCTGGTGATCCGTCCGGTGCCGGACTCAGTGGCGGCTGTGCAGGACGACGAGATGTTCATGGACGCAGGCAGCATGGGCGACATGGTCTCTATCGACACGGGATTACCCATTGGTAAGTGATCCTTACGGCCTAGAGAGTAGGGGCAACTTTCCATCAACTTTTCTCAATGTATAAGGCCACAACTACGACCACTCTTCAAACCAGTAGAATCATGAAGGCCACAACTACGACCACCCTTCAAACATTAGAATCATGAAGGCCACAACTACGACCACTCTTCAAACAGTAGAATCATGAAGGCCACAACTACGACCACCCTTCAAACATTAGAATCATGAAGGCCACAACTACGACCACTCTTCAAACAGTAGAATCATGAAGGCCACAACTACGACCACTCTTCAAACAGTAGAACCATGAAGGGAACTACGACCATTCTTCAAGTTTTTTTACCTTATAAAAATATTTATATTCCTTAGCACGGGTTAGTGCTTTAGTTAGAAAATACAAAAAGTGGTTAATTGAATCCCTCGTGTCCTTTACATTTCAGTGCGGCGACAGAGGACAGAGCAACAGGAGCTGCTGAAGGCCCTCAACGGGGCGAGGCACGTCATCATCAAGCGAGACCCCGACACGGGGGATCACCCCAGTGATTACGGTGAGTTTAGACCTCTTCTTCATCATCAGTTCCTATTATCACTACTGAAAGCCCTAAGCGGGGCAAGGCACGGGGGATCACCCCAGTGATTACGGTGAGTTTAGACCTCTTCTCCATCATCAGTTCCTATTATCACTACTGAAAGCCTTCAGCGAGGCCAGACACGGGGGACCACCCCAGTGATTACGGTGAGTTTAGACCCCTTCTTCAACATCATCAGTTCCTAACATCACTACTGAAAGCCCACAGCGGGGCGAGACACGGTGGATCACCCCAGTGATTACGGTGAGTTTAGACCCGTTCTTCATCAGTTCCTATCATCACTATTGAACGCCCTAAACAGACCCCGACACGGGCGTCTATCCGTGATTATTACGGTGAGTTTTTCATCATCATCAGTTCCTGTCTTCGGTAATTAGAGACATAGGGCTGTTAAATCAGTTCTCCATTTTGGCCATGTTTTCATCTCGTCGTAATCTTGGCCTTTGGCCTCGTAATTCAAGCTCATAATCTTTGGCCAGGTGAATGTCAAATGCCCCAGGGAACGAGCATAAACCAGATGGTCTGTGATAAAGGAGCGGCTGGAGGTAGCATTCACCGGGCAGTCCATGACAAAAGACCTTTCCGAATAGAAGCACTGACATGATTGCGATCCTTAACCATGAGGAATCGAAGAAGAAGAGCTAGGGATTTATGTCCATGGTGCATTTGACACGGCTATAGAAGTAGAGCGAGGATTTAAATACCTGATTGATTTAGTCTTGTGAGGTAGGTAGTGGCCTGGTACCAGTTTCATAAAACTACAATTCATAGTTTATTATGACAATTCGATGTACATTCAGTAGACAGATAGTAAGCCAATCTTTGTTGTAACAACTTTTATGTCTAAAAGGCTACATACACAATGTACATTGAATTGTAGATTTATGAAACGCGCACCTGGCCACCGCTAATGTAGCATTTTTACGTCATGGGTTAATGACAACACTTTGTAGAGATCCGATTAATATTTACGGCTAAGGATAAAAGCACAATTCATAAGATAACGATCTACAGTTAGCTCATTTGTTTACCCCATTATGATAATCGGAAGCAAATTATCGCGAGAGATATTACGGAAACGGGTGGTGTGAGCATACGTTCATGTTAATAATGTAATTAGGTGCACATTATTTATCTAGTGGGATAGTGTGGTTTATGATGTATACCTACATCATGTCCCGTATCTGGTAATTTGAATTAACATTTACCAGAAAAAAAATTAGTCGCTGAAAAAAATTATAAAACAAAAATGAAAACCGACTTTAAGTTCGCACTAAAAAGGCGATCATCAAATGTACGTATATGGGACCACCTCGAAAGTATGACCTAGGTCCTACCAAACAAAAAAAATATCATCAAACAAAATCAATTCATAATTTGGCGGAGTACTTAAACGCGTAATAAACACACAAAAAACCGTACGCGTTGAAATTAAGAACCTCCTTCTTTTTAGAGCTCCGTACCTCAAAAGGGAAAACGGAACCATTATAGAATCACTCAAATACAGAAAATAGATCTTCACCTATAGATTACAGTACTGGAAAACCTATAAGAAGTCCAACATGGATGTGTAACGAAAATACTTTTTTATTGTATTGGGATACGGAAATCTCAGTGCGTGAGCTCGACTCGCACTTGGCCGGTTTTTTTAAGACGGTAAACAATGGAACCTTCCTCAGAAAAGGAAATGGGGATTCCAAAAACAGTGCCGAGAAAAAAAAAATTGTTTCGCTATCGATATCTTTTTGAGTGGGGGCTATTTCTGTGATATGGGGAAAATACAGAATTTTCCCGAGGCTTTTTACTCATTACTTTAAATTGAATCCCCAAGGAGGTTGGTGCACGCTAGGCTGCGGATAATACCTACCTACTTACATAGATGGATGGTGCAAAAACACCTTTGAAGAAGACGCTCAGATACACAAACGTGTCGGCATCCGCACCGGACCGGTATCAGTACCTAACAGCCATTATCATAATAATCAAATCGATTATCTTATAATTGACATCTGTTTTATCGTCGCGATCGCAACAGAACGCAACGATGCACTTTGCACGTGCTTGAATTATAGATAGCAGTGTGGCGGGAAATTCGAAATTTTCACAGTTTTTTATATTTTGTAGCTAAACTGAGCTATTTATGTTCAGCGATTTTTCGTTCGCGGCAAAAACATAGTATTCTTTTCATTATTGTAAACAACGGAACAACAATAATTCAGCCGATGTTCTGGTCTACGACAAGTTTTTTGGGCAGTGCCACTGCTTAGTAGACCAGAACACATAATTGGCTGAATTATTTTTGTTCTGCTGTTTACAATAATGAAAAGAATACTTTTTTATTGCCGCGAACGAAAAATCGCTGAACAAAATTAGCTCAGTTTAGCCACAAAATGTAAAAAACTGTGAAAATTTTGAATTTCCCGCCACGTTGCTAACGTCCAACCTTAAAGATGTTTGCTAGACTATCTAAGGCCCGGCTTTTGAATTGAGAATTTTGCTAAGCAAATACTTTACTATCGTTCTGTCACGCTCTATTGTGAAAAATCTGCAGAGACGGGACGATACTTACCCATTTGCTTAGCGAATTTCTCACTTCAGAAACCGGCAGTAAGACTGACACTGTGGAAATGGCCGGAAAAAAGGGTTTTCCTATGCAAAGAAACATCGTTTATAGCAAGTGTTTTTTTTTCAGCGGCTGACATTGCTTTGTATGGAGATTTTTTTTTCTCATGTGAGCTCTGTTTAGGGAATATCTTTCTTCTTATCTGTTTTTAAACTGTTTTTTTCAGCAGTCAGACGAATGGCTTTGTATGGCGAAGCAAAATTTTTTCTTCTTGCACTTGCGCACTGTTTTAAGAATCCCCATTTCCTTTGCCTTAGCCGTAAGCGAAAGTAAGCATCTTCAAGCAGTCAGAGAATCTTGGACAGGTGAATGTGTGGTGTGAACGTCACTATGATTTATTATTGATGATGCCCATTAACGGGCATTCATAATGGCACTAAAAGAAGTGATCAAATTAACATTAATCACGGCTTTAACATGAAATG
The DNA here is from genome assembly GCA_949319315.1 of Zelleria hepariella. Lineage (NCBI taxonomy): Eukaryota > Metazoa > Arthropoda > Insecta > Lepidoptera > Yponomeutidae > Zelleria > Zelleria hepariella. Next base: position 6,297,584 of record OX439379.1, on the reverse strand, counting down.
CACATAGACACATTGATTTCCGGGCTTAGTATGATGTGACTGAGGATATTGTACGTAAGCGTGCTGAACAAAAAACCGCATCGTTTTACTAACATACAGATCATACTGATAGATTTTTCAGACGGCATGAGTCTTCTTCTCTAAATCCACTCACGCCTTCAACCGATAAAACGGTTTTTATTTGCTGGTAAAATAGCTCTTAGGGGTCGTCAATTAACCACGTGAGGCCCGGAAGGGGGGGGAGGGGGGTAGCAAAAAAGTTGCTAAAAAACATCACTTGATGAACAGTTAATAATTGGTGGAATTTTGGTTTATTTTTGATCGAATACAAGGGCGGTCCCAGGCACTGCAGCGCCGAGTGGTCTCTTCACCCATCTAGTGTGAGTGAAGGTACCACTGGACGCTGCATAAATCATCTCATTACGTAGATGCAAAGGCCTTTATTACAGGGGCAGATCTCCATTTATAGCTTTGTTCTAAAATCGCCTATAACGTAAGCAAAAAGGATCATGCGTGTAGATGCATAGATACAGGTTGATCTGCAGTTAACTGTAGATACTTAGCATAATACAATACCTAATTGAGCGAGTTAGAGGTCATTCGGTTAGGTCAAAGGGTCCTCTTTCATAGGTGTTCCGCATGACTCTACTTTTTTGGACATCCTGTAAGTGTTGATGTAATGACTCAATCACACCAAATTTTAGTATAATAAACACGCAATAGTTAGCTGGTAAGTGGACAGAAATGACAAAACTTTTAAACGCGTTGAAGCATTTAACATTTTGTCACTCCACTTAGTACCAAAATGGTTAAGAATTTACGGGCCCCAAACACGCAAGCATGTTTGAATAGGACGATCTTGCATCAACAGTGCCAAATGACGCATTAAAACATTGACCACTAGAGTGACTAGATTGACCTATTGACCCTACAATCTAGGAGCTCTAAATGTTGCATAAATTGTTTTTTTTTTTTTAAATTTTTCGACCAATACAGTGCGGAATAACTTAAGCATATGGAATTTAAATAAATCGGACGTTTTTTACGAGATTATTTTATTCCAATAAAGATGTCTAGTAGATTATAATTAAGTTCTATTTTTGTGGATTTGTAAAATTGCTAGTACGTACACAGCTCAACTTTAATTACACGCTATAGAACGCCTAAACAAAGATAGGAGGTGTTTTTTTGCCTATACTACTACGAACATACTCGTAATATGATTTTTCCGCCTATTGATAGACGACTCTTGATTTAGTTAGCATACACGTAATTGCAATAAAAATCCTTGAATATTCATTCATTTCTGCGTAAATTGTGACTCACTGTTTGATTGGTTTGCTAAAACTAGTTTTTTATTCGCGAATCTATGGATAGATTAATGGACCACAACGAAGTTAGTGATTTAGAGAGGCAGATGTTCCAACGACTTAGCCCAGGTGGTTTGGTTGTTGCTACACAGCATGATGGGCTATAATCTAGCTTTGAAAACTCGATAAACCCCTGTCTAATCGCGCAAACCTATCAAGCTCCATCTAAAAGTTGTGATGCTAGATAAGCTACCTAAACTTTATTAACATGAATTAATAATATCCCGCGATAATCTGCCCTCTACTCTGTTGATATTCCGAAAGCGGGTTAGACGTTGGTGTACTAAGTTTATTTATTCATTTTACTTTATTGAAATAACCAACAGCGTAACGAGTATTAACTAAGTTAAAGTGTTTTATAGTAAGGCTAATATTAGGTTTCTCTCATCATCATTGAGTTGTCAAAGGAGTTGTTCTTTTAGCACTGAAATAATTATTTTGAATACAATACTAGCATACCTACTACTAGGCAACAGGGCTTCTCAAGCGTGCCTAGGATTTGCGATTCATGCGGAGATTACCTCAATTGCTGATGTTTATTCACGTTAAATCGGCCGGAAAGCTATGGACAAGGCTGGTAGGGTACCGGATAGGTTGGCGTGACAAAGAAGCCGAGTGACAAAGCTGTCTCCCACAGTGGGCGACATTCATGGGCTGGATGGATAAACAGATTCACGTTTATAAGATCATATTGATTTTAGAGTCACGTGCCAACTTTTCCTCGGGCACGTTTTGATAAAACAACTGGTTTCTTTATTCAAAGTGTTCGGGCAAAAATAAAGCAACATTGTCTCCCACGGCCGGTGTTTTGTCTGCCTAGGCAATCACACGTTGCCAACAGGTTTTCGTGCGCCATCTCAGCGGCTTTATTAAAGTTTTCCGTTTGTCATTAAATTTATTGACATGGCACCACCTATTTAATGATTATGGATACGCAATAATAGACATAGAGCTAGGGCACTTTACATAGATCTAGGAAGGTGCCGAAGACCACTCTGCATTTATTTCAGCCTCTTTATAATTCTCAGACGATTAGATTTCCTCACGATGTATTCCTTCAAGAGTCGGTTCTTATCGTAGCAAAGCGCATGTTTTAGGTACCTAGCTTATCTTTTCTTCCTAAGCTCCATAAGCTCAACAGCCAGCCAAAAAAAAGATCTTGACCAATTGGACCTTCTACACGTGATTATATTTTTGTGGTTCGAGTATAAATAAAACCTAGGACAGATCACACGTACGGCAGTTTGTTTGCCGACAAAATGAGTCGGACAACGTGACCGCTCGATTATAATCAATGAAACTGAAATTTTAAACATGAAAGACGCAATAAAGTCCAAACTTCTTCTTTATAACACTTTGGCACCTGCTTGCCTATCACGCAAAAACCAGCATTGAAACCAGCTAACAAAGTATCCTTTCATGGAGCCAGACCATCTATCAAAGTAGTGCAGGACGATGAACCAATGCCCAAAATTACATTAATCTCTAAGTCCCAACTATGCAAAAACCACTCTTAAGGCGCCCTGCATAGTGAAAAGCCCGCTCGCAAAGAAAAATGCACAAAATCGATTCTTGTATCAAATACACTAAACAAATCGAAAATGTTCACCTATCAAACACTCCAGAGCTAATTCACCATGCACCGCGCCTTAAAACTAGCTAACAAAGCCTCCTTTTCTCCACAGCCTTCATGGAGCCCGACCACCTATCAAAGAGGTTCAGGACGAAGCGATCGACCGAGGCGCACAGCCGGCGGAAACGGGACGCGCCCTACGTCATCTATCCGGAGATATTGGTCATTGTGGATTATGATGGCTACAGGTTAGTCTAACCTAACTACGTGTTTGTGGATTTTTGTTGTCCGTGGATAAGGCAATGGCCAGACGCATCGATTTGTCATTAAGATCAATCTCAATTATACAATAGCGACTTTTCCTGCTTTAAACCTCTATATTTTCACAGCCTAGATATAAGTAACGCCTATCGTTTCAACATCTTTAGACGATTTGCTACAAGTACCTACGCTTCTACAAGTTCCTAGTTTTCAGCCTACGAAAAAAAGGTACGAGTAAACCGAAAATGTAGAGGAATGCAATGTATACCTATTTGCAATGGTGCCTCCATCGACATTTTCAGTTCGCACGTACCCTTTTGCAATGGTGCCTCCCTCGACATTTTCGGTTTACACGTACCTTTTTATCGTAGGCTGAAAACTAGCTACTCAAATAAACTACAAGTTCGAAGTGTAAGTTGTAAAAGTAAACAATGCCGATTGTCTCTACATTACCACACTCTGAAAGTATCCTTGTCTACATTTTCGCTTCTGTTTAGGTACGGTCGGCCACAGTCACAGATGCCCCATGGCAGCTCTTAGGTAGGTTCTAGGCGCGGCATAAGGGCGCAAATCGAACAAAAAGGGGTATCGAAGCGTGTGGCCGACTGTACCTAGGGTGGGCTTAAAATTGGTAGCAGGTCGAATAACCTATGTCTCAATTTTCACACCCCACAAGTGAAAATGCCTTTTGCAATACATTTTCACGGCATAGGCTGAAAACTAAGAACTTGTAGGGGTAACCATTGTCAATTATCTCTCTATTTTCACGCCCTACGAGTAAAACGCATACATTTTCTTAGCCTGCCCGTACCAAAATAATATGCCTTTTGCTCACATTTTCACAGAATACCCACCTATTAGATGCTAAAAACTTAAGAACTTGAACTTGTAGGAAAAGATAACCTACATAAAAAATTATTTGTTTTGTGGGGTAACCTATGGCCGATTGTCTTAACGAGTAGGTACATTTTCCAGATTGCACGGAGGCGACAACGTCCAGATAAAGCGGTACTTCGTTTCCTTCTGGAACGGCGTCGACCTGCGATACAAGCTGCTGAAGGGACCCCGGATACGGATCTCTATCGCCGGCATCATTATATCGAGGGTGAGTTGAAAGAGAGACTATACAACGTGTTACAAAACATCCAACATACAACAAAAAAGAGTTACGATCTTTTGTAATACCTTGTTACCTACCAGCGTGTCCAAAAAGTTGCAGAAGGCCATGGTGGAGGACTTAAAAAGATAGCGGTTATCCCGCCTAAGGGATATATTATTAGGCATTCGACTTGGCTGTACTTTTTGCCTAACATGTCTAACATGATGGCCCTATCGAACTATGACAGCCCTACATCATACTTTTTCAGTCGCTGAAAAGCGGGGAAAAATAAGGAGAGAAAAGAAACAAGGATCCTGAAAAAGTACGCAAAGTTTATTAGAAGTTAGACATAAGTTTGAAATCGACCATCTCATCGGTCTCTATACAAAGATCTTCCAAAAGCGTCTTCTTGGACTTTGGATAGCCTTCCATTACTGCCTCTAACATGTCGGAGCAAATCCTCTTTCGTTTCCTGGAAATAGAAGAAAAATATACTTTGGGGAAACGGAACGCACTTTGGATATATTTTCCTGATAGTATAGTGTGTAGCTACTCAAATAAAAAATTAGGGTTAAATAGAGGGCTAAAAAAACAATAAAAACAAAAGACTAATAGGTATATCAAAAGAAAAGAAGAAGAGAAGAGACCGAGTAGGTATACATTAAAAAGGGTGTCAGTATGAAACATGCCTATGTAAGTATTCTGCCAACACACTTGATGTTTTTTTATGATCAGTTTTATTTACCTGTATTCTCTCAGATATTTATTATGCTCGTCCAATAGAGCTTTCTTCTCTTCAGCGCTCAATACTTCAGTGGAAGTCCTCAGACCCTCCAGTTTATTTTCCAAAACTGCGATCCTTTGTTTTGTTTCATTTGTCTGAGTTAGGGCGGCTTCGGTTGTTGGCGTTGAAGTTAGAACTTTCAAGGAATTTTCCGCTGCTTTAAGTGCGGCGTTGTTTTCCTCAAGGACCTTAGAGAGGTCTTTGAACTGGGCATCGTAGTCTGGAACCAAAAACAACACTTATTTATACAAAGGTTACAAAAATAACACTTAAAAAATATTTGTTATCAAAAACAAACTCTCGACTAAATTGGCCAATGCAAAAGAAGATAGTCAATACGTAAATAAGATAAATAAACAGACCAACCTTCTAAATCGTTGTCCTCCGCAGTATTTTCAGGTTGAATAGCCGCGTAGACTTTCTGCTTTCCGTACAATTTGCATTTTATCTTTGCCAATTCACTCAATGCGTCCAAAGCTTTTTGTATTCCGGATTTTGGAAAAGCCCCTCGCAGGTTTACTGTAATATCCGCACACGAGTACGGACGGTTTGTGTCCAGCAAATACTTTAGCACAGCGTCGCTAGCCATTTTGTAAATAATTAACTGAATGCGGAAAAAGTTGTAGAAAATTTACTTGCGGAAAACTTTAAGTGAGCGCGCGCGGGGTAAAATGTGACAGTATTTTTTTTTTCGTTTTAAGACGATACGTCTTTCCTCATACAGCCTATTTATACTTTTTTCTCGGAGTTGAGTTTTATAATGCCAATCAATGCGCGGAATCAAATCAAGCAATAAAATGAGCTACCGAGAATGGCGAAAAATATAAGTAAGTACAGCTTTTTAGCTGTGTGTGAGATAATTTTCCCACTAAAGCGATAATGTTGAATCTACATCTAAAAATGATACAGAGGTGTATTTTTTATAATTAATTGGATTAATTACTTGTGTGTAATTAATTAATTGGATGAATGGGACCGACTTTACCTAGTTTAAGCGCCTTTTTTACAAATTGACATTTTCTATTTTCCAGGGTCGAGACGCGACACCGTACCTCGAAAGGAACAGAGTCGGTCGCGATGCCATCGACTCAGCCGCGGCCCTTACCGACATGGGCAAGTACCTCTTCCGAGAGCGAAGATTGCCTGTCTACGATATTGCCGTTGCCATCACCAAGTGAGTTTGAGACATTGAGAGGGAAAGAAAAGTCGAGCTGGCGGCCATTTTGGTTTTTCTTTACTTTTCCACGGAACGGATGAAAAGTGGTCAGGATTTTTATTTCACAAATTGTAGAGCGCGAACCTTCATAAAAAGCCTGATGCCTCCATAAAAGGTTGGCCAAGCCAGTATCTAAAAGCAGGATTTTTCTAATTAACTTTATGTAAAATTACCTATTATAGTCAATATAAGAAGTTTATACCTTATAGGTTTATACACTAAATTGTGATTTTATGAATTAGCAAATCGCCAATTAAGTCTAATTCATGTTATCAAGCGATCTAATTTTACTTTCAAATCAGAAAAAACAGGTCATTATATTTTGTTAGGTTTTTCCTTGATCTTGATCGAGTCATGTTTTTGTCTCAATTTAAAGCGTGACTGTGTGTAGACCACTTTATTGAACCTAAGTAGGACCTATTTATTTTAGCATTTGTAAGCTTTTTAATGTTTTTTTATTACCACTTATGCTTTCTCCAAGATTGTGGTGACGCAGGTAAGGCTGTAAGTATGTTAATTAAGTATTACTTCATTTAGCGCCATTTTACCAAGATATTTCGAGTTATTTTTTTTATATTCTGAGAACATTGTCTATTCCTCCGACGTTATGCTACAACAAAGGAGAGAAAAAAATCCTATGACGCAAAAGACTATTCATAGGCTGGATTTGATGATACTTTCCGCGACTTTCTAGATATGATATTTTTTCCACGGCAACTTAATCGAAATTAACTTGAAAATGCGTATTACGACTTTACCCAACAGGTATGACATGTGTCGACGACGCAAGGGTGGTCGCTGTACAAAAGGCACCGCTGGTAAATTATTCTTGAAACAATTTAATTTTTATCCTATGATGGATTGCAGAGAACGGCATTTTAACAGCGGCTTTTCGACGTAATAATCTGGCTTGGTAATTTTAATATTTTTACAAAAGGTAACGGTATCGGTAATGGCGCTGAATATTATTATTTAAAAAATCAAGACTAGCTCAATGCACTTTTTTAGTTAGTATGCACGTTTAAAAACCTGGTAGGTACGTAGGTAACGCTACCTAGGACCATTTCCTTTGTGAATTAGTAAATCTTAGGGCCTTATTTAGGGTGGACTATTTGCGTGTTTAAGTAGATATTGAATGTTACTGAGTTGTATTTTTATTTCCGTGCCCTTTCAGGCTTGACATGTGCAGGAGGCAATATGCAAACGATGCGTGCAACAGAGGGACCGCAGGTAGGCGTGTGAAACAGCCCTAATGGCTGCCATCCATTTAAGTTCGCAAGCAAGTAACTTTTGGCAAGTCTGCAAAAGCTCCCACGGAAAAATCGGACTGCAGAGCGTATTGGATAATTTTCAGACCAACTAAATCGGCCCTGGCGGCTCGGCACCGCAACAAGCATTTTTCTGTTGCTATCGACTAGCGCCAACTTGCTTTATTACACTGTGTAAATTAAGATAGCGTCTTGATTTTTTTTACGTACCTTGTAGGATGTCCCACTGCTGGGTAAAAGCCTCCCTTTCAGACCAGGTCTTCCGGTCCCGAGCAACCTCTAACCACTCCGGCAGATATTGGTCGAGATCGACCCGCTATATTCTTACTTTATTTATATAAACACTACGTAAATCAAGATGGCGTCTTGCTTTATTTCACTAAGTATGTAAATCAAGATGGCGCTACTCAATAGTGCAAGGGCAGATGTTTCTTCTGATGTGTTTAAAATAATGAGGAATCAATCTGATTTCCTTGATCTGGTATTATCCAACTGCCAAAATTGTTCGCGAACGTAATATGGATAAGCAGCTATAATCATCCCTATGAGCACGCCTGTTCTTCACAAATCAATGTCCTAATCACCTCTGTTGATCACGACTTTCCTTTGGACCATTTACCTATGTCCGTTTCGTTACCTACCTGGAATTCCTTTCCGTCACTCCATTCCGTGACTTTGCACCTTGTGAATAATATACCTACCTACAAACATGTTTTCGGAGTTAGTTTCTTCTTTCAAAACTTCTTGTTTTCATTGCAAAGTCACCTTGTATGTATATAACTTTACTTGCAGTTTTACTGTTGTGATTTATTTCATTTCATATCTCTTTTATGTAATTAAGTAGTTACCTAGCTACATTGTGGAAGCATTCTTCGTGTAGTTTCGTGTATTTTTTTTATCATGAGTGTATATTTTTGTACATTATCAGTGCAACCTACTACATACCTACATCGCCATTTACCTATCTACTATGATATTTTGTTTTAGATTATGATCGTCTCATCTTCGAATATCAAAGCACCTACTTTGCTACGGTATTATTATTGCTTGTTGTTCTGTATTATAGATCATAACAAACCTATTTACGAAAATGCATGTGTTGACACGACGAAAGTGCTGGTGGGTTAGATTTTTTTTTCTTTATCGAATGAGTTCCGTGAAAATTATCCAAGTTTCCAAACTGGTAGATAATAATATGGTGGTGGGACGGGCTTGGTGTATTTACTGCAAAGTTTATTAAAAATAACAGCATGTTACTAACACAGTTGCAAATAAGTTATGTGTTGGTCCTACTGTACCTGTATTTAATTATTGTAAGTATCTAAACCTGTACATATTCCTTACTATTTTGTAAAAAATTCCCCCCTCCTTTGTAAGTAAAATATCTAAGAATCTATCAGCTATTCAGCTTACAAGTAAAATTATTATAACTTATTTTACTACTCAACATTGTTTTTAAACATCGTCATTTTCACTTCAGTAGCATCATTCGCTTTGTTTCATAATCGAAATTCAAAATCCGAAGCTCCTTTTCACAAAATCATATCCTGTCATTAAAAAAAAAAAAAAAAAGAATTTACTTATTTTTAACCCTCCCACGAGGCTAAGACAGCGTCTTCGAATACCAGGTTTTGCGTACGTCGGCGGCGCATGCGTCGTGAACAAGAGGCTCGAGAAGGTGAATTCCGTCGCCATCATTGAAGACACGGGCGGCTTCTCTGGCATCATCGTCGCTGCCCACGAAGTTGGACATTTGTAAGTTTTTATTGACCTGAGTGATCTGTTGTCGCTGAAACAGGGGAGAACAGTTGACTCTACCTACAAGAGTGCTTCTAAAACACCTTTAAAAAAATCAAGGAAACCTCATCTTTAGCTCTATAAAAATCATGGATATATCTACCTATTCCGGTTTTGTTTCTTTATTTCTGGGCAGGACATACGGGGCGACTAAAATTCCTGTATAACTGTAGGTACACATTTGGTTGGCGCGATTCAGGATTCGTAGCAACGTAGAGTCGCTACCAAAGTACGTAGTAGTTTTCTGTGCGCCTAAGAGATGTTCTTATCACATCAATAAAAATCAACGCACCGAAAATAAATCACCACACACTAAACTGAATAATATTTTCATGGCGGAGGTTTCCAGGATTCTTCAGGAGGTGGGTAGGTAATCGTATGAGGTAGTGGCCACTCCTCAGCTATGTAGAGTCGTATTAGTTGCCTGATTTCCCAAAATGGGTCGCTACTACATTAATAAACTAGTGGTTCGCCCCGAAATGTGAACTCGCGATATCTCAGCAACCCCTCGACCAATTTGGCTCATGTTCTGATTGGTTCGACATCGGCCCATAGGCGCTGAGGGTATTGGAATTTTTTTTACGCCAACCGAGCGGTTAAATATTCTCTTTGCCTCATTTATACCCGCCTACCAAATTTCATGACGATCCGACTAAATTTACTAAAGTTATCGTCGAACGAACATTCATACTCGTACATAAATTCATACATAAGTGTAAACGCCGGATTGTTCAAGTAGACTCGGAGAACTTCTCTCGCTTCGCTCGCTCGTTCAATAAAAAAAACTCACCCCCAACAGGCTAGGCGCAGTGCATGACGGCAGCCCTCCGCCCTCGTACCTCGGAGGGCCCGGCGCCGAGAAGTGCCGTTGGGAGGACGGATTCATCATGTCGGACCTCCGGCACACGGAAAAAGGGTTCCGGTGGTCGCCGTGCTCCGTGCAGAGCTTCCACCACTTCTTGAAGTAAGTCCACGCTGCTGGGTCAACCATTTTGATTTACAAATCTTCACAATCATAGCTTTGTAACAAGAAATCATATACGTACATGAGTACAAATCCTCCAAAAGCGTGACATCTCGTCTTGGCAACATTTTCTACATAAAAATGTTTTTGGTGGGATTAACATTACACCTTATGTTTGTTTCTAGCGGTGACACAGCTACGTGTCTCTACAACTCGCCACACGAAGACGATTCCTTACCGCGGGTTTTGCCAGGACGCTTGTTGACGCTAGACGCGCAATGCCGCAAGGACAGAGGCACGAGGTAAGCCAAGCTCGTCCACTATTTCATTTCCACAACGGTAATATGATAACAACAAGTCAATGCCACAGACCTTTGAGGAGGTACCTTATGAAGAGCAGACTACTCAGTTTTGTTGTAAAGTCCCCAGTAACGAACAACGTACTGAAATGAACCATCTTGTTATTGACATTTAAAAACGGTAATTTTTACCGTGGATGTTTGAGAGAATACAGGGGCTGGCCCCAACTACATTTCAGCGATCCAAACATCCGGTACAGGTAGCGTCACGAGTTATGAGCGCTCGACGAAACTGGTGGGGATTTCTGCGCAAGTGTACAATCGCGCGCAAAATGTCTAATATCCACGCGGGATCTAAGACTGACGATGAGCTGAACTATAGTTGAGTGAGATACTAAATCGGCGAAACTGACTAAATTTAACGATTGAAAGTATCGGTTGCGGGTTCAAGTCCTGTCCCGAGTGAATTTTTTTCAACTTATTATAAACTAGTTGTGCCCGCGACTTCGTATGCGTTTTTACACATTTGACATTTAATTTAAATTCGACTGTGGAGGAAAACTCAAAAGGAAGGTTTTTTTTAACCCTCGACCAAAAAAGAGGGGTGTTATAAGTTTGACAGCTTTGTGAGTGTGTTTGTTTAAGTGTTCATGAGGGTGTATCTGTCTGTGGCACCATAGTTCTTAAATGGGTGAACGATTTGGAAGCAGGTTTTCTAGCGAATTTTCTTAGTTATGTTTTGTCAAAATTGGTTCAGCTATTTATTAAATATGCTTATTCGAAGCTAAAATGTCGGGGGTATTTTAATAGTTATTATTTCTTAACTTGCGGTAGCAGGGCTCAAAAGAAAGCAATAGAATAAAATAGAATAAAAACCCTAATCTAAACAATACATTAATAAATTTAATAGTAAATATGTATTGTTTACATTAAGGTATCGCCCGTGATAAGATACCAGGAAGCTTAGCATAAGAATTGCTTAGGAAGTAAAAGGGTTTATATGTATCTCCCTTGACGTAGAGTGGGATAGATAAAGTTATAAGCCCATAGATAAGGTCTTACTCATTCTCATGCTAAGCCATCAAGCAAAGCATACGGCTAATAACTCTGTCTATCCAGCTCAACGGTAAACAATAGTTATTTGTTATGCAAGAATGCAAAATTATTGTTTGCGGCGAGTGCTTGTATTGAATACCGAGCGGTGTTAAAAGACCGCCAACAAAGTGGGAGACCACATACAGGGTGTTAAAAGACCGCCAACAAAGCGGAAAACCACGTATTGTCCTCATCATAAGGAACATTTTTGCCCAAGAAACTATGCCTGGGAAATCAACGGTTTCCGAGATAATGAGGTTCAAAGTCGGATTTTTCAAAACTTTTTTTTTGCAGAAATTTATTCAGTATCTAGTTCTTAAGAATCCCCTGAAGATCTGCAGCCCTCTCGCTCGCAATTTTAAACATTTTAATTGATTGTAAGAGAATATAATAAAATATAGTTGCAGACATAGATAATAAAGCTATCGACATGTGGACACACTTTTGATTTCATATTTCTACTATAAAAAAATATCACTGAACTTCGGTTAAAAGTAGTTCAGTAATATTTATTTTTAAACTATAAAAGTGAAATTTAAAGTATGTCTACATGTCGATAGCTTTATTATCTATGTCTGCAACTATATTTTATCGTCCAAAGTTAAATCATTCTCTTACAATAAATTAAAATGTTGAAAAGTGCGAGCGAGAGGGCTGCAGGGCTTCAGGGGATTCTTAACATACCTTTTCAAGAAGCCATATCAAAATTATGAATATTTCTTACAAAAAACGACGTTAAAGTATTCTAAACATCGGCACTTCAAGCTTAAGTAACATAATCTGATACCTACGCTTTCGCAATATGACTTCTGTGCGTTACACGTCCATTGCGTGAAAAAATATTTTTCAAAATTGGACGTAGTATGCAGAATGAGCATTTTTCTATCGAAGGTTGTACTTCGGTTATTTATGAACTTTTTAGTTATTTAATAGTTTATACTTATAGGTAATTTTTTATTTTATTTTTTTATTTCACTCTGTCCTGCGAATTGTTGCGTTTAATACTAATAATTACGTTTTTAGATGTGGCTGTTTTATACAAAAATACCTTTTCTGTAGAAATCTCTAATAAAGTCAAAACCAGCCACATGAGTTGGCTGTTTTCTGAACTATGACAAAAATAAAATCGGGAAGATAATGTTAATAAAAACAGCCAAAGATAATATGAAAACTAACAAAAAAACAAAAAAAAAGTTAGAAAATGTACAGATGATTACTGTTATTTATGCATGTATTGTTTATTTGAGGGTTCCTTACCCTAAGGGTGCCAAACGGGACCCTATTACTCTGTCCTACCTTTAAAGGGCTAAAAAAAAAACAAAAACTTATGCACAAATTCATACTGTTTTTGTACATGTACTTTTAATTTTTAGGGTTCTGTACCCGAAGGGTACCAAACTGGAACCGATTACTCTGTCCGACCTTCAAAGTGCTAAAAAGAACTAAAATTGTTTTAAAATTTACAGATTCCTACTTGCATGTATTTTTTATTTTAGGGTTCTGAACCCTAAGGGTGCCAAACGGGACCCTTTTACTCTGTCCTACCTTTGATGGGCTAGAAAAAACAAAAAAATTGTATTAAAATGAACAAATTCTTACTGTTTTTTGTACATATACTTTTAATTTTTAGGGTTCCGTACCCGAAGGGTGCCAAACTAGAACCGACCTTTAAAGGGCCAAAAAGAACAAAATGTTTTAAAATTTACAGATTCACACTGTTTTTTACACGTGTATTTAGGGTTTTTTGTTTTTAGGGTTCCGCACCCTAAGGGTGCCACGTGGATAGATTTGTTTTGTTCAAAATAAATAGATATTTATAGAGATTTTAGATATTTTCAAATCTTACACGAGGTTTTTTTAGTATAATCTGAAATCAATTTAAAAAATCTATTAATATTTTAAACAAGAAGGTATTTTATTAAAACATGGGGTAAAAATATAAACTTGGAAGCAAAAAACCCAGGTTTGGTTCCCGTTACGAGCATGTGCTGACTTTAATTTATTTAAAAGTTAATTTGTGAAAATGTAGTAGCAGTGGTATTGCTACAAACAGTGAAGGAAAACATCGTGAGGATACCTGAGCATCTAGGGCATGAAACTCTCGACGCGAAAATCGCCCATCCGCGGTGGGCTCTCTTTGAGAGAGTGACTTTGCCCTGCTATGGAACACGAACCTGTAGTACAGGCTACATCGTACTTTTTTGTAGTTTTTAAATATCATCCAAATAACACAGAAAGTCAGCCCGCTTTTGGTGATGGAAAAGCACCTACGCAATGGAATATGAACCTTAAATTGGAATATGTCTAAAATCTGAGGTTAACCCTTCCAAGAACCGTTTTCGGGAGAAGAAGGCTAAGCAAGACTCGCTGGCGTAACAACATCTGAAAATCAGGTGATCCAGCCGCTAGAAAATGGCTTCTGGAACTTTTCACCAGTATGCAAATAATTATATCCAAAAATCTTGGAAAAAGCGTCCAATCAATTCCTGAAACTTACACAAGTCTGCGCAAAAACACATTTTTTTTTGTAGTCTTCTGTAAATTCACATAGGTCTCATATGGACCTACTCATATTCAAGTACCTGATCTGCCTTCACACCTGCCCATGCTGAAACCGAAACGCAGTTAGCAGGATGTAACCATCACAAAGCACTATCAAGGTAGCGCGCTCCCCAAATGGTTCCCATGGACCCAGCCAGACTAATCTGCGCTGCAATAAACCTAACAATACAGGGTGCCTGTATTTGACTGCGGAACTTTAAGCAGGCTTTTTCAGCAATACAAACAACCTCTGGATGATATGGCACCTACCAATTTTTTTTGCCCTTTTTTGCGGTCATGTAGTAAAGGTTGCAAATGTTGCAATCTATAGTTTTGGAGTTCTTCATCTAAAATTGTATACGATTTTTTTTCCCGAAAACAGCCAAATATCATTGTAAACACATAATTAATTTCGTAAGAAACAGCCATCCTAAGCTGGCTGCTTTTTACGTAATTAGAGCTTCCAACCTCCGATCATTCTGAATTTTGTAAAAAACAGCCATGTAAGATGGTTGAGTTCTGCAAAATAGGTTTTTCGCATAATGTCGAAATTGGCTGCATTTTACATCATGATGGCTGTTTTTTACCTAATTTGTTAGTGCGAATGGCTGTCTTTGGCGTGATTTTGCAACTTGTATCTCCGCCGTTAAGTGAGATATCGACATGGCTGTCTTTGCTAAAAATTCGCCATGTCAAAAATTGTATGGCTGCATTCATAACTCATTTTTGGAAAAAATGCGAGGTGGCTGTTTTCTGCAGAACTAGGTCCAATTATAACCTAAAAAACCAAAATCATTTCCCAACAATAATTTATCGAAAAAGTACTTTGTTTTGGTGTCTAGTGGTTTTCGGGTCTGTTGGCGGTCTTTTAACACCCTGTATAGTCCTCATCGAAACGAACATTTTTGCCCACAGAACTATGCCTAGGAAATCAACGGTTTCCGAGATAATGAGGTTCCAAGTCGGATTTTTTTTCCGGAAATTCAATTTTTTTTTTCGGAAATGTGGTCAGTATCACGTTATTAACATATCTTCTCAAGAAGCTATATCAAAATTATGAATATTTCTTACAAAAAACAAAGTTAAAATTGCAACCCGCAATGTATTCTGAACATCGGATAGCCTAGATTGTTCCCAGAACCAGGACTTATCACGGTTCTAAATTTGACTGAAAACTATTCAGCGGTATTCGCGTGATGAGGTAACACACAGACAGACAGACAGACAGACAGACAGACATAGACTGATTTTTTTGCATTTTTGTATTCAGTATAGTTTACTTAGTAACCCCTGCTAGTTTTTTTCTAAAAATATTCAATGTACAGAATTGACTTCGCTAGAGTTTTATTATAAGTATAGATGTTTAAATTATTCCCTAGCACGGGTTAGTGCTTTAGAAAAAACAAAAAGTGATTGAAAGTATCCTTTGCGGATTTTGCACTCGTTATATTTTTAATGGTTTTCTATACAATTGGGTACGCAAAGTTTTTTGTTCGAAAGTCCGTTATTGGCTTAAACTTATCTTTAGACAATATTGAGACACTAATTTAAATATTTTTTATTTTGATCCAGTAGTTTTGTTTTTATGCGCTAAAATGTTTTGTTCCTATGACCGCCAACAGTATGCAGACCGTCGCGTGAAGGTCATAAAACCGTATCTTTGAAACGTTGTAAAATCCAAACTACTGAACCAAAATACAAAATATTGAAATCAGTTTCTCAATATTGTCTAAAGATAAGATTAAGCCAATAACGGACTTTCGAACAAAAAACTTTGCCTTCAGAATTATTCGGACATTACGATACAACGGGTGTACAATCAACGAAAAATAATCTCAATCTAATACCTATGTATTGTTCTCAATAACTTTTTTGAATCTTTCTGAACTGTCTTTTTAAAACATTTTGTTTCGGCATTCTTTCTGCGAGGAAATAAAAAAACGATGTGTGCGACTGTACCCCAAGGCTAGAGCGACTGATCTACCAATCACGCGCCCGCGCTTGCCGGCGATCGCGCCTCTCCGTCGCCCCCCGCGTACCCCGCCAAACAGACCCAAAAAATGCGCATTCAAGGTCAGCGCTCATAACTCGTGACGCTATCACGCTACCTGTATTATAAACCAATATTGTCTCTTTACAGCGCATGCTTCAAAGACGAGCGTGTGTGCGCGCAGCTGTTTTGCTTCGACGCCGCGAGCGGCTACTGCGTGGCTTACCGACCGGCCGCCGAAGGATCACCTTGCGGGGATGGACAGGTATGTTTAAGAGGAGAATATTTAAGTAGATTCAGGGCTTTTTTTTCAGGACCTAGTAAAGGACTTGGGTGGTTGGTGGTAGGAAGCTTAACATTTCTGTCAGAATAAACTATTTACTTACTTACTTTCCATCCTCGTCGCCAATATAAGAAAAAATGGCGACGAAACTACTACAAGTCATCAAATACACATTTGAATTGATTTGCAAAAACGAAGTACAAAACTCTCTGTAACGTAAAACGGGGTGAATAGAAAACAGAGTATGAATAGAAACACAACGAAACCAGTCTCTGTTTAGTACTGTTTTCCACTGTTTGGTAGGTCACCAGTAATTTTACTTTCCCTTGTTTCTATTCACACTCCAGTTTCTATTCACCCTGTTTTACGGTAGCTTATAATCATGTTGAATTCGTTCTCGTCGCCAAAAAATTAAAACCTAAAACTGCTGACGGCCGGTCTAAACTGAATCATTCATCGTCACGAGATAACTTTTTCATAAAAAGTTTTTTGTACTTAAAAGCTTATTTATTATAAATGTGTACCCACTTATTATAAATGTGTACCTACCCAGTTATTTTTTTTATTCAGAACCAAGTCAACATCTTCATTCTCGTCGCCAAGATTAATTCTCGTCGCCAAAAATAAACATCTCCATAACAATCATCTAGCAAGCTGACGGGCGGGCGTTCTCTAATTTATTATCTAAATTCGAGACTTGTTTCTCTTTACAGTACTGCATAAACGGCCGCTGCATAACCGAGCACGAGAACATAATACCAGACTACTCACAACACACGCCGAGCTACGTGCGGGCGGAGACCAGTCCGTTCTACGGGAACATTACTAGGTAAGGTCACACGCTCGTAGATATTATTATTTAGGTAACTTATTTCGTATACAGGACAACATATCAATGCTTTTTTTCTTCAATACTCCAAATTATACTTAACGATCCCCTAAGGCTTCTTTTCCTGTAGAAAATGGCGCCGAATGACAAAACTATGGCATTATATAAACTTTAGTTTAGAGGTTAACACATTCCAGGATACAGTCCGCCTATAGGACGACGTAAAGAACTAAAATAACAATAGACCACGTTTTAGTGTCTCGCAATCAACATTTGTTAATAAACATTTAAACCTACTATACATAGAGTTAAGAGTTGATACCAACCAACATAATCTCAAGAACTAGGGCAACAAAATGACATCAGGATGTAATGAGATGACCAACACACTCTCGTTACACTGTTATTTTGTCACAGACTCAAAGCACACCTGACAAAGTATACTAATCAATTGTTTCTCTACCTAAAACCCCAACCATACAGTTACGAAGTGACAACCGAGCCGTACGTCCCCAGTTCTCAAGCCGTCGACTATAACAACTACTACAGTTATAGCCCAAGTCCCACGCCAAACTTGTACCAAAACAGCGTCGTTCCGGCCATCTCTACAACTGTCACCACAGCCAATCCCTACAAATATTTCTACTACACAACCACAACCACCACAGCAAGACCCGAGTACAAATTCGTGACCAAATCAACTACACTGCTGCAGCCTGTAACCTACCCGCCTTCCTTCAACAAATACTCCATAACTTCTACAAAGAGCCCGTACGATTTCAAAGACTTCGCGACGAGAGCCATCGACAGGAACGATCAAGTCAAAAAGATGTACATGAAAGACGACTACAGCTATTTCGACAAGACGACGACGTCGACCAAAAGTCCGTACCAAGACAATGGTTACGACTACTACGGCAGATCAACGACGAAAAGTCCCTACGATAAGGGAGACTTCGGAAGATCTACGACTAAGAGTCCATACCAAGATAAAGCTATTAGGTCTTTGTACAAAATCGGGACGTACTACCAACAAATGTCCAAGTCCAACGACAACTCAATAAGGCCAGATGCCTCTCAACAAGTGAATATAGAGCCCGCGCGACTAGTGTATTCCTATCGGACAAATCTGACAACTGGAGGGAAGTAAGGAGTGAAGAAGTGCCAAAATATATTGGTAAGGCGACAGGAATGGCTATCATACTTGGATCTCTCTCTCACATTATCACTGACTCGACTCATGACTTTCAGTACTATCAATTTGGATTTATCATACTCCTGCAGTCACAATACATGGACCTATTAAATCACCTTGAATGAATATCAAAGATACTTCTTTTAAACTTACGAAAACGATTTCTGAATTGATTCAATGTCACAAGAAGGAACGGTAGATTGAACAGGTCCTCAATTTTATTCCTGAATATAGAACTTATTTGAATGGATCCGGGATTAATTGTGAACTGTGAAACAATAAGAAATCGTTGTATTCGACATCACACAATCAGTTTCTTCAATTCCACACACTGAATGCCATTTCCAACTTTCCAAGCCGTATTTTGTCATAATCATTACATGTACAAAGCCATATCAACGTTCAGCCGACTTCTACATCCTTATTCTTCTGCATTGAATTGTTTGCAAAAGCATGGACCAATAGATTGCAAGTGGACTGTGGACTTCTTTATCGTATTGGTAAATTCAGTTCATGCTTGCAAGCAAGCCGCGAGAAAAAGTGTCCTAAACTAGGTATCTGGGAAAATGGCACATTTTCTGCTGACTTATTTGCAAAATGAGCAGAGTGGGCTACATAAAAATAGTATTTTTATTTTTAATTTAAGTAGATGTTTATACTTTGTGTCATTGTTCCTACAACTTTTCTTATCATTTACTATGGTAACTTTATATTAGCTTTTATACTTAATATGTAAGATTTTTTTTTGTAAATATCTAAAATTCTATGTCAGAACTTACGATGCAAATCATTATTATAGGCATATTTTATACCAACCTTACATTTTCATTTCAGATTCTTGATTTCAATCACTTCGTTGCGTCATATTTTCAGCCTTTTTAGTGCCTGCCGTCATCGTATATTATATTCTTTACATATTTGTGTTAATAAAATACCTAATATAAAAAACTTCCCTACAAAATGCATGTTATCATACATAACTATCATGCATTTTAGATAAAACCTTCTTGTCAAACCAACCATTATTATGTTTCATTACAAAGCAAGTAAAGTGTACCTATTGTTTTGGGCAAAAACTTTTAATTTGCTTCAAGAATCTAATAAATTATCTTTTGCCTCAGAAGACAAATAAGATAGAACAAGGTGTTGTACATAACATACTTACTGAAATCATTGCCGAACAATGGGTGCATTTATATCGAACGTTATACTAAACGTTATTCTTTATCCAACAGCCGCCATTAAAATCGACAGTGCGGGTGGAATAGAAGACTGCCTCGCTGGATGCCGCCATCGCCGAAGCGTTTCGATGTCGAAGACACTTTGAATTTAGAACGCCGCGGTCAGAGCCTTCCAGCCAAAACTACGAGTACATAGATGAATGTTTGCGTGCCAGCACGTTCTTTGATTTTGGTCCTAATTACAACGGTCATAAGTAGGTACACTTTTAAAAGATATGTTTTTAGTATCTGTTTTTGTTTTTATTCTCAAAGAACGTGCGGCGCGATATTTGTGTGTGATTTATATGGAAAAAAAAAGAATTAGTGTCTGAAGACGAACATTTTTTTGCAAATATAATGTGTGTCAGACACGGAATCAGTGAGTGATATAATATGTGATGATTGTGTTTTATTAATAAAACATTTTTCGACTTCTGTAAGTACATTAAATTCGGGTTGGCTGAATATTGGTAGCCCACGACGAAGAAAATACTTTGTTTTTTTTTTTACCACAGAGGTAAAGATAAAACTTTGTTTTACAGAACAAAGAGGTACCCATGTGCGGTCGGCTACAGTCTAGGATACTTCGTTACTACCGTGGCGCCAATCGAACAAAAAGGGGTATCCTAGCGTGTGACTGTACCAACCTCGATAATTTCAGTAGTGTGGGCTCTAATAATCAGGCTAACCTTGATCATTATGAACATATTTTTCGTAACATTAGACAAAATGTACTGACGAGAGAATTTTGTGAATTACACGGAGTGATTCGAAATGTTCCGTTAGTATTTTTTATTATTAGCGTTTTAATTAATTATAGAAATACTCTTTAGAAACATAATTGTATTTTTGTGTAAAATGGTTGTAAAAATTACGTCTCAACATTTTTTTATATAACGTAAAACAAACTGCCACAAAGTGCCTTTTTATATAAATAGTATTTGTTTAAGAGTTTATTGTGTATAAAAGGAAGAATAAGACAAATAGGTATTTTTACACACCATGTATGATATTATTATTATTAAATAATAAATTCGATAGAGCGACTGGTTCGCTGATAATTTTTTATAGAATTTAATCGAAAGACATCACATACTACGAACACAATTTTGAACTTAATTTTGCACTACTTTAGGTGTTTTTTACTTCTTTTTTTGTTTAAATTAAGTCCTGTTTTAATTCTAAAATTATTATTTATCTCTCATCGTAGAACATTAAATTGTAAAGTTACCAATAGCATTAAAAATAAAATTGTTTGGCAAATTTTGAAACTCACAAATAGTTTCTAATACTAACTGTAACTTGCCGATACGTATTTATTTGTTTACTACTTATCGACGACTTGTATTGTATTATCACGATAAAAAATATGATTTCCTTAAATTTTGCCTAAATTTTAAGAAAAATCAAAATAGTAAAGTATTGAACGTAAAACAAGTATTTTATTTGAAAAAAGAATTAAGTAAGAACTTACTAAAAAGCACCAATAATTTTGGGTCCCTTTCAGTAATAAAATAGGCCTCTTCCGAATCCATCAAAATACGAAGTTTCCGTTGTAGACATTTCTTTTATTAGTTCTAAAATGAAGGACAATAATACTGAGTATGTGTAAATAAAAAATATTATGTTATGCAGTCGGTTTATACAAGGCGAATATTTTCATACAGTAACTTCGTTTTTTCCACTTACTGCAATAGGTTTATAAATTGTCGTAAACATACCTACTAAAAGAAATGTTTGATGTTTAAAATCAATTAAATGATTTACCATCGTTAGTGATAAAACTTTAAATTCATTTTAAAATAACTACTTTTCTAGATTAAATGCCTCAATTTAAGTAAGATAAACAGAGTAATATTACAAAAGACGTACATAAATAAATACCATATACAACCCACACCAATATCGAGGTACCTAACTACAAAATATTCAGAACAAAATTAAATGCTCTAACTAAATCTATGTCTGCCATTACCATAATATAAACAGATCAACTTTACTAAAGCATTTATGTCAAATTAAAACTTTAGTCGAGCCAATTCAGCCAATCTGCAATAGTAAAAAAGCCAATGGAAAAAACTCAGGGTCACGCTTAATTACCCTGACCCTGAGTTTTTAATTTTGTAGCTAAACTGAGCTATTTTTGTTCAGCGATTTTTGTCTCACGACAGTAAAACATTATTATTTTCATTAGTCTAAACAACAATAATTCAGCTGATTGTGAGATTTGCTCAAACTACTAGTTTTTCGGGCTGTTGGTCCCAATGGTTTTTCGACCAAAAAAAACAAAGCAGCTTGATTAATATTGTTCTGTTCTTTATAATAATAAAAATAATAATTTTACAAAAATTTCCCAGTTTAGCTACAAAAAAAAAAAAAAATGTTCCCGCCACGCTCCCTTCATTGTTTCCTTAATACTACTACCTACATCATAATACGATTTCAAAGCGGTATTAACCAGTTTTGACGCCCTGGGGCCCGGCGGCGGTGACGTTCTTGGCTATCAGCTTGGCCAGCATACCCACGGAGAGGCAGAATACCAAGCCGGCCGGCATGAACTTTCTGCTGTTGTAGAACCTGGAAATAAATAAATAAATTGTAAGAGACAAGTAGCCAAGATGATTGCCAACCTCTGATAGGACAGGCGGTGACAGGTTTAAGGTGAATACCGAGGCATAACTAGCGCCGCCAATGGAAAAACAATCATATCTTCTTTTTGAATGCATTTATTGCTAAAAACGAAGCACCAAATACTCAACGCGAGGCTTAATTATTTATAGGACCTAAGGTTTAGATTCCAGATCCTAGAACCTACGAATAAAATCTTTTATCGCCAAATTAGCCAAAAGTAAGCCAAAGTAGCCACTTTTAGCGATAAAAGATTTTATTCGGACTGGAAGGATCAGCGGGGTTACCCTTGACGCTATTGCGATCCAATTTAAAGTTTAAAAATTAATTTCTCTTTGAATTCGCATAGTAATGCTTTGATTTTAAATACTTTGTAATGTTTATTCAAAGGTAAGGCTGTTTTATTCAATAAAAACACAAAATGCGTCCTAATTTGTAAAATATTAAAGGTTTGTAAATTGCGCCAAATTGCGGCCGCATTGGAAACATGCGTCAAGGGTAGAGGGGCTGGAATCTAAACCTTTAAGGAAGGGAAGGAGAAGCAATCTCGATTGACTTCGACAAGGTTCCATCCCATTATCATCCCGCGCGGATTATACCAAAAATAGATCTGAATGTTCTAAGATGGAGACAGATGGAGACAGATTGAAGTTCAGAAACGAGACTACTCTACTACTACTCTTTCTACTTTTCTGACTGTCATGATAGGGCCTCAGGATGTAAACTTTTGGGAACCACTTTGGCACAAACTTAGACAACCGATTTTATTTTCATTGGTAGCTTATTTGGCATTGTTTGAACAGCCACATGATGTGATATAATCGGTACATTTTCTAAACAGCCTTTACTGATCAAAGATATAATCCGTGCGGGATCAGAATGGGATAATACCTTTTGGAACTGAGAAGCTCGCGGTCCTGTAGCGTCAGCATTTCGGCAAACTCTAGTTGACTATGGCAAACTCGCGTCGAAACTTGCTTGTGTTTTCTGTGCGCGTGGGTGTCTGCTCGAGTTTTATCACGTTTTATTAAATTAATGCAATAACATTGAATCCTTTTAGATTACAAGCATTAAACATTTTTGTGTATTTCTAATTTCATAACCCTATGATAGTTTAGGAGGAGCGGGTGATCGTGCTCCTTGACTATAAAGGGAAATTTCCCGCCAAGCAGATGTTGTGCTTGGGGACCGGCCGGGTCCAACTGAACATAGTTGGACGTTCTATATATACTCAGCTACGAAAGATATTTTGCTGGCGCAATGCAGGATTGTAGCGAGTAGCGATTATAGCTCGAGTATGTAGTAGTTTCCTGAGCGCCCGACAGGGGTCGCTACAGTACTCCCCCCCAAGACCTTTGAGCCTAAAGGTCTTGACCTCGAAGTCTGTGCATGGAACTTGCACGTGCCAGAAACGCTGAGTCAGTGAGTCGACTAGCGGTTGATGCGTCGGCGGCTAGCAGAATCGCATCGCCGGCGACAATACCTCGGTGAGTCGGGTAGGAACCGGGGATGGCTGCTGTACCACTTGGAGAAGGCAGATGCTGTGCTGGCGACAATACCACGGTGAGTCGGGTAGGAACCAGTGCACCTGCTTTGTGGCTGCCTTTTTCCGAATATTGCTGAGAAGTGATCACCATCAGAACCAGTAGCACGTTGCGTCGGCTGTAGTGGAACTGATAGGGTGAGAATGAAGCTGGCGTGCTTGAGACTGTTGAGGTCTGAGGGTGCTCGAGAGCGAAAGAAGGTTGACAAGCTCTGTCAGGGGTCACCACTTTAGGAGGAGCGGGTGATCGTGCTCCTCGACTATAAAGGGAAATTTCTCGCCAAGCAGATGTTGTGCTTGGGGACCGGCCGGGTCCAACTGAACATAGTTGGACGTTCTATATATACTCAGCTACGAAAGATATTTTGCCGGCGCAATGCAGGATTGTAGCGAGTAGCGATTATAGCTCGAGTATGTAGTAGTTTCCTGAGCGCCCGACAGGGGTCGCTACAATAGAATGTAGAACTAGTTTTTTTTACTGACGCTACTCGAGAACTGTCATTTTCGATTCAGTTCCAAAAGGTATTATCCCATTCTGATTCCGCACGGATTATAAGCTCACCGGTAGCCCATAAGTCCTCCAAGAGTGGTTGTGGTGCCCAGCATCAAGGTATAGTTAGAGGGATCCCTGCTAATCTGGTAAGCTCCGATACCTGAAACAAAATAATTTAAGTTGAATGTAGCCTATAAAGGTCTTACTCGATGGGTACAGTCCGATTCAAACTTAATGAAGTCAGTGAATTGAGCTGCGAACAAGGGGATAATCTTTAGGGATTGTGTAAGGAAACTGTAAACTGTAAAACTGTAAAAGAAGTTAATTAAAAAAATAAAAAGCCTTTATTCTACTAACTTAAGTAACATGCAGTAATTTATAAAAAAAGTATCTTACGACTATGTCAATTTATAAGTTTATTATTTTATTTTAAATAATTTTTTTTAATTAAAAGTTAGAAGTTGCCTCTTTGGCGTAGGCCTCCCCCAGTTTTTCCTTTCCCTGGCTTTTGTCATCCAGCATGGGCCATGGTTTTGTAGGAAGATACCTACCCATCTCCTTCTAGGTCTTCCCTCTTTCTCTTCTTGTCGCGCGGTATCCACTCTGTCACCTTCTTGGTCCACCTATGGTTTTCCATTCTACTAATGTGGCCCGCCCACTTCCATTTTAGTGATCGGACTCTTTCTACTACATAACTACATCAGTGTTCTTTCCCTTATTTCGTGCTTCTTTATTCTGTCCGCCAGTTTCACTCCTAACATGCTTCTCTCCATTTTTCGCTGACAAACTGCTAACTTCTTTTTATCTTCCTTGCGCAGTGCCCATGATTGGCAGCCATACATTAGTACTGGTAGAATAGCTACTTCAAATAATTAGCTTTTTGTTTTTATATAAGGTAGTTAATTACGTTTTTACTAAGTAAATATTTGGTTTTCAAAGTGGACATACACCTTCTATAAATATTTCCTTACTTGTGGATCTTCCTGGGAAGTGATGTCGCTGTCTTCTTCACTTGAATCTAATTCAGAGTCAGTTTTCAGATTCATTGTCACTGACATGAATAACTATTTTCTCCGTTTATAAAGTTAGACTTGATATGTACAAGCCTTCTCTCAGAGAGAGAGTACCCACTGTGGATTGGCGATTCTCCCATCGAGGGTTATATGCCTCAGATGCTGAGGTTTCCTTACAATGTTTTTCCTTTACCATTAGCAACTTGGGGCTAACTGGAGTTTTTAACTTTTTGAAAATATACTTGAACTGTTTTACTCAATGCCCACTGGTATGGTACAGTCGGCCACACACTAGGATAGTTCTTTTTGTTCGATTGGCGGGGCGTTTCCTCTGCACCGGTATGCCGCGCGCGGTAAGAGCTACCATGGGGTATCCTAGACTGTGGCCGACCGTACCAACCACCTCTACATTTAGAGAACCTTATGCAAGTGACTTATCAGTATCAAAAGTTACCTAAAATTGAGCCGAAGATCAGACCAGCACCCAATGAAGGAATTGATCCTGAAATGAAACAAAACATTGTTATCAAAACACCATTTCTCTGTCGTGGCACTGTTAAACATCATTATTAGAAAAGAAAATAGACTTTCAACTTTGTGCCAAATTCCATTAAGAATTTAATCATGTTTTAATAGCATAGGAAGTTCGCTTGATAATATTGCGTAAGCTACTCTGGAATTGGTCCGATATTGCATTCATAATGAGACAAAATACCCAGATTAATAAAATAATTATTTATCTTATGCTCATTAACTACTTGTAATTACTGACCAATGAAGTAAGCTGCGATAGTGGTTCCATGCAGTATCACTAAATTCTCACATCTTTAGCACCCCAACAATACTCAGAGTCCAAGGATAATCCGAACGGATTCCGTAAGTATCTCCTGACACGAATTTTATTTTGCATAAAACCACGCAGAAAGTCAGTCTAGGTGAAAATATAACTTATTCAGAATATTGGCAAAAAAATTGAATTTCCATCAACTCTTCGATAAATTCCTAGCAAGAATCTAGGCCAAATGACCGGCAGCATAGAATTACATGACCGTCAGCATGCCGGCACTTGAAGAAATAGTCGAGAAAATAGAGCTACAAAAACTAACCTGCTTTAGCATAGCCCATTATGCCGCCTGCGGCGACCGTGGCGGCGTAGGCGAATCCAATAATATCGACACCCATGGCTGAGACTGTAGATTATCCTACAAAAATTTTCAAATGATAGAAAATCTAGAATCTATTAATTTTTTGCGATCTCACGTCACGCACAAAAATCAGGAAAATCTAAAAGTTCACCACAGACAAAGCAAGGAGCTGTCAAGTGTTGCTGTGCTGATATTTTCACATTACGGAACGCAAACAATCTAATCTAGCATGGATGAGGATGACCATAGCGAACTAAGTTATGCTCTTCCTCACTCTGTCAAATTGTTTAGAGTGGGATAGCGATTGTGGTCAGTTCGATTATGATCTTACATTTGTTAAACGTGTAGTGTCAAGTTGCATTTACGAAGAATGCTAAGCATCAGACAAAAAAGGCCATAAATCGATAGCGCGCAATAAAACTCTCTCGCTCACTTGATTTATTTACTTAGGGCGGGACGTAGCTGTGGTTTGAGTGGTAAAAGTTCGAACATTTGCACTTTGTTGAAGGTCATATTTTTCTTTCTACACGCATCCCTAAAGTCACAACTGTCAGCTGTCATGTTAATTTAAATTAGACATGCGCGAAACAGTGCACTTCGAAGTCATGATATATTTCATGACATTTCATACCGCGTGATATTACTTTATATCATGGCACCAAACATGACACATGACATCATGGTATTTCTTCATTGCAGGCATGAAACATGACATCTTCATTGCAGACATGAAACATGACATCATGGTATTTCTTCATTGCAGACATGAAACATGACATCATGGTATTTCTTCATTGCAGACATGAAACATGACATCATGGTATTTCTTCATTGCAGACATGAAACATGACATCATGGTATTTCAGCACACTTTCATTGCAGTACGTACAGTGTGCTGAAATGCCATGTGTCATGTTTCATGTCATCTAATGTAATGAAATGCTATGTGCCATGCTTTATTCTCTCGTGTAATGTGTAATATTTCATGTCACCGTTGTGTAATATGTCTTTTGTAATATTACAAGCATTACCTACACATGTCTAATTTAAATTCTTTTTTGTACCTAATCTGTGAATTTAAAAGTTTTGAAATTAATGATCGATTGGAGATATCAAAAATTTATAAAATTACACGAGGAAATTCCAGCAGTATCCTTCTATCAGTAAACTTCGGATCACTATTATATACGTGCCCTACGACACTATTTGCAGCTGGAATGAAAGCAGATTTCGTCACAATTTCATAACTTGGGAAACGTCATAGTCTGTTCTCGTATCTCTGATAAAGAAACAGGCGTAAATTATGAGTTTCACTGGCAAGAGTGGCAAGCAAGGCTATCGCTCAGTTGTTCACTGTCGACCATAGCCGTTGCACGTTCTAATTATCGTCTGAAGCTAGCAAATTGTTGCTGTAATTAGTGAAGAAGTAAACTACATAAAGTAACCTTGGATAGTGTTTATTGGGCATTGTTTCATAAAAGCGATCGCCACAATGCTGAAGAGTACATCCAAAGTGACTATAAACACGGGTAATGTGCTGAACTTAATTGATGTGAAGAAAAAGGCTGGACAAAATGTTTCTGAAGAGGTTAGTAACTACCATATTATTTTGTATTTGTGATCATACACGACCAATACTTATTCATGGTAATGCTAAGTAACCTAGTAGGTTGGGGTGTAGCGTTAGAGGCGAGAATGAGCAGTGAACTTAGGAAAAAGTCACCAAAAAATTATTTCGCGTCCTTGATTTTTCTTTTCCAGGAAAGATTGGGTAGGTCCTAGGGAGCAATAAAGGTCCCGAAACTTAATGCCGGGAACACATAGTTTTCGAGTTAAGAGGCTTTTTTTGTCTAAAAGGGTATTTTTTTACCGAAATGTTGATGATACACCAACTCCCCGCCCCTAAATTGACTCACCAACCCAAAAGTACTTTACAATGATCTTTAAACAAATATCTGATGATGAGTGATGAGTGTCCGCCTCTCCAGCACATGCTGAATCAGAGCCGCTCCCACATATCTCTCCAGTAGTTTATTTTCTGATTAAGTACTCAATTTGCCTTACATAACTCTATTTGCCTGTCTGGTGTACAAAGATTTCTTTGTTTTATTTTTCTCTCTGTTTTATAAATGCGTACCTAGTGAGGTTTTGCAATACAATACAGAAATAGAAATACAAATACAAATAACATGAGGGTAAATAAGTAAAAAAGTTTTAAGAACCACTAGTCTTGCCATGAATCTTAACTTACTTATATGTATACTTCTCAACTCATAGTACTTACACATAAAAAGGAATAACAATTAGCTCAGGAGTGTGAGTATAATTTGTAAACATAAAAATTATAGCGGAACAAAAATGTTAAATTGTTATGACTACGCACATTTGGAAATACTGCATGTATGTTTATGCATGTTATGAGTGTTTATGTTCCATGTATCTTAACTTAATATATTCAGCTTAAAAAGATTCACATGTTTTGAAAAATACTTTCTTAAACATATTGAAAACCGTTTCTTTTTTTGCGAAAATCAACTCTGTGCTTTTTTTTCTGCCCTGGTAAAGAAAAACACAAACTATTTATTATTTTATTACCATTGAATAAGTAAAAGTAAAATAAATTTTTTTTGAAGTCATTGTTTTAAAAGGTGCATTATTTCCGATGCTGAGTGTAGGTATATTCCAAATCATTAAGATCTACATCTACAGATTCACCCTTTTAAAACTTCGGTTTCTCCAAATCATGGTACTAAAGTTAAACTTTTAATTCAGCTACATCTGAGAACAAAACCAGCCTCAATCAATATCAAAACCAACTAATATCCATTAACACCGAACTAAATCCTATAGAATCCGCATTACGTATAAAATCACAATAAAAACTTGTCCTTACAGAAACAAATGATATCAGCAATAGAACAATACGAAACATCATTTCAACCATACGTCTAATATTGGAATGTCAACCTTATTGTATTAGTGTACAGGTTGACTTTAATTGCATAGACTATGAGCAAATAAGCTCCCAAAGAGGATTTGGACATCTAATTTTCAAGACACATTTCGGAGTTCTATGCACATCTATCTTGTTTTATTCTTGATCGAAGTCCATTAACCACCATTTATCATCAAACCTTTCATAATGGTCCATTGATGGACCTTAGGGGCCAGACACACAGAAGAGACAGACCCCACGAGACGTCACTGTCATCTTAACTTAATATACTAGTGGCTCGCCCCGAACTGTGAACTCGAGACCCCATATAAACTTAAGGCGCTGTACATAGTGAATCGCCCACGCGCCAAGAAAAATGCACAAAATCGAGTCCTGTATCAAATACACTAAAAAAATCGAAAATTTTCACATATCAAACCCTAGAATTAGGTGAGACCTATCTAAAACAGACAGCTTCGTGTTGACATTCATAAACGTTTTGAAGATATTTTTGATGAAAAAAAAATAGGCGGCGCACTTGTTTTCAAACAAAATATCTTGCAATCTGTTATGGGTATCTACACAAAACTGGCTGTTTTAGATAGCTCTCACCTAATTCTAGGGTTTGATATGTGAACATTTTCGATTTTTTTAGTGTATTTGATACAGGAATCGTTTTTGTGCATTTTTTTTGCGCGCGGGCTAATTCACTATGCCCAGCGCCTTAACAACCCCATATCTCGGCAACCGCTCGACCGATTTGGCTCATGTTCGAACTTAAAAATTATTTTAATTTCATTTACCCGCCTACCAAATTTCATGATGATCCGACCAAATTTACTCAAGTTATCGTCGAACGAACATACATACAAACGCCGGATTGTTCTAGTAGACTCGGAGAACTTCGCTCGCTCGTTCAATAAAACAAAGTCGTGTTAGTTACACCATTTATAACTCGAGTACGGGTGGACCGATTTTTATGATTTTTGATTTGTTGGATTTCTGTCCGCCCCGAATAGCAGAATAACAATTAAAACAACGGAAAAACTCAAGAGAAAAAAAATAAGTCTGCGCCGACGAAGTCACGGGCATAAGCTAGTACAAAATGTATATGTAGAAGTGACGCGACGCAAGACGCATACAAGAGACGGGCACGTTTTCAAGGGTATGCAATAAAAACAGCTTTTTTCCGTACAACTTTGATCACATAAAAAAAATGGTAAAGAATTGAGGCCCTGTTGAAAGCCAAAGCAATAGCTGTAAAAATAGGTACCTATGTGACAATCAGCTGATGTCATAAACCACATAACTTATAAGTTATTATTACTGATGTGATGAATGGGAAGGCATTAATGGTAGTATTGAAATAGAATGGAAAACAATTCACCATAACCATAAACTTATTCGGAAGGCACGTTAAACCGTTGGTCCCGTTTGTTGTTGGTTAAAAAAAATTGTTAAGTCATGCCAGAGGCCCTTTGAATGGCCTAAAATCTCTGACACCAAGGGTAGCCACTACCTCATGCGATTACCTACCAGGGGCCTTAGCCTGTAACGTAATGGCGTGTCGATGGCGTCCCAGCAGGGGGGTTAACCTTGACGCCATTGCGTTCATATTTACAAAGTTTAAAAATTAATTTCTCTTTTAAATCGCACAGTCATCCTTTGATTTTATATACTTCGTAATGTTTATTCAAAGGTAATACTATTTAATACAATACCAATATAAAATGAGTCCTAATTCGTAAATTTTGTAAATTCCGCCATATTGAAAAAAAATGTGGCAAGGGTAGAGGGGCAGGACAAAACCAGGGTTTCCTCGTTTTTCTCCTACAACCAGGGAACTAATCCTCTAGAATTCGAATCAGAATATTCTTTGCTGTACTACAAAAACATTAAAAGGACCGACAGCATTAATAAATCGTAATTGAAGCTTTCAACTGGGAGCCCATTTTGGCACCATTGCGTTACAAGCTAAGGCCCCTGTATTAAACTGTTACTGTGTTTCAGCTTTCAGAGTCCCTCAAGCTCACGCTATCCGAGTGGGGCAGCCTCAACAAGCCACTGGTGCAGAATGGCAGCTCCAACTCCAGCTATATGCTGGTATCTACGTCCGACGCGCCGACTGCCATCATGAACATCACCAGGTGTGTTGGGAGTCATGGCTTCATGTCTGAAGACTTCAGAGGCTCCATACTGTCAAACTAGCGCCACCATAGGAAATAAATCATAGCTTCTTTTATATTACGCTTTATGGAAATGTTGAACGATGAAAATCTCAGTCCTTGTAGTTGCTGTTTATATGACCTAGAACCTAGGAGGTACTAGAAAATAATCCATTTATTCATTCTTCAGCCCACCTCTGCCCATTGACCTTTTCCCCTCAAGCCATCTCTCGCGGTCCCTCGCCATCCGCATCCATGTGTCCTCTGCCGACACAAAGATGTCGTCCGACCATCGAGCTGCTGGTCTTCCTACCGACTGCCGTCCAACGTTCGAAGATCTAGAAATATAAAAACTTTATTTGGTACAAGCACATATCAATTAAAACTAAGGCCTTTGCATCTACGTAATGAGATGATTTATACAGCGTCCAGTGGCACCTTCACTCACACTAGATGGGTGAAGGGACCAATCGGCGCTGCAGTGCCTGGGACATTGTTTTTAGATGGAGTAGGCTTGCCAAGCACCTATACCATCCTGACAGCTTAGTCGACTAAGCCCACAGGAGAGACAGGTCAATACGTGTGGAGCCAACTGAGCTGCGGGTTTCCTCACGATGTTTTCCTTCACAGTTAGCTATGACTTTGTTTAATTTCAAAGTTACGTACATTTGTGAAATTGTAGTAGCAATACCACATATCAATTACAATTACAATAAATCAATTTAAATACAATTTATCAGATTGCACCAAAAAGGTAGCCGCTCAGCTGGTTTACTAGTAGTTATTTTTTCGAATGGACAAATCTTTTACATCTGTATTTTGTCGGTGGTCACGGTTACCAAGCTTTGATTTGAATTCACTTTGCGGCATAGTCTAGAAAAGCTCACCACTTGGCTCAGCCAAGAATAGCAAACGCGCTAATGTAATTTTATTTTTTAAGTGTATTTATTTATTAATGATATTATTATAACACAAAAAGTTGTAAATTTTTCGCCAAACTGCAGAGCAGTTGAAGGCAGCGGCTGCAGGAAGTATTGTCGGGTGGTTTATGACCAGGTGCACGTTTCATATAACTGACATTAATATTTTATTATGACAATTCGATGTACATTTAGTCGATTTGACATGAGGTTACAAAAAAGTTTGTTTACAAACCGACCTATCAATGAACATCGAACTGTCATAATAAAATATTTATGTGAGTTATATGAAACGTGGGCCTGGATTTGGAAATCTCGCAGTGATCCCGACTCATCGCCGGCAGCGTAACGCATCGACAAGCGTTTCCACCGAGCGTCGATTGGCGCCATCTTGCTTAATTCCATTGCGTAAAGCAGGATGGCTCTACTCTACGCGTGACGAAAACGTTCGTCGAGTTTGTTCGTGATCCACTACGCTCTTGGCGCCGAATCAGTCATGACCGCAGGATTTCCGACCCAGGGTCGGATTCATGACAAAAGATCATTCATTCCCAACGGACGAGTGCGACATGGTCGCAACTCTCGGCCACTTGGAATCGATGAAGAAGAGATATTTTTTCAGTTGATCGGTCTTTCATTTATTCAGTAACACCGTGTATATTTTTTCTCCACCTCACGTTCCAGGCCGCACGATGACGTCCAAAATAAGATGGCGGAAGAGGAGCGAAAGAACCTGAAGATCGGAGTCAAGATCTTCATCAACGAAGACAGTACAGAGGCGCTGACGGAGTGCTTGGACAATGGTTAGTGAAGAAACTGCTAAGAAACATCCAACCCTTAGCTAGAGTCACAGCATTTTTGGCTCCCTCCATTTGTAATGAGATTTATTATAGTACCCCTTCACCGTCATCGTGGTCATAAAAGAGGACAATATAATAAAACAGTACCATGACACACTGATAGACAACGTAGAGCCGAAATAATATTTTTCTTTCGCGTTTTGGTTGTGCGTTAAGAAAGGGTTTCCTGAAAAGAATCCCCTGAGGGTCTGGACACACTATGCCGAAATCACGGTGCTGAACTTCGATATCTGAACTTACATTCCACTGTGTTTGTGTGAAGATGACGTTATTGGTGCAGCATTCTTCATGCACTTTCACAGGCCAGTTCCTTCGCAGCCTGGTAGTACGTCACGCCACCCACCTTCTCTTTAATTTGGTCAAAGTAGCTTCTCCGTGGCCTTTCATAGTGTGGTTAGACATTGTGAAATATAGGCCCCGGGAGTTTTTGTACAGATGTTTTTTTTAACCAACCAGTGTTAACAGATACTAAACTTAACTTATTCTAAGTCAATATAAATAGGCAATCTCGTGCTCGCTGCCGAAATAATTTGTTTCACAAGTTTAGTCCGAAAACTCTTGAACTGTTTCGAGTTATTACCTAACTAGCTAGGTAGCTAGTGCTAGTCGATCTAGATCTAGACTGTGTTCCGACCTTATTCCGACTAATAACATAATCTTTATGCTTAAATACCGTCTTAAATACTGCTTAAATATGCTTAAATGCTTAAATACTGGCTTATGATGATAAGATAAATATATACGAGTACGTATTAGATGTCAGGATGCAAAGTCATTCAAAACAAAGAAATCTCTGTGAGAATAGATAACTTATCATTATCACATCAATCGAGTCATTGAGTGGGTAATAATTGAAATGCAAAGTTCGCGTAGTCATACACACTAGCCCTAATAGATCGATCGACCTACCGCCAGATTCGTAGTTGACAATTATTTACTTTTTAGGGGAATCAAACGATACATACAGACGGAGAACACTTTATTGGACATAAATAAATATTATTTGCAAGAATTTTCGTTTACTGGTAGTACCTACAGATAATTTAATTAAATCATTAAAAAAAATAATTTCCAAAATATTCTTAACTCAGAAAACAGTAGGTGGCCATTTCATAAAACTACAATTCATAGTTTATTGAACGAGCGAGCGAAGTTCTACGAGACTTGAACAATCCGGCGTTTGTATGTTTGTATGTATGAATGTTCGTTCGACGATAACTTGAGTAAACTGTAGTGTGCAAGACAAAATTATTTGATAATACAGGGAGACTGTGTTCTTTAAAGCGGCACCTACAATGTCGACAACACAAGCAACAACACATAACAGTCTGTCAACGACGAAGATAAAAAATCTCTGACCAATTAATATAATTTCAGTGTTCCTGGCCCTCCATACGGACTACATCGACAACGTGATCCTCGCTTACAACCCAGACTTGGACCGCAAGGACAATATCACCGATCTGAAGAATAATCACAAGAACAAGGCGTCACCCATCTCTCTGGGCTCCAACGTTGGTGAGAGTACGTCTCTTTACCAATTTAGTCCCTTTCTTTTAGAATCTAAAATCTTCTTCTTTTGGAGCCATCTCCTATCGGAGGTCGCGATACCTTAGTTCGCAAACCTGCCAACGCCAAAACTGTAAATTTTACAGGAGACACAAAAAAGTGAATTAATATTTCTTCACGAGAACAAGAAATTGAAAATCCCGTAGCTATATACGTAAGTATTTTTGTTATCCACCAACGGGATTTTCAATTTCTTGTTCTCGTGAAAAAATATTAATTTAATCACTTTTTTGTGTGATTAAATAAATATTTTTTCACGAGAACAAGAAATTGAAAATCTTGTAGCTATACAGGGTGTTAAAAGACCGCCAACAGGCCCGAAAGCCACGCATACTAGACACCAAAACAAAGTACTTTTCGATAAATTATTGCTGGGAAATGATTTTGGTTTTTTAGGCTATAATTTTCAAAAATATTTTATCACGCAGTGGACGTGTAACGCACTGAAGTCATATTACGCAAGCGGAGGTATCACTTTATGTTACTTAAGCTTGAAGTGCCGATGTTTGGAATACATTGCGGGTTGAAATTTTAACGTCGTTTTTTGTAAGAAATATTAATAATTTTGATATGGCGACGTTGATTTCCCAGGCATAGTTCCTTGAGCAAAAATGTTCCTTATGATGAGGACAATACGTGGTTTTCCGCTTTGTTGGCGGTCTTTTAACACCCTGTATACGTAAGTAGTTTTGTTATCCACCAACGGGATTTACAGTTTTGGAGTTGCGTTTGGCAGGTTTGCGAACTAAGGTATCGTCGGCTATCATTACGGCCACTTTGCCCCGTGATGTTGCGGCTCGGAAGAGTTGTGTGTGGCTTGTTTTGAACCATTCTGCGAGATTTTGTAGCCGTGATGTTTTTGAGTGGCCAGGTCTTCGGCGACCCTGTATTTTCCCTTTAGCCCAGTCATTCTATGTTTTCAATGTATGGGGCGGTTAAACAAATTAATAAAGTTTTCAAACTTGTGTGACATGATACCTTTGGGTGTAGTGATGAAAACCCACAACTCTCCCCCCCTCTCCACCTGACGCTTCACCCCCCCTCACCATAAAATGGGTCCCATTTTTTTGTTTTTTCAATTTTGTGGGAAAACTAAAGAAGATACGGCAAAAATGTTAAGGGCAGACATAACCCTTATTAAATTTCACACAAAAAAGATTCTATACCTACCTTTTTTTGATAGGCTTGATGGTATTCGAGCTATAGCTAGTTCCATTATGCAAAAATTTGAGTATGAGCAAAAAAATATCGTAACTATGCTGGTTATTTATTTACATATTTTTTTGTTTCAAAATATTATGAGTCAAGTACGGAATTTTGCACAGGAAGCCTATGTTAGTTAGTTGTTAGTACTTTAGCCTACTAAATGAGCTTTCATTTATTTCATTACGCATAATACTTTTGGAGTTATACCTATCAGAGGTCTGGCGGGCACAAGTAGCTTACGGCTCCCCGTTAATAGTTTTTTTTTTTTTTTGGGAAAACTATAAGAGATAAGAAAAAGATGTCAAAAGCAAACATTATCCTTATTAAATTTCACATAAAACAGTTCTACACCTTTTTTTGATAAACATGACGGTATTCAAGCTATAGCCAGATATAGGGGAAAAAATATGCCAAAAATTACATAAGTAGCATTTTTTTTTATCTTAATAATTACGTACGAAATAGTGCTCAAGGTGACTACGTTTATAAATTGTAAGTAATTTAGACTACCGAACAAGCTTTCATCTATATAATTATGTACAATAGTTCTCGAGTTATTAGTTCTGGAACTATAGGACAGTTAAAAAAAATTGTTTATTACTTATTAAAGGTAACGAGTAATGTACGAATCTATCGCCAGAAGGACGTCAAAGGGAGGTAATTTATTGAAACGTTATTAATAGTGAGCCATAACATCATTTACAACCATTTAATAACAGGAAAAATAAAATAAAAACACTAATCACAAAGACTCCCTCAATATGATGATTTTTGTTAAAATAGCTTTTGCCTCGGCAACCGCTGCATTGCATTTTTCCGCAGCCTTGCTGGAAGAAGACTGAGACGTATTATCAACAGAAAATGTCCTGAGATTCAATTCAATGAAAGAACACAACTTTCCTAACTGAAACATTCTGTTGAGTAATTTGAGCAATAAGAAAAGACTCATTGCTCCACTAGCCAACAGACTGAAAGACGAAGGAATAACTCTAATAAGTACTTGCTAATGATGACGCAAATGTTCTCCTCATTCATTATCTGCGGAAAATGATGCAATGCAACGGTTGCCGAGGCAAAAGCAGTTTTAACAAAAATCATGATATTGAGGGAGATGTAGAGTCTTTGTGACTAGAGTTTTTATTTCATATTTCCTGTTATTAAAAAGTTGTAACTGATGTTATGGCTCATTATTAATACCGTTTCAATAAACTAACTCCCTTTGACGTCCTTTTAGCGATAGATTCGTATATAAGGTATCGAACCTTAAATAATTAATAAGCAATATTTTATATTGTCTAATAATTCCAGAACGTATAACTCCAGAACTAATGTACGTAATGATATGGATGAAAGCTTGTTCGGTAGTCTAAATTACTTACAATTATTGGCGTAGTCTCCCTGAGCACTACTTTGTACGTAATTATTAAGATTTTAAAAGAAATGCGACTTATGTAATTTTTTGACATATTTTTCGGTGTATCTGGCTATAGCTTGAATACCGTTAAGTTTATCAAAAAATATGCTGTCCTGTTTTATGTGAAATTTAATAAGGATAATGTTTGCCTTTAACACCTTTTTCGTATCTCTTATGGTTTTCCCAAAAAAAGGAAAAACCCATTAACGGGGAGCCGTTCGTAACTGGTGACCGCCAGACCTCTGATAGTTATAACTCCATAAGTATTATGCGTAATGAAATGAATGACAGCTCATTTTGTAGGCTAAAGTACTGACAACTAATTAACATAGGCTCCCTGACACAATTCCGTACCAAACTTTTAATATTTTGAAACAAAAAGGCTGGTTACGATATTTTTTTGCTCATAGCCAAGCTTTTGGATAATAGAACTAGCTATAGCTCGAATACCATCAAGCCTATCAAAAAAATGTGTACGATCATTTTTGTGTAAAATTTTATAAGGATTATGTTTGCCTTTGACATTTTTGCCGTATCTTCTATAGTTTTCCCACAAAATTGAAAAAACAAAAAAATGGGACCTATTTCATGGTGAGAGGGGGTGAAGCGTCAGGTGGAGAGGGGGGGAGAGTTGTGGGTTTTCATCACTACACCCAAAGGTATAATGTAACATAAGTTTGAAAACTTTATTAATTAGTTTAGGTGAAAAACATAAAATGACTGGACTACTTGCAGAATCAGTAGCAGAAGGTGATGTTTGTCGTTGCGTTGATAGATAGATAGATAACAGATTAATTAAATTACCAAAACACAGAATAGACATGTTTTTTTAGTGTGTGATTGTTGTCGTTTATCCTCAATTTTTATGGTTTTATTGCACTGCCTTAAAAAGTTAAATATTACTAATGGAAAGCGCGTACGCGTAGGTACTATTTGTACACAGGCTGGAAGAATATTTTTTCATATCAAAAACAACACACATTACAGCGCTATTAGAGTTTTGTCCAGATTTTTTTCCGAGATAAGTTACAAACAAAATTATCTTAGGCAATAATAGGTTTACAAACAGACAAACATACTGATTTTATCTTTGTAGATATAAGCATTTACAGTCCACGATTACAGTATAATCTGTGCAAAGTTTTTGACCTCTGCAGTATAACTTGACGCTGTCAGTATATACGTCCAATAACATCAATAGCGCGAAAACCATCCACCAATGACGGGAGTTTCCTGTCGTCTTATTTGTTTAAAAGTTTTCTGGGCAGACTTGTCCGTAACTCCAAAACGGTTGAACCAATGCGGTTTTCATCAATCTGGTTTTCCAGTATTTTTACAATAACTGTACCACATTCACGAGACAATTTGTAATTCAGTCAGTATAGTGTGTAGCCAATTTGAATTTCAGGCATTTGAGATTTAGACAAACAGGCATTATGGGTCAAAGGTAAATTGAAATTCAGGCACAATGACTTCAAGGCGTTTTGACATTCGGTCCTTACGGGCCGGAGGGCTTGTATTGAATACCGAGCTAGCGAAGGTTTCTAAAATTGGGCCACGAGCGTAGCGAAGGCCTCGGGTGTCCGAACGAGGTAATTTGTAAATCAAAGAAATTTTAGAAGAAATTAAACTTATTTCTAGTTTCAAGCGTTACTAAGGCCCGGTTTCTGAATTGAGAATTTTGCTAAGCAAATATTTAACTATCGTTCTGTCACGCTCCTTTATTATTATTATTACTTTATTGTACACACAAACAGATTAGAGGACAAAACAGTAAGAAAACACATGTACAAAGGCTAGCTTATCCCTGTAAGAGATTTCTTCCAGCAAACCTTGGGGGATCGAAATAGTTGTGAAAAGCGGGCGTGCATAATGTGCACATAATATACTACATAAACAATAAAAATAAAACAAGTACCTAATCAAGATCTACAAGATATCAATATATAAATTACATATACTAAATACCTATTTAATATATAATAGATAAAATATATACAAATAAATACTTGGAGTTATGATACAGAAAGATAATGCTCTTTCAACCGTTTCTTAAAGATACCAACAGTAGGACTGGTGCAGATACTCTGCGGCAAGGCATTCCACAGCCTGACCGACTGAGCTGTAAAGGAATCAGCATAGACCTTAGTGTTGTGGACGGGTGTTTTTAATAGATGGG
The DNA here is from genome assembly GCA_949319315.1 of Zelleria hepariella. Lineage (NCBI taxonomy): Eukaryota > Metazoa > Arthropoda > Insecta > Lepidoptera > Yponomeutidae > Zelleria > Zelleria hepariella. The sequence continues at coordinate 6,257,730 of OX439379.1, read as the reverse complement.
AGTTTAAAGATCGTATTGGTCGATTACCGGAGTGCATACTCTGGAAGCGTTCTTTAAGATAGAGTGGGGTAGAGGGTTCGTGTAGAATTTTATAGAGAAGTGTAAGTATGTGTGCATTCCGGCGAAGACGAATTGGGAGCCATTTTAACTCATGTCGGAAATGGGATACATGATCGTATTTGCGTAGGCCGTATATAAACCGGATACCCAGGTTTTGAAGTCGCTCGAGTTTATCTAGCAGCTCCTCGTTGGCGTCCAAGTAGCAGACATCCGCATAGTCAAGAAGGGGAAGAAGAAGAGACTGAGCAAGAGTAATTTTTGTTTTAAGTGGAAGAAAGCTTTGGAGACGCCTGAGCGAATGAAAAGTTGCATAGACTCGTCGACTAACCTCGCCGACATGTGTGGCCCAAGAGAGATGACAGTCAAAGAGCACTCCTAAGTTCCTAGCGGTAGTCTCATAGGCAATCTGTGTGCCGTCAAAGACAACCGCAGGGACCTCCGGCTGTGTCATTGCAGCCATATAGAAGTGCGGACTGCCAATCAGCATTGCCTGTGATTTTTTGGGATTCACTAGAAGACCAAAGTGATGAGCCCATTTTAGAATGCATGAAAGGTCAGCATTCAAGGCATCCACAGCAGACTCGAACTCCTCCACCTCAAAATGCCTATAAAGCTGCAGATCGTCTGCATAGAGATGATAACGAGACGACAGCGACTGGGTAACTGAGTTTATAAAGATGGAAAATAGCAGAGGGGAGAGGACTCCCCCCTGAGGAACACCAGCTGAGAGTTCGCACCACTCCGATGCGGTATCATCGTCAGAGCGTATGCACTGCTGGCGTCCTCGGAGATAGGTGTCAAACCACTCTGTCACTAGAGGAGATACGTTAAGAGAGTTGAGGATGGATAGGAGGATATCAAAGTCAACACAGTTGAAGGCGCTGCTGAAGTCAAGCAGAGTAAGCACAGTGAGTTGTTTAATATCTTTTGCAAGGCGGATGTCCTCAGTGACTTTCAGCAGCGCCGTAACCGTGCTGTGACCAGGACGGAAGCCGGATTGAAAGGAGTTGAGGAGACCGTTTGTGGAGAGAAATGAGGAGAGCTGGGAATTTACGATGGATTCCAGGACTTTGGAAAGAAATGGAAGAATAGAAATTGGCCGGAATTCAGAAAAAGCTGTAGGATTGGTGGTTTTTGGAAGTGGAATGACATGAGCTCTCTTCCAGGCGGCTGGAAATGAACAGGTCACCAGCGAGAAGTTCAAAATATGGGTGATGACAGGAACAAGTCCATCAATTGCTAGTAACAGCATCTGTGAACTGATCTGATCATCTCCAACCGCTTTGGAAGAGATGGAGAGGATAGCTTTCTTAACGTCACTCGTTGTGACAGTTTTGAAAGAGAACGGTGCGCAGTCGGGTTTTCGCTGTGAACTGAGATTTTTTAGAGTAACATTTTTAATATTGTCTTCTAAAGTGACAGGAGAGGTAGAAAAGTGTTTGTTTAGAGCGTTTAAATCAACATTGGTGGGGGCTGTATCAGGAGATTTGCCGATCCCGAGCGTCTTGAGGAATTTCCAAACCTGGGCGGGACTATACTTCTCAATAGACTCATGTATGTGCCGTCTCTTAGCATCCCTACACATTCGACTGCAGCGATTACGCAGCAACTTGAAGTGGGCAAAGTTATCGTCTGTGGGATCCTTTTTATACCTGCGTTTGGCCTGATCACGCTTAGCCATCAGATGCTTTATAGCTGGTGTGAGCCAAGGGGCAGGCAGGTGCCTTACCTTGACTCTTTTTACTGGCGCATGTTTGTCAAAAATGGCCATCACAATGGCATTAAAGCGGATAACCATCTCATCACAGGAAATGCTGTCAGAGACAGGCGACCAGTCCATTGCATCAACATCCGCTAAAAGCGCGTCCAAAGCTCCTTTGTGAGAAATCTGCAGAGACAGGACGATACTTACCCATTTGCTTAGCGAATTTCTCAATTCAGAAATCGGCAGTATAACTATCATCCCTGAGTCGGGTGACACTAACCAAAACAACACCCTGTACGTTATTTAATTATCAAAATGAAATCGTCTCAGGCACGGAGTTGGACGCCGACAGTGAGGCCGATGCTCGCAAGTGCGAGAAGATCCTGCCCGGCATCAAAGTGCTGTGGGGACTGCTGGAGGATTACGTCAAACAAGGTAAAGTGTGACGACATCCATGAGAGTAGGCCAAATGGCCCGCGTGCTAAGCCTACAGGACACCACGAAATTTAGTAGGCAAGTGTATGCTACTAAGGCGGACTTGCGTCACTCAGGGTTAGCAAACTAACTCCGAGTTAACTTGACATTTCCATACAAATTTTGACGTTAACTCAGAGTTAACTGGCTAACCCTGGTTGACGCAAGTGGACCTTAATGCGATTTTAAGTTTAAACATTAGTCAAATCGGTCAAGAAGTTGGCAAGATTTGGGATTGTAAAGTATACTCGTAACAAGTTCACAGTTCGGGGCGAACGAACTGTGAATTTACAACCCCACAATTTGCTAACTTCTTGACCGATTTGACTCATGTTTAAACTTAAAATCGCAGCATACACTTGCCTACTAATAAATTTCGTGGTGTCCTGTAGGCTTAGCACGCGGGCCATTTGGCCTACTCTCAACTGTCACCTTAGCCACTGTTCACTGTCACCTCAATATTGTTAAGTTGCTAAGGTGACAGTTGAGAGTAGGTAAAATGACCCGCGTGCTAAGCCTTCTGATCAACGATACTGTTATTGTCGGATGAACATCCATACATACATTCAAACATACAAACGCCGGATTGTCCAAGTAGACTTAGAGCTTTGGGCTGGCGGAGATTTGTAAGTTTTGCTAGGAGCATCTCTCCGCGGACGAAGCTCGGCGTAAGACCTCGCCTAAGTTACTACGGCTCGCTCGTGTTACTACTAGCATGCTCGAACTTCACTCTTCGCGGGACTTGGCATTCGGCCTCTTTAATCGAAGCTTGGCATTCGCTTGGCATTCGGCCTCGTTAACATTGAGCTCCGGCTTTCGGCAAACCGTTTAAAAGGCAAAACTCTTTGTATCCTAAACATTGGCAGAATTACAAATAAAAATATTTTCTCTCCAAATCCTCAGGCCGCGTGAATCAACTCGGCGTGGCCGACGTGGGCGGCGGGTGCCTCCGCAAACTCCACGCATGGTCTCGCGTTCGCCCCGCCATCGCTCAGATAAACCTAGCCTCGTGTTGCGTAGTACCACCGGCTTTACACGCCTTCTGTCGAGCTAATGACGTGCAGTTGCTTACACATTCGGATCCCCCAGGTGAGGAGAGTATTTGGTTTTCTAAGAGCATCATTTAGCTTTTCAGGGAAAATTTTGCGAGCAGGGCCAACCAAGAAACAACAAACTTCTAAACGTTTAACTCTGACTGAGCAAACGAGTCAGGTGTTACTAACTTTTCCATTCTCCTTCCAGATCTACTCTCAACAACCGCGGCTGCAACTCTCAGTTCATTGGGGATCGGCTGCCCCAACTTAGACTGGTGTGCGCGTTACCAGGTTCACATCAAATGTCGCGGGGTGCTAGCACTCAAGGGTTATGTCTGCAAGGCTACCGTAGATGGCCCAGAGGCAAAGGAAGAGCAGTAGAGGTTGATAGTGCTAAATGTTGCCAACAAAAATCTGGATCCTGGCCGCAGTAGCCACTTTTAGAACCTAACCTTTGAGCCACCGAGTGAATTGTAATGTAACCTTTTTTTATCTGTGGCGCGTTGATTTTCATACATTCCACAGAATAAAAATGTAAAATAACTGTCAAAAACTCAAAACACCCAGAACTTGATGGCATTTTGTCAGGAACGGCCGCTTATGCTATCTAGGTTCTAAACGTTCGCTAGTTAAAGGAAAAAAGATTTTTGGAAACTATTTATGGGCAAATTATTAGAAAAAAATATTATTGTTATGTGTTTGACGCAGTCGCTGTTTGACTGATGCACGATGCGTCCAACTTTGGGTTAGGCGCGGCTCTACACATGTTCACGAAATTAAACTTCAATATTGATTACCCTGAGCAAAATTCAAGTAAGCTTAATTAACGGGTGGAGTGATTTTGATGATCTTTGATTGGTTGGATTCGTCTCCGCCCCGGATAGTAGGATAACTAATGAAACTTGAGAACATTTCACGACCAAAAAAAATAATTTGGTCTGTGCGTACGAAGTAGCGAGCAAAAGCTAGCTTAACACAAAGCAAATAATACAATTATTGCGTATAAATCGAAATAATCTAAAAACGTATTAAAATAAAAACTCTTGTGTTTTTTTATTTTATCATAAATAAAACTACATACAGCAAATCATAATTAATTCCTGATATATTTTTAAACAGCTGGCAAGAGTAGAGGTGATGGACCGGTTCTTTAGCGGACTCGGGTACATGTAAAAATTTTGCGCCATTAATATTTAGTTGTATATTTACCTTACATGCATACCGACGCGAGCCCTTAAGAGTTGGGTGGTATTGTGATTTATTTGTTGAACTTTCCTATTATTTTCCACTCAGCACTAAATAATTAAATTTTATTTTATTTTTTATTACATCTATGTAAATGAAAAATTATAACGTGACCAGACAAAATTACAATAGGCTGTGAAGTTATGAAAATAATCCGCCATCATAATTAAAATTCCAATTATTATGTTTGTTGTAATGTGGTGTACTTACGTATTTGTGGTGTCGGTAAAACTAATGAATTTATATTATTCGAAACATTAATAATGTTTATGTTATAGATTCTAATGAAAAGTTGAAATAGTTTTGTGTTATATTCAAATAACTTACTTACTTACTGAATCTTAGTTGCCGTATCGAACGCATCGGTATTTGAGAGCATTTCTTTGTATTTATTGCATTTTACTTAAAGATAACGTTTTATACACTTAGTTTAGACTTTTAGTTCGTGATTATGTTACTATGTACGAAATACAATAAATCTAGTGGGGTAAGTATCACAGATGTAGAGTGTGAAATAGATGAAGCAAGTTAACGCTACGTAGCACAGCGCTAAACAATAACGCAACGCCAGCTCGTTGTATATATAATACACACAGTAAGCTTTAAGTTTTTCCAAAACACTCCAAAATGGGTGAAAAAAAAAAAAACACTTCTCCATAAAAATGTCTATCGCCAATCGAATCCATTTGTATGGAGAAGTGATTTATTGGAATTTGGCTCAGAATCAGCAGTGCAACAAAATACCTTCGGCTTAAAAACCACTAAAAGTTCACAGTATACACTGCACTGTACCGTTCTAGGTTGATTAAAAGAGTGCGTATGAGAATATTATAATTATCCATGTTGATATGGCGATAATGCTAAGACAGCTGAAATAGTCTAATTGACTAATAATCAACTTGTATTGCTTTGTTCACTCATTCTATATCTATATCTGTGGATGTAGTTGCCCATGGTGCTATTTATTAACTAAACATGCAAGTTTTTATAGAAAAGAAGATGCCGAACTAAGGCAAGTTTCAATTTTGTGTAGTTTAAACTGGTAGGTATTGGCATAAGGAAAATAGAAACTGTGTTTAAATTAAAGTATTTATTGTACATAATGATTTTGCTTTTATTGTGTATTTTTACCTATAGGCTGTAGGTATCTAGGAGGTAGGTAAACTGAACGTTTTGCCTCATAATTATTTTATTTGGCTAGTAGCAGCCGTGCGTAGTGAAATGCCCGCGCGCAAAGAAATAATACAAAATAAATTCCTGTCAGATTCATTAAACGAAACGAGAAAATGACCTTGCATTAGTCTAGTGTGCTTGTTTTATATAAAAAAAAACTAAATACGTATTATTAGTCGAAAAAAATTATTGTTTATTTCGATAAGAGCTATTTTCCCGCAAATAAACCTGTTTGAGGACTAGCAACTGTGCGGTTTTTTTTAAGGCTGGAAGATAGTAGTGTGGCGGGAAATTCAAAATTTTCTCAGTTTTTTACATTTTGTAGCTAAACTGAGCTATTTTTGTTCAGCGATTTTTCGTTCGCGAGAATAAAACCGTATTCTTTTCATTATTGTAAACAACAGAACAACAATAATTCAGCCGATTATGTGTTCTGGTCTACGACAAGTTTTTTGGGCAATACCACTGCTTCGTAGACCAGAACACATAATCGGCTGAATTATTGTTGTTCTGTTATTTACAATAATGAAAAGAATACGGTTTTATTCTCGCGAACGAAAAATCGCTGAACAAAAATAGTTCAGTTTAGCTACAAAATGTAAAAGTCTGTGAAAAATTTGAATTTCCCGCCACCTTGCTATCGTCTACCCTTAAGCACACAGTTAAGAGCTATCAAATTTTGCGGAAAAATTGCTCTTATCAAAGTAAACCATTTTTTTTTTAAATATTATCCGGCTTCATTTAAATAAACCGGTTTGGAGGACGAGCAACGGTGCGTTTTTTTTTTACAGAATAACAACCCTGCTCGCGTAGCATGAGGCGGTGTTAGAGAGGTGTTAGGGTGTTAGTACTCTGTCCATCCCGCTCTACTTCAAACAAAAGAGTGAGATACATACAGGGTGTTAAAAGACCGCCAACAAAGCGGAAAACCACATATTGTCCTCATCATATCGAACATTTTTGCCCATGGAACTAAGCCTGGGAAATCAACGGTTTCCGAGATAATGAGGTTCAAAGTCGGACTATTCAAAAATTTTTTTTTGCAGAAATGTACTCAGTATCGAGTGCTTAACATTTCTTCTCAAGAAGCCATATCAAAACTATGAATATTTCTTGCATAAAACGACGTTAAAATTGCAACCCGCTATGTATTCTTAACATCGGCACCTCGAGCGTAAGTAACAAAAGTTTATATCAACGCTTGCGCAATATGAGTTCTCTGCGTTACACATCCATTACGTGATAAAATATTTTCCAAAATTATAACCTAAAAAACCAAAATCATTTCCCAGCAATAATTTATCGAAAAAGTACTTTGTTTTGGTGTCTAGTATGCGTACCTTTCGGGTCTGTTGGCGGTCTTTTAACACCCTGTATAGTTTTAAACCCATAGATAGTCTCTAACACCGCCTCATGCTACGCGAGCTGATTGCAGAAGCAAGACCATTTTCTCGATTCGTTTAGTTAGTGTATCTGATTCTGATACCCATAGGAATTTATATTGTATTTTTTTTCTTTGCGCGCGGGCATTTCACTACGCATGGCGCCAAGTAACAAACTTTTGACTTTAGTCTAATAGGCAAGCCTACCCCAAGCAAATATCTACGAGTAGCTATTTAGGGACTCGTAAATATTATTCGTATTTATACTCTGAAATAATATAAAGAAGGTGTATTTTTTTCTTATCTATTGCGTTAGCAAAATCCAATATTAGGGACACAAAACAGCACGTCAACTCTTACACGCTAGCACTATAATCCATTACATTACGGGCGACTTTACAACAAAAGCGTACTCTCTGACGTGCTGGGGGGTTACCCTTGACGCCAAAGCGTTCATATTAACAAAGTTGTAAAATTAATTTCTCTTTTACATCGCATAGTCATCCTTTGACTTTATATACTTCGTAATGTTTATTCAAAGGTAATACTATTTTGTACAATACCAATATAAAATGAGTCTTAATTCGTGAAATATAGAATATTGGAAATTCCGCCATATTATAAAACATGCGTCAAGGGTAGAGGGGCTGTCGTGTGTAAAGGCAAACTTGAGCAGACGACACAGGTGTGAAGCGTCACCCTAACAAAACCAATACCTACTTAATTATCAGATACCAACGACCAACTCCGGTCATCCCAACTTCCCTCGGGTGCTCCGCGGAAGGCAATATCCGGTTTCCGGTTGAACCCTTTTAATATGAAAAAATAAACCGGCCACGTGCGAGTTTGAGGGTCGGAGGGTTTCGATCCTACCTTTTTATTCTTGTTGTAAGCCTACCTACCTACTTAATTTATTAGTGTACATAATTAATCGAAACTCCATCCAACTTTGCGGTAGACGTTGCTTTTGTATGATAGCATGTTAAAGTAAGGACTTTGTATCTACCTACGTAATGAGATGATTTATATAGCGCCCAATGGCACCTTTACACGTATTGACTTGTCTTTCCTGTGGGCTAGGCCGACGAAGTTGTCAGGATGGTATAGGTGCTGGGCCATCTAAAAACAATGTCCTAGGCACTGCAGCGCCGAGTGGTCTCTTCACCCATCTAGTGTTAGCATGATAGATATAGCAAATCAAATTAGAAGGCACATGTTATCTTCTGCTCGCCGTAACAGGTGATAAAGGCATCGAATAGTTAACCTAAAATACCCACCATTTCCTGCAAAAGTATTTAGATTTTTAACACGCTTTTATTAGCCTAGGGTTGGTTGCCGCGATTAGAAACAGTGGGCAACATTCATTGGCTAAATAGAAAATACGAGTACCTACCTAGATAGAACGGTGCAATACCTTTGCTGATACTGGGCACCTTGTATCTACAAGACAAAGAAGCCAACTCCACTCAAAAGATGGTCTCTTTGCCTTGGATGGTATGGAACCCCAATAAACGCTTAATTTTCGAATAGCACGCTCCATCGCCCCCATGTTGCATATAAATTGGCTGTTTGGCGTAAACCGGGGGTGGTCGGTGGTTTTTATTAACGAACTGTCATGGAATTTTGAATACAGAAGCTGACTGAGGGCCTGTTTCACCACTTCCCAATAGGTAGCCAGTAGCTGCCTAGGTACTCCATCTAAACAATGTCCCAGGCACTGTACCTAGCGTTTGATTGGTCACTTCACCCATTCAGTGTGAGTGAAGGTGCCACTGGACGTTTTCATAAAACCTCTCATTAGGTATGTACGTAGACGTAAAGGGAAGTTTTTATAAAATTTGTAAAATCTGTTCCATTTAAAAATTTGCAGCATCTTTAAAGCGCTTTTTAGAAACTTCAATAAATGAGGGCCAGTCTTACATGTCCTATGTCCAATAATTGTTTGCTTTAGGTAGTTAGGTTAGCCGTAGTCACTTCCACCCATAGTGTGAGTGGGGGTGCCACCACCACTGATGATTTTGTAGGTAATTGAGGAGGTTTCTTTTAAATATTATGCAATGAGTTGCTTAAAATCATACTAAAATCGTGGTAAGAATCCGGCTATCTTACAATAATGTCCACGAAAGCTTGGTTTGTGGTCACGTTTTTTTTGAGACTCTACATAAGGTACATTTACTTACGAACCAGAAGACGATATCAAAGAGGCCCTCGTGGCGAAAAAATGTGATGTTCTTTGGCCATGGGGGCCTATTTGCCATCGCCTTTCAACTTTTCGTTTCATCACATCCTCCACGCACTAGTTCCCTAATCGAATTACCCAAACTTACGTCTCCGAGCGCCTCCGTTACGTCACACGATGATGGAGCCAGCGGCGCGCCCCGAAGACAATATGGAAAGTCGCGGAAATTGCTCGCGGAGGACAATTTCGGCGAATCGGTGCGCGCTGCGTCTCGCTTTCGTGGACGGTGCGCAGAAAAAGGGTAAGATAAAAAAGTAATATTTTAGGAATAAAGTAGCTTTATTCCTAAAACACTTATTAGTTAAAAATTACCCTGCAAGTACCCACTTAGGTACAGGGTAATTTTTAAATAGCTTAATTCCTAAAACATATCTTCTAAATGTGATTTCCAACAACTTTTGTTAAACTACTTTTCGAAAAGCTCGATACTTTTCTTATTTTATACTTTTCATTTGTACCATTTCAGCGCTTCTTGCGCGGCGCGCTTTCACGCCCCTCCACTCTCTACCACCTTTCCAGCAGCTACCACAAGTGCTTACTGTCACTGTCACTGAAAGTGATAAGTTGGATAAACAACCTTACTACTATACACCGTGCAAATTTAGTGGTTTTAAAGCCGAAGGTATTTAGTTGCACTCGTGATTATGAGCCAAATTCCAAAATTTTACTTCAAAACGAGCGAAAAAAAAAAACACTTCCCAATACAAACGGCTATCGCCAATCGACACCATTTGTATGGAGAAGAGATTTTTTTTTTCGCGTGTTTTGGAATGAAATTTTGTAATTTGGCTCAGAATCACCAGTGCAACAAAATAACTTCGGCTTTAAAACCACTAAAATTGCACGGTGTATAGTAGTAAGGTTGTTTATCCAACTTATCACTTTCAGTGATTAGGATTATATTAGGATTCAGGTTCTTTTCGATACATGACAGACGTCCGACAGCTTTTTCGCCCTCGTGTTAGCTACCCGCCGAAAAGCTAAAGCTAAGAAAGATAAAGCTATTTAGAAATGGTCCTGGTAGGTACCTATTGCCTGTACTAGCTGGGTAAAGGCCTTCTCTTAAAGAAAAAGTTCTGGCTTACCTAATCAACACGCGACCCACTGCGGATTGTAAATTTTCGCATTTTGCGTATTTATATGCCTCAGAGAAAATAAGAGATACATTCGACCTAATTCCTACCTAGTGGCTTTTAAGTTACGGGTTTTCAGCGGTGGAGTTTTGATATCCAACTTATAGGGTCTACATTCAGGTACCTACAGTCAGCCACACGCTAGAATACCTCTTTTTGTTCGATTGGCGCCCTTATGCCGCGCGCGGTAAGAGCTACCATGGGCTATCTGTGACTATGGCCGACAGTACAATCTCAGATACCCCATGGTAGCTCTTACCGCGCGCGGCATAAGGGCGCCTATCGAACAAAAAGGGGTATCTGAGACTGTGGCTGACTGTACCTAGACCGGGTATATTATAGGGTTCCGTAGCCGAAGGGTGCCAAACGAGACCCTATTTATTTATTGGATACAATTTTACACTTCCACATGAATAATAATAAGAAGAAGACGGTTCTGCTGACCCTCCCAGGGCAGTGTAGCGCGTCAGGACGCTCAAGTTCATTACGCGCGGGTTTGCACCGTGAAATTGTCTCACTCTCACTTTCAGATGTCGCCAGAGATAGGCTCGTGTGTCGTGAATAGTCGTGATAGGTATCTTGTAGATCTGTCCGAATTACTATTAATAGTGTATCGTGCTCGGAGCTTGAGATGGAGCTGGTAATTCTCTATGGTGTTAAAAGACCGCCAACAAAGCGGGAAACCACGTATTTTCCTCACCATAATGAACATTTTTGCTCAAGGAACTATGCCTGGGAAATCAACGGTTTCCGAGATAATGAGGTTCAAAGTGGGACTTTTCAAAACTTTTTTTTTTGTGAAATGTATTCAGTATCTTATTCTTAACATAACTTCTCAAGAAGCCATATCAAAATTATTAATATTTCTTACAAAAAACGTCGTTAAAATTGCAACCCGCATTGTATTCTAAACATCAACACTTCAAGCTTAAGTAACGTAAATTTATAGCTACGCTTGCGCAATATGACTTCTGTGCGTTACACGTCCATTGTGTGATAAAATATTTTTCAAAATTATAACCTAATAAACCAAAATCATTTCCAAGTAATAATTTATCGAAAAAGTACTTTGTTTTGGTGTCTAGTATGCGTGACTTTCGGGTCTGTTGGCGGTATTTTTACACCCTGTATGTTTTCGTGCACGAAATATTCAAAACTACCTATCCTCAAACACGACAACTTCTTGATTTCTAACCACTTTTGTTGTACGACTTTTCGATTAGCTCGATACTTTTTATTTATTGAACTTATCTTGTTCTTTAAAAGTTTGCATTTGTACGGTCGGCCACAGTCACAGATACCCCATGGCCATGGCAGCTCTTACCGCGCGCGGCATAAGGGCGCCAATCGAACAAAAAGGGGTATCCTGGCGTGTGGCCGACTGTACCATTTCAGCGCTGCCTGCGCGGCTCGCTTTCAAGCCCCTTCACTCTCACTTTCCAGCCTCTCCTGCCCTGCTCCTATTTGTTACTCCGCGTCGCAAATGCCAAAATAGTTATTTGTTATGCAAGAATGCAAAATTATTGTTTGCGGCGAGTGCTTGTATTGAATACCGAGGTAGCGAAGGTTTCTAAAATTGAGCCACGAGCGTAGCGAGTGGTTCAAAAAAAGAAACCTGAGCGTAGCGAGGCATTCAGAAGCTCGAGACGCAAATAATATTGCATTCGTGCGAAACACAAAACTTTTCATCTCACAGAAGCGAGGAAATGATTTTGTTAGCCAAGCGTGACAAACAATATACATAGATATGTAGGTACCTACCATAGAGGTTAGTGAAACGAGTTTCCTTCTTTTTTGCTTCTTCACAAAGGAGTATGTGGCGTTGCCTAGCAACGGGTTGTTGATTACAAATCGTGTCTTCTTGAAGTGTCATATAATCAACAACCCGTTGCTAGGCAATGCTACAAGTTGAAGGAGTTCCTTATATTTTTTTATTAGGGCGTCGAGTTCAAATTTCGAAGCGCACAAAAATACAAAGCGGTTTAAAAAAGGATCTTCTACGATCGCATCTTTAAAGTAACAGCGTACTTTCCGAGCATGGGAGATGAAAAATATATTTAAAAATAAACTATTTTGAATATTCTTAGGATTTCTGTCTCTCTCTTTATAAAAATCCTAAATATCTACGACTCATAAAATAGCCTGTTGTTTATGTTTAGAAGATAGAACATCGGTTCTTACAATACTTAGTCCGAAAAAAGAAATACCCACTTACTGTAGATAGAGTCTTGGTAGAGCAAGTTTTTCGCACGCCAGACCAATTTCAGACTATTTGCACCTTTTTGACATCCTTCTTTTGGACTTTGTTTGTGTTTTTTCGCAAAGTCTAAATTCTCGACAGCACAGCCGAAACCACACTCGAATGTGTTTCGAAGGCACGTGTAGACTGCATTTAGAAACCCTGGATTTCTATTCCTGAAAATCTAATGACTTCCGCAGAAATGATCATAGGAATGAAGTCGCGGGAAGACTAGTCTACACTAATCTACACTAATATTATAAAGAGGAAAAGTATGTAAGTATGTATGTATGTACGTATAATAGGGGGTAATCTCAAAAACTCATCCTATGTTATTGTTTGGAAACAGCTCATAGCAAAACAAAGGTATGTCATGCTCTGTCCTTCGTAATATTGATTTTACCCAGTTTATTGGTGACCTCATCCCAGCATTGCAGGGTTGTGGTGAAGAATTCTGCAATGACGTCATGTCATGTTATGATATGACATAATACTTAGATACCTACCTACTGTAATCGGGCTCCCTATGTCAGTGCTTTGCTTCTTTCTGCGAAACATTATGTTGATCTTGTACTCGTATATCTTCGTTTCTCATAATTTCGTAATAGCTGGTGAATTTTGTTTCTCCTTTTCGTATCGAAAGAATTATCTCTTGTCGCGTCCTCATAATTTAGACATTTCCATTAAACCCCCACGTAAATATTTTATGCAGCGTCCAGTGGCACCTTCACTCACACTAGATGGGTGAAGAGACCACTCAGCGCTGCAGTTTTAGATGGACATTGTTTTAGATGGAGTAGGCTTGCCCAGTCTCCTGACAGCTTAGTCGGCCTAGCCCACAGGAAAGACAAAGTCAATACGTGTGGAGCCAACTTAATCGCGGGTTTCCTTACGATGTTTTCCTTCACAGTTAGCGAGTGGTATTGCTACTACAAATTCACAAATGTATGTAACTTTGAAATTAAACAAAGTCATAGATACATTGCCCGCACTGGGAATCGAACCTCTCGCTTCAGAGTCCACTGTTCTTCCCACTAGACCACCACCGCATTTTGTACCTATGCCTAATTTACGAGTAATTTAATGTTTATTTTAATTCCTTATTCTAATTTATTTGAAATCATGAAATTTAATTCCAACAATTAAACAACCTTAATTTACAATTTAATTCATAATGTCAATCATTAACTAAAGGCTGAAATAGATTATTATTTTTTGTGTTCACTGGACTCCTAAAATACAGGGCAACCTAGTTTAGGAGACAGGGTATCATCTATTTATGTACGGTCGGCCACAATCTCAGATACCCCATGGCAGCTGTTACCGCGCGCGGCATAAGGGCGCCAATCGAACAAAAAGGGGTATCTGAGACTGTGGCCGACTGTACCTACCATCAGCCACCGAATTTGTATCAAATATGTTTGTTATTGTATTACCTTTGATTGGTTTTTTTGTGTCAATAAATGAATTTCTATTTCAATATCAAAGCTTTCTGCTCCTATTATGCCAGCTCCACTGCAAAGCACTCTGCTAACCCAAATTTTCACGGTTTTTTTGTTTTTTCAATTTTATATCTAAACTGAGCATTTTTTCTACCTCTATCCCACTCTTTTGTCCAACTTAGAGCGGTACAGACTACTTGAGCCCCTTAGCCCCCCCCCCCCCCCTAAATCCGCTAATGTTATGAAACATCATTATATAGTCATTCGATAGTTTCTAGTCGCTTCATCATATATGTACCTACTTATAGGTTTATTTGAACCCGGGGCTGTTATGTGTGTGTGTAATTTTCCACTTTCTCGGAGCCAAAATGCGTGCGCGCATGCCTGCTAACGCGGGCACACACAACGCACAATCTGGATTTACGCATACCGAAAAAAAAAACTTCTTAATTTGCGTTCGGGTAGATTTAACTAGGTACTAGACCATTACAAATTGGTCACGTTAAACTGTGCGTTCAGGGACCTATCCAAACATAAAACGCGTCTGAGGCAAATGGATTTATCAATGCATTCCCTCAACGCAGAAATCATTAATTCACAATCTAGGAGAGAAGGCCCTAGACCTCAATAAAAAAGTAAATCACTAAAGGCATTTTATAAGGTGAAAAAATTCGCTGGGGACATAACTTGAACCCGCAATCTCTCGGGTATACCGCGCAGGCGCTCTACCAATTTTATTGAGCTACCGAGCCAAGTTACCGTCGATGCGATTTTTTTTTTCAATTTTAATCTTTGTGCATGGGGTGCTTTAGAAAAAACAAAAAGTTGTTCAAACACTTGCAGAAATCCAATGTCACTTGCAGGTGTGCCTCAAAGCTGGCGACAGGCACAATCAAGATGTTATCTGGGGCGTACACCCGCAACAACGGCTGACGATTTCACACTCGTCCCCAGGTACTGCGCCTTTACAACTCTTCCAAACAAAACTTGTTTTATATCATCATCATCATCAGCCTGTTGACACCCACTGCTGAGTAAGGCCTCTTCATGCTCACGTCACCCCTCACTATCCTTTGCCAGATGCAACTAAAGATTTCTTGCTACTTGGGCTATGTGATCGGACTATCAGGCTAGTGGTCTTCTAACCGATCTCTTCCCCTCTCAAGGCCACCATTCCACAATGGACTTCGTCCATCTACCATCAGTGCGCCTGGCAAGAGCACCTATCACGAGTACGTACCTACGAGAACATATTTTTGTATCACTTATACCTACATACCTATAGTTTAGAAGTTCCCCCCACTGACCGATCTCAACGCGCCATCCTGTATAATATAAATGTGATTTTTGAAATTTTTTGTGTTTCTATCATGAATTTTGAGCCTTACAAGAAATAAAATCGAATGGATCAAAAAAAGTATTGTAAATGCCGCTCGTAACATTTTTGCAATTTAATGAGTTTTTCCTTTGTAATCTACCTCAAAAACTGTTCTAAAAATACGGAGGGAGCGTATGACGTCACAATTAGAATTCAAGCCATTTGAAGCAGCCTCTTTAAACTTCTCTAACTTTGCCATTTCTTGATGGATTTGGGTCATTCAAATATAATAATATAATAACACTTAAATTTGTTCCCCATCCGCCTTCATAGGTACTTGAAAGTCCAAAATTCCGATGTCTAAATGATCCTCATTGCTAAGCAACTGAAATTACCTATCGGACACAATAAAAAAAAAAAAATGTAGAGAGATGGTTTGCCAGTCGACACCATCTAAGATACATACATCTTCTATACTCTATACTTATAATAAAACTCTAGCGAAGTCAATTCTGTACATTGAATATTTTTAGAAAAAAACTAGCAGGGGTTACTAAGTAAACTATACTGAATCCAAAAATGCAAAAAAAACGGTTTATGTCTGTCTGTCTGTCTGTCTGTCTGTCTGTCTTTCTGTCTGTCTGTCTGTCTGTCTGTCTGTCTGTATGAACACGATAAACGCGAACACCGCTGAATAGTTTTCAACCAAACTTAACATGGTCGTAACTCATGTTTCTGGGAGTAACTTAGGCTATCCGATGTTTAGAATACATTGCGGGTTGCAATTTTAACTTCGTTTTTTGTAAGAAATATTCATAATTTGGATATGGCTTCTTGAGAAGGTATGTTAAGAACGTGATACTGAACATATTTCTGCAAAAAAAAAAAAAAAGTCCGACTTTGAACCACATTCTCTCGAAAACCTACATTGCGGCTTGCAATTTTAACTTGATTTTTTGTAAGAAATATCCATAATTTTGATATGGCTTCTTGAGAAGGTATGTTAAGAACGTAATACTGAACACATTTCTGAAAAAAAAAAAATTGTTGTCCGACTTTATTATCTCGGAAACCGTTGATTTCCCAGGCATAGTTCCTTGGGCAAAAATGTTCGTTATGATGAGGACTATACGTATACGTACTTACGTATACGTGGTCTCCCGCTTTGTTGGCGGTCTTTTAACACTCTGTATAATAGCACGCTACGACTTTTGGCATTTGGGGCGCATATTGTAAATGAAAAATCGGCATTTGTTTTTATTTTATTTTGGCGGAAAATGTTAGTTCTACAAGCGTAGCATAAGGCCGGGTTAGAGCATATCTATGGGTTTAAAATAATAGGTATCTCACTCTTTTGTTTGACGTAGAGCGGGATGGACAGAGCCATAGATACGCTCTAAACCAGCCTTATGATGCTTGCTGGAGGGAATAGTGAGTGGTTTTCGGTGGAGGTCGGACAAAGTGTATCGATGTTAGAAATGTAGTACTGTTGCTTCGCGGTCGAAATGTTCTGGATTTGAACCCACGCGAGATTGAATTTTTTTTTGTGCCTTTTTTTAAATATTTACTCTACTGAGCCCAACTTGATATTAAAAAAATATATTTTGTTTGCCGTAGAGCGGGATAGACAGAGTTATTTGCGGTAGATACGCTCTAACCCAACCTTATACTTTGCTTGCTGGCTTAGCATGAGAATGGGTAAGACCTTATCTATGGGCTTATAACTTTATCTATCCCACTCTACGTCGAGGGAGATACATAATAAACCCCCAACTTCCCAGGCAATTCTTATGCTAAGCTTCCTGGTATCTTACACGGGCGATACCTAATCTAAACAAAACATTTTTTATCATAAATGTATTGTTTAGATTAGGGCACACACACACACACAGACAGACACACAGCAGGCACACCCTCATAAACACATAAACAGACACACACACAAAGCTATCAAACTTATGACACCCCTCTTTGTTGGTCGGGGGTTAAAAAAAACCTTCCTTTTGAGTTTTCCTCCACAGTCGAATTTAAATTAAATGTCACATGTGTAAAAACGCATACGAAGTCGCGGGCACAGCTAGTCTTTCATAATAACCAGGTGTTAGCTATATGTATCATCAAATCATCATGTTGCAAAATGTTGCTCCACAAAAAGTAACTGCGTTGTGGATACACCACAAGCTGATCATAGGGTATTCGCTTCTAGGAACTCTATAAATTGCTATTTATTATTTTAAACATCACAAGAAATCCATCATATTTACCTTCCAACGATTAAACAGATTAAATAAATTACTATACAATCACTTGACATGTCACTCACTAATTACCATACTTTCATGCCTGTAATTGAACAAGTTCAACATAAAAAACAGAATAAAATGAACGACGACAACATCTCCCAAAAAAAAGACATAAACCGACGCGCCTATACAAAAAGACCGTAAGTAAACACCAATTTCCTTCTTACCTACGAAAATTTAATACGTTATACGGCCCTTGCTCTCATCTGGGAAGATCCCATTAATGGTCATGCCTTTTGGTCCATATAGATGTAAACAACAGCTCGTCTCACTCTAACTGATGCCCAAATGATAAGCGGGAAAGAGATGAAGCTAAGATGCTGCTTCGGAGCTAATGAAACGTGTCCACTGTCCGGTTGCGCCTACGCATAAAATCTTGTCTCGAGAAGCCTAAAAATATATTTCAGTTTTACGTCTTAACTCGATATTCTAGACCTTTTTTTAAAATATTAAAATTTAAGATTTTTTTCTGGAGATGACAAAAGTAATTTGGTAAATCACACAGACTTTCAGATGTCTATTGACATGAAACCGTGAAAAGTTTTTCGACGATCGATAATGAATTCTAGTATCGTACATTTAAAGTTTGTACTTAATCACGGAGTGCATACGGAGTTCTGACCTTATGGCTTTAAACTACTAGAGTAAGATCTCTGGTTAATCACCTGTAACAGCATCTTCGTCCCTTTCACTTCAACATGTTATGGCAGCGTGTTAGAGTGAGATAAATATAATTCGCTGCGTACACCAAAAGCTTGGAGTGCGTAAATTTGCTGACTTAACAGGTTTTCCCAGAAGCTGTCAACATTTTCCTCACCTGTATTATTATAATTATTAATGTATTATAATAGAGATCTCAGAAATTAAAAAATGTTTATGAGTGCCGCCACTGAAAAGTAAGATAAATAAAATTAATAATCGTAATGTAGGAAATTCACGATCATGTTTATAACCATTTACCTGTTAAATCAAACCTCAATTTCTTACACTGATTCTCAGATCCTTATCAATACAAAGAAAAAATTTCTAAGGGGATCGATTAAATTCCTTACGTTATTTTTCGGAAGAAGCCTTTCCCTTTATAATTTTAACCTCATTTATGCATTATAAATAATCTTCTAACATGATACTTTATATGCTTATCAAATTGGTCCTACCATCGTAAAGACTGTCGAGTCAGACAGACAGCGGACGAACAACAAAGGATTCGTCATCAAGGTTGGCGACTCCTGACTTCACCGCGAGCCCAAGCTGCGCTGCGCGTGCGCCTTCAGTCTATCGTGTTCACCCACCGGCGCGCAGCGACCGCGCACGTCCAGTATTCCAATTCGAAATTTTAAATTTTCGAACTTTCATCGAATACTTTTACCCTTAGTGAATGTGATTTGTGTTCTCTTTTTAAAACTATAGAAAAAGTCGTGAATTCAAAAAGTAATTTTATATTTTATCGCTAAATGCCGTACTGGAGTTTTATGTGACAAGTTGCGGTTAAAGTTCACCAACACTTTGTGGATATTCGCGAGCGTTTATGATTAAACTTGGTGATTCCAATTTGTAATATTTTTCATTATTATTGTTTTTCTCGAGTATTTTTAATTGAATTCGTTCCCGATTTTCGCTCAAACGCTCAGGTATGTATGCCTAACTTATTATTTTGATTGCCACATAAGTAATTATGAATTAGGAGCATGGCAATAATTTATAATATTACGATAAAGTACGTATGTGAATTATAGATTATAGATAGATAGAGCACACTTTATAGTACATATACCAGAAATTAAATATTATTATAATAATTATAACTAAGTTTACTTAGCACCTATGTTAATAAAACTACCTGAAAATAATATTCAATAATATAATAAACACAAACGTAAAATAAAACCCTGGTGACGGACTAATACTTAAATTTATTTTTAACAAAATTACGAATAACGTGCGGGTAAATGTATGCAACCCCTGACCTCACGATTGAATATTCAAACAAAAATAAAAAGTGCTTGACACTGCTTGCCTACCGGTGAATAAACTCAAAGTTATTGAAAAAGTTAACTTATAGGAATTCCCAGTACATTCTTACCAATCTATTATTGAAATAATAAATAAGTAATTTCAGTAGGTACCTACCTAGGTAAGTACCTACAAGCAAAGGTACATAGAAGTTATGCACATACACACACATAAGTGTATCTAGTCAATTCTAGTTCCACTAGGTGGGTACTGGTCTTCTCTCAGACCGAGAGAGAAAATGAGTTTAAAAAGAGATTAAATTTCAATTTACTTAGCAAAAAGTACCTTTGAAAAACTTACAATTAGGTACTGCTACGAACTAAAATTTTTTGAGCATTGATAAAAACAGCTTGAAGTATACCAACTTACTTAAATTAATGGGTAATTAAGTATTTATCTTTAAGATATTTCATATTCCTAATTTCATATACTTAAGTAGGTACTCAACAAAAAGGATCTACATAAATATATTGCCTAGCTTCATAATAATTTAGTAACAAACAAAAAGGTAGATTTCAGTGCCCCAAATCTCAGATTTTTGATGCCAAAGTTTTAAGCGTGAAAATTAACTCTGAGGAGGTCAAAATGGTTTTTAACTCAAAAGGTTACGCGCCTCTGTATGCTTTCACACACATATTGGGTTTTATAACCAAATTACCCTAGCGACTAAGTGTACATAATTGCAAATACAGCTTGAAATATAACTATATGCCAAGCGATTGCCAATTGATAAATATTAAGTAACCATGTACTTTAACCTAGGTTATAAAACGCATTATGCGTAATTCCACAAGTAATTAATCGGTTTATAATAATATCATTTGTTATACTTCTGTTTTCAAGGTGCTTTACGTGGTTTTGCGTTTAAACCGCTGAACTCTGAAGGAAATGGAAAATTTTCTTGAGATTTCAGTGGTTTAAAAAAAGGTACAATATGGATTCACAAATGAAAAAAGTTTTTGCATAATAATGAGGTACATAATGACATGATTTTCCAGCGTGAAGTGGCACGTTCACTCACACTAGTTCGGTAAGTGACCACTCAGGCGATGCAGTGCATGGGACACCTATGGACAAACCGCCCATACGGGTGAACCGATTTGGATGTGGCTTTTTTAAATTATTTGAAGCGAGTGTTCTTATATTAAAATTGGTTCAGCCGTTTATGAGATATGCTAAAATGCTAAAAGCTAAAGCTAAAATTTAAATTATTTGAAGCGAGTGTTCTTAGATGTTTTATTAAAATTGGTTCAGCCGTTTATGAGATATGTATGCTAAAATGCTAAAAGCTAAAATGTCGAGGTATTAGATTTTATTTATTTAGTAGGTACTCATTTAAAGTTAGGATTATACACCTCCCTAGCCTAACATTTGAAAGCATTTTTGGTATTATTATGTAACCGTATGTGGCGCGTCATATTTTATACATTTCATACGTTTATACACTGGCCTTTCTCGTATTTTCATCCGAATGCGTAAAATCACAAAGCGGAGCCAGTGTAAAACTCATTCACACAACGAGGAGCGTAAAGTTGAATCACAGCCTGAAAATAATGAATGATTTGATTAAATACAAAAATAATGATGATAAACGTGTCAAAACACACATTGACCGGGCGATCCCACACCACGGATGTTTATGTTTCAACTTTAATATTTTAACAATACGGACTTGTTTTAGTTATCACGAGTGTGGAAGTTTGCGGGGTTATTTGAAAATATGCAAGCCAACATGAAAGCTATAGATATCTCCATAGGTATGATCTCTCTCCTTCTTTCACTACGTACAAAGAAAAATTATAAGAAAAAACATAGAGCTACGTACCTACAAAGAAAAATAAAACCATCAAATCATGCCAAATTTGACGCGTGTATGTATTGCCGTTTTTGCGATAGAGCACAAAGTATAGAAACACGTGTATGAGGTGCCCCCCCTTATTTTTTACTATTATTAAATTTTTATAATTTTTGTTGTGTTCCTTATAATAACACATATTCTGTAAAAAAAAAAAAACAACTGGCTACATTTTACGGTTCCAAAGTTACAGCACTTTAAAGGTAGGACAGACCGACGGATAGACAGACAGCGGAGGCAAAGTAATAGGGTCCCGTTTGGCACCCTTCGGGAATTCGTACCATTTCGATTAAAATTATACAAACACTAGTCGAATAACAATGGGAAGATATTTCGCTGTCTTTCTAAAATCCCTCTGTTTTCTACATTTTGTAACTACGTCTGCATGTGGTTCATTCAAGTTATGAGGAAATGCGAATATGTGGTTTTTGATTACGCACTGGTGAATAACCTAGTGGTTGGCACACGTATGAAAAATATTCCAAACTTACGTACACAAGACAGCACGTAGACGCTTACACACGTGCACTCTATTCACTTACATTACGGGCGACTTTGCAAAGAAGTGCTGTCGTGTATACCTCTACAATAGTAAGCCCTATTTATCCTCCTATGACGGCCCGGCTTTAGGAAGATCAACACAGAGAAATAGAGAAAGAGAGAGCTCTACAGGGTGCTTCAGAAATGTCGAAAAAAATATCAGCTGTTCCGTGGCTGTTCCATACTAAAATTCGATACCTATTGCACCAAAATAGAGGAGTGATCCTGGTTGGTCGGAGAAGTAGCAGAAAAAAAAGTCCCGCTATAAAATTTTGCTATATTTTTGTATAATTTTTGTCCAAGTCCATATATTCTCCATATTCATGGTAATATGGCTATATTATATCTAAGTAATCTTTTTTGTCCTGTTGGTTGTGTCCTGCTGTTTATAAAATAATGAGACACACCATATTTATAGGTTTAAAATTATAAGGTATTTATCCCAGTCTTTTGATTTACGTACAGTGAGATAGATATAGTTATAAACCTATAGATATGGTCTCTTATTCTTGTGCTAGGCCTGCAGTGCAAGCAAAGTATATTCTGAAGTATGCCGCAACCATAGACAAAAACAATCCCGAACACCGCAAAAATACCAACAAACTTTATGCCCAATACTAATTGGAATTCCGTCCATTCGGCTCGATGTTGCACCGAACGCCAGGGGGCTTGATTCTGTAAGGCAATGGTGACTCAATAGGCTCCCGGTTAGGGGATTTTCTGACAGCTCATAAGTTGTAGTTCCAAATTTGTAACTAGATGTCGCTGACGAGACTTTTCTATGCCAGTTCGCGCTCGTTGGCCTTCGTAGGTACGTCCAAACACATTTACCAATGAAGTGTTTCCAGTTTTACCATTCATTCATACAAGAAAATTAACAATGTCGTGCATGTTTTCATACACCAAAATGGAATGACGTCTACGACGATGAAAGATGAAGTCACAGAGCAATAAAGTGAAGAAGAATTTTCTCTTTTGTAAGATAGATAGATAGATAAGACGTTTATTTGCATCATATGCACACACACACACACAACATGAATTATGAAGCAAATACACAGTAACACAGTAAACAATAGGCACAAACAAACGTAACTTAAACCTAAGTAAAACTATGTAAGCACTAATTTACTCTGTGATAGACATCACACTTCGAGTCAACGCCATCTGTCACAGCTTTTAGAACTATTTTTTTATTTTTTTTTAGCTGTCATTAAATCCCTTATTACGATTTATCAATGCTGTCTTTTTTTCTGGTACAGTATATTTTAATGGATTAGTTCGCTGGTTGTAGGAGAAAGACGAGGAAAGCCCGGCTGTTTGCTTCTACTGGGAACCTATCGAAACGCCATTGCGTTACAGACTCAGGCCCCTGATTGTATCGATAAACGAGCACTGTATCTACGTCAGACGTCTAGTGATGTGACAGGCCCGATGCTCGATAAGATTTGTCGATGCTATCGTTATATCGATGGTTGGGAGGTGACGAAAATTGAAAGTGAACCGGCGGCGTCGGCCTGTGTTGAAGGTAGAGATCGTATTCTTTGTTCTGTGTCAGACTGTGATGTAGTTTAATACCTTACTAGCAACCCGGCATCGATATGGTGCAATTTAGAAAATCATGCGGTACATACATATTATTAAAAACTTTCCGTGAAAAAATATTAAACTCTCGGAGAAAATCACATCAAGATCCGTTTCGAAGTAAAAAAAACTAAACGTACACCTAGGGACAGACATACGCCGGGAATGATTTTGTTTATTCCTATGTAGAGATAAGGAAGAGATCCTACCTACCAAAAGATAGTAATTTGATAGATTTTATAACACGTAAATGTAAGTACCTACACCAAAAAGTATACAGGGATGTATTACAGGGTAGCATGAGCGCTATACAAGGTGTTAAAAAAGTTCCTAACTCTTTTTACAAGGTAACACATCCCAATTTTTTTTTCTTATTTATTGTGAGTTTTATGATGTGAGTCCTTTGGCTAAGAGCAATCTCTTACATGCAACATTTAGATGGAGTGGATACCTATGCCTATTAATATGCCTACTAAGTATAATATTGTAGAGCCAGACAGAAAAGTTATAGTTAAGGAACGTAAATGAGCAATGAAACTACATTCAGTTTATTCAGAATCAGAATCGAATTTTCAGGTCTCGATGGGAACTTCCATGAGTAATAAACAAATAACTTGTACAAAGGACTGGACATAAGTCTATCCACGCTTGCTCTTACTGCCCGTGGCATAAGTGCGAAAATCAAACAAAAGATATCTTTATCTTTAAATGCGGTTCACTGTACTAGTAGATTTGCGGTGGTTTTCCTCTAAATAATAATAACAATATTTCATAGGACTTGCGGTGTTATGACACTAACTTTGCTCATAAAAATGTAGGTAAGTACCTACCTACCTAGCTTAAGTGTCAAAAGAATAATAATTTTATATTCTATACCGATAATAACCTCATGATCAAAATTCTGCAACATTTGATAATCCAAAGCTACAATAACACCATCAATATCTTAATTTAAAAACTAAACCGTTGAAGAAGAAGATTATAAACATTGAACATTATTAGTTTTTCATAAAAAAAATTGTTGTTTTAAAGTATTTATTGGTAAAACAGGGTGTTTATAGGTAGGTCCGGTTGGCCACAATCTAGGATACCCCATGTCAGCTCTTACCAGCGCGGCATAAGGGCGCCAATCGAACCAAACGGGGTATCCTAGCGTGTGGCTGACTGTACTTAGTGTGGTGGCCTAGTGGTTTCTACCACTCGTTGGGCTCGGAAGCGAGAGACCCAGGTTCGATTCCCGGCGCAGGCATGTACTTAGTAATAGGTAATGGAAAATTATAAAAATACAACGTTTACGCTAAAGAGATGTCAATCTAGACACGCGGTAGCGTGTTAAGCCAAGTTCTCAAGAAAAACTGGCGAACGCACCGTGTGTCTATTT
This sequence comes from Zelleria hepariella, assembly GCA_949319315.1. Taxonomy (NCBI): domain Eukaryota; kingdom Metazoa; phylum Arthropoda; class Insecta; order Lepidoptera; family Yponomeutidae; genus Zelleria; species Zelleria hepariella. The sequence continues at coordinate 6,232,610 of OX439379.1, read as the reverse complement.
ATCCGAACCATTTGGACCAACTTTTTACCCCTTCATAACTCTTTATCTATTTTACATAAACACATGAAATTGATTAAGACCCCTGAGATGAACTACAGTGTCAAATTTCATAAATACAAATGTAATGGTTATTGAGATATTAATGTCTAAAAATCGTTATTTTTAACACTTACATATAGAAAAAAACTAAAAAGCACTTCCAGATGACCTAGAAAGTTGAAAATTGGCACTCAGCTCGGTAATTGTATGTAACCAAAGGAAAAAGTCCGAAAAGTGTGATTTTTTACGATTTGAATTATTTGCGAATTAATAAATTTTTATTAACACTTCGCCTTTCAAAACATAATAGCAACAAATCACACCGCACGGAGTTAGGGCCGTTCGAAATACTAATAAAAGCAACAAGGAGTAGGTACGTGGAAGTGGTAACGCTTTTCAAATAATTTTAATTTATTTCCATTATACATATTAATATTTTAATATACCTACTATTTGACGTCATGTAATAATCCCAAATTATATTAGAAAGCTAATTTAATATTACGTACTCTATTTTAATGCTATAATATTACTCAACTGACTTACAATTAATATTATCAATAAATAATGTCTATTTCTATGTCAAGGATGCTCAACCCCAGGCCCGCGGGCCACAAAGTGGCCCGCAAAATAATTTTAAATGACCCCCGCAAGTAAGTTTACAAATTTGCACCATTGCGCATTTCCTGAGAATAACTGAAATAGGTATTGTCAGTGGCCCATCGTGAACTTGTAAATCCACAGTTTGGCCCGACTGTCAAAAAGGTTGAGCAGCCTTGGTCTATGTCTATCGTTATTTTATACGGATTATCATCATTTTCAGCCTATATTTGACCACTGCTGGGTACCTAATTACCTATAGGCATTGTCCCTTTCATGTCATCCTCCTCTGTCTCTCTAAGGACGGACCCGTACTTAGATGTTGGAAAACGTAACAATTTGGTAGGCGAGTCTTTGCATCTTCGTAATGAGATGATGTTATACAGCGAGGCACCTTCACTCACACTAGATGGGTGAAGTGACCACTCGGCGTTGCACTGCCTGGTACATTGTTTTTTAGATGGAGTAGACTTTCCCAGCGCCTATACCATACTGACAGCTTAGTCAGCATAGACCACAGGAAAAACAAACCAATACATGTGGAGCAGCACCTATACCATCCTAACATCTTAGTCAGCATAGACCACAGGAAAAACAAGCTATTACGTGTTGAGCCAACTAAGCCCCGGGTTTCGTCACGATGTTTTCCTTTGGTTAGCGAAATTTTTTAATTACGGACGGACACTACAAATTTACAAATGTACGTAATTTTGAAAAGAAATAAAGTCCGTACCTAAACTCAAATTTTTAATTCGAGTCCACGGAATGACAGTTGCTACAAAGGATTTATCTGACAGTTGCATACTAGCAACTGTCATTCCGTGGACTCGAATTAAAAATTAGAGTTTACATGCCCACGCCGAGAATCGAACCTGGGGTCTCTTACCTATGCGATAAATACTGCGAATACTACTGAATAAAAGCTGCGATTCTGCGAATGTTGCGATAGATATAACAATTAATAATCAAAATTAATAAATATCTTTTAATACTAAACAAATAATTAACTAAATTAAATAGATTGAACTTTATCGTTCGATTCGTTCGTATCGTATCGATCGAGCTCTATTTAATTTTGTATAGTTTGTGTCTTGTTATTATTACACTCTTGGTGTTGTTGTTATTAATAGGTTAGAAAAAATATATATTTATATAAAAATATATATATACATATATATGTATTTTTTTTATGTATTTACAGGCAAATACATAAAAAAAATACATGTTAAAACTAGCCGCGTCATATTTTGAGGTTCTATTTATTCTATTGTGTACCTAAATTATTCGACTGTTAAATTTTAACAAGTCAATAGGGTTTTTTCCTTTAGTTATAATAAAAATTCTAGATGGCGCTGTATTTAAGTAAGAATAAATGTCAAACTAGATCACAGATAACCAAAAAGAAAGCCAGATAAGTCTGCGCGCGTCGGGTGGCGTACCGTGGCGTCGGGTGGTATTTAAGTTGCGATGGAAAATAATCACCCGACCAACCGCTTGACCTGACACCTAATAATCCTTATTTTCTTGCTATTTCTGTTGTATTATGTTACCGGCCAAACCCGATTTCATGATAAACTAGTTTCGCCTTGGCCAAACCAGTCTAACCTAAGCTCGTATGAACGAACCAGTATAGCCTAGGCCAAACTAGTCTAGCCGAAGCTCGTATGGATAAACCGGTATTTCCTAGGCCAAACTAGTCTAGCCAAAGCTCGTATGGAGAAACCAGTTTAGCCTAGGCCAATCCAGTCTGGCCTAGCAAGAATATTGTACGCTCCAGGATAAACTAGTATGGCCTAGCCCGAGCTGATATTGACGAACGATTAGGTATGAATATTACCATATCTCGTAAACTAAGAGGTTTAGCGCAAAAATAACGAAATTTTCGAACCCCTTAAGAACCCCGAAACCAGGCCTTTTACTTTTATAGGTGTTCTAAAAACCGACATAAAGGGTGTTAAACATACAGGGTATTCCTGGAAGTGTGACGGACAGTCGAAAAAGATTTAAAACAAAGGTTAGGTCCGTAGGTTCGGTTGGCGACACACTGACATACCTACCTACCCCTTTTTGTTTTCGAGCGGTCCATCAAACCGGACAAAATCAGATATACCGTAGACTTTTTGAATGTAGACTTTTTCAAATTCGGCCTTTAAATGCGTCCCCTACTGTTCAGATAATTACGGCGGGTTAGTAATAGGCTAGCATTAATAAGTATAATCTGTATTACCCCTACTCAAATAGGGCTAGACTAGTTTGGCCTAGGCTAAACTGGTTTCTCCATTCAACCCAAAACACAACACTTCCCATACATGACTTGTACAAGATGTACAAAAGCACTTATAATTTATAGGTAGGTATTATTTTAATGAAAATCCGTGGACGGATACACTTGTGAATTTGTGAAACAAAAATTACGAGCAAGAGCAAGCAAGCGGCGCGCGGCGGGGTAGTTATCTGTGAAAAAACCTCGGCACAGACCAATAGACAGTCTGTGGACTGGACAGACTTTGACATTTTTTCTGGCTAAACTCCATTTTCTATGGTGAGAAGAATAGCGCCATCTAGAGACGTCTTCATAAACAACAAAAAAAAAAAAACCCGAAAAAAGCCTATTACAGGATTACCTAAAGAACTTGGCACCATTTAGATCTCAATTCTTTTGTCGCTGAAATCGATAACCACGCATAAGTAGTACTTGAACTTGGCTCCAAAATTTTCACATATTTTATGTTTTTGGTGCGATTTTTATTAACTCTACAAACTAAAGTTTGTAAGAACTAACTTCCATCAACCGCACTTACAGCTATCCTATCTTCACTAAGGAAGTTTTCTTCCATTGGAAAAATATGTAGGTACTGGAAAAGTTTATCGAAAAACCGCCTTCGAGATGAATTTCTACATTCTATTTTATCGACAGCTGGCCCAATAACAGGGGCCTACTCAGGATCTGCACCTAAGAATCTATTTGCTAAAGGTTTTTCAACCACTCTGTCTAACTTTTATACATGTATCCTTGCGAATGATTTTGAAAGTTATATCGCTTTTAATAGTCCGTTTTCAAAGCACAAATTCAAATCATTTCATATGTGGCGCTCATAGGCGAGTCGATACAAGAACCGGGACACGGCTGTCAAATTTTGGCCAAGCCTGTAAGCGCCATTTATGAACTGCTTTGAATTTGTGCTTTGAAAACGACTCATTGCTTTAACCATGGCTGCTCAAACTTCAAGCGTCCTATTTCTTGTATTGTGTTGTCCAATGCCCATTCGGGCTGGCTTTTCATATTTAATTTATATTTATAATTTATATGTATAAATTAATTAAGGATATTTTTGTTCATGTTCCATTGTCTGTTATGTGCCCACCGTAACCGTAAGGTTGGTATGGGTCAAAATAAATAAATATAAGCGTCCTATTTCTTTAAGAATAATGTGGATTATTGATGATGTTCAAATTGTAAAAAAACTATATAATGTGAAACTTGCTTCATTATAAAATAATAATAATAAAATAATATAATAAAATCTTTATTTGCTTCAATTACACCAAAATACAACAAACAACCAAAATACATTGAAACATAATTTTCTTTCATATTTTTTTTGTGGCTCAGCAATCCAAAGTGAATCTTGGCCTGCGCAACTAAAAGACGCCGTCCTGCACAACCTCCTTCTAATAGACATAATTTTCAATACGAAGGATTTTTCCCGTTTAAAAAATAAGAAAATGACAATAGCACGCAATCGTAAACTTAAAAACTCCCATCCTAGCCCGGATTAGTGCTTTAGAAAAAACAAAGAAGTTTTAAAGTAAGCAATCAAACCCCGAAGTCAGGAAGTAGGAGCCCAGATGCCAGGGAGATAGTGAGCCAGGACCGGCTCCGGCGGCCATATTGAATCTGATTGACAGCTGTCAAGTCGGCGGCGCGGTGACGGCGGCGACGCGGCGCGGGCGCAATATACGCAGCCTGTTCTCTGGTACTAATTTCCGAGGAGATGGCATCTAGTTAGTTTGATTTGATGCTGAGAAATGATAGGTGCAGGGAATGTTAACGGATTGTTGCAGGCAAACTGAAATTGAAACAGTTTCTTTGGTAGAGCAAAGCTCAAAGATGATCCATGAAGTTACTTCTCCAAAAAGGGAGCCATAGCTAGTAATGTTTGCCAAAACATTTTTTTCATAAAATCTATACAATCAAACTATGAGCAATTAATAAAAATAAAAACTTGACTCTACATTTTGTTGCACTCTACAAAGATATATCGCTCATGCATGCATGCTACGCCACCAGATATAATACATATATTCAAATCAGTCTTAATCAAGTTTATCTATGAGTAACCATCCTCATAGGTGCCGGGCAAGCCTCTTAGGTACTCCGAGTGGTCACTTCACCAATCTAGTGTTAGTGAAGGTACCACTGGACGCTTTATAAAAATTCACAATACTTAGGCGCAACGGCCGAAGTTTTTTTTATGACTAAGGAAAATCTATAGGTAGTATAACCATCCATATTTTGAGAATGCTTTCTATTTTTCAATTTCTAGACCTTTTCCCTCTCGTTTCAGAAAATGGACTCCGCACTCCGCATTCTATAGTGACGTAAACAAGAATGTTACACGTCGCGGTGACGCTCGCACCCCAGACTTTGACGATAGTGCTGTGCTAGCCTCGCTTATCGTAGTGTTGTGCTAAGGCTGGCTGTCACCGCGCCAGTGTTGGGATTGGAACACGAATGAACAGCCTGATGCTCACGACAGGATCGGCGGAAGAACAAGCGTGCGTTGATGGCAACATGTCTTTTACCGCTTATAAGTGAGTACGCTTTTTATATATCTCTTTTAATAATGGCATTCCAGGCGAGAAGAAAGAACTCGTTTTGTTTTTTTTTTCTACCAAAAAAGAAAATGCGGCCATTTATTTTATAAGTAAGTACCTAACTTTGAAACAATTTATTTTTAAAGTGATGCCGGTGATGACTTTGAAAAACTTTCTGGCCCATACCAACACGGATGGACTGTCGCGTCTACAATCCACAGCACGTCGACGAAGCACTCACAGCCTAGTTGGACTAGCCATTCTTACTGCCGGTTTCTGATTTGAGAAATTCGCGAACCAGCACTTAAATATCGTTCTACCTCTGCGGATTTCTCACAAAAGAACGTGAGAGAACGATTGTTAAGTATTTAATTAGTAAAATTCTCAATTCAGAAACCGGGCCTTAATCGATTGGCAAAGTTAAGCAACATCGGGCGCGGTCAGTCCATGGATGGGTGACCGCTAGGTGCCCGTTTCGTAAAACTAGGTATAATGCGCACGGGATGAGAATGGGATGCGACCTTTTGGAACTGAGACGCGCGCGGTAAGCAAACTCGCGTCGAAGCAACCTTGTCAAAGTAAAATAAAGTATGTTTTCGTTTGACTTTGACAAGGTTCCATCCCATTCTCATTCCGCGCGGATTATACTTTAATTCCATAATTCATAGTTTATATGACAATTCGATGTACATACATTGAGTAGTCGGATAGAAAGCTAAACTTTTTTGTTACCTCTTTGGTGTCTAATCGACTAGGTACTCAATGTACCTACATCGAATTGCCATAACAAACTATGAATTGGAGATTTATGAAACTGGCACCTGAGTGCTTCCGTGCTTCGGAAGGCATGTTTAACCGTATCGTTGGTCACTGATTGCTATTAATGTCAGACGGCCTTTAGGCAGCCTAAAAACTCTGACACCGGGGGTGGCCACTACCTCAGACGATTACTGAAAAACAGTATCCCAACAAAAACATTCTGTAAAAACTAGCCAGGTCTCGATGGATCTGCTTGTTTATCTCTAAAAAAGTAATGAAATCTAGACAAAGTCGTGCCAAGTCTAAGGTTCCTTACTGCGATTTCTTTATTATTATAGTTAATGTTGTGAGACTTGGCCGTTGAAGGGTACACAAGCGGTTCTGGCGACAGATTGGTGCAATGGTGTCATGGAGCACCTGGTTTTGTACCCTTGTGTACCCTTTAACAGCCAAGTCTCACAACATTAACTATAATAATAAAGAAATCGCAGTAAGGAACCTTAGACTTGGCACGACTTTGTCTAGATTTCATTACTTTTTTAGAGATAAACAAGCAGATCCATCGAGACCTGGCTAGTTTTTACAGAATGTTTTTGTTGGGATTTCACTTCTTTTTGTAGGAACCTATCGAGGGCATATTGATTAATTTTATTAGATTTTCTTATTTGACACAATTGTTAAATTTGTGTAACGTTCGAGTAGAATAATGTTAATCGTCCGACTATTTCTTGTTGAACGAGCGAGCGAAGCGAGCGAAGTCCTCCGAGTCTGCTGGAACAATCCGGCGTTTGTATGTATGTATGTATGAATGTTTGTTCGACGATAACTTGAGTAAATTTGGTCGGATCGTTATGAAATTTGATAGGCGGGTAAACTAAATTAAAAGAATTTTTAAATTCGAACATGAGCCAAATCGGTCGATGGGTTGCCGAGATATGGGGTTGTATAGTTTAAATGCAAAGCGCGCGCGCGCCTGCGCGAATGGCGTAAGCAAAGTTATACATCTGTAACTGAGGTCGCGAGTTCATAGTTCGGAGCGAACCACTAGTGGGACGCTATAGGCTAGATTAAATGAAGATGTGTCCCACTACGCTGGATTTTTGCAATGACAGTCGATTTTTTTATGTACCAATAGTAGAAGGGGCATTACCATAATATCTCTAATAAAGCTGATACCAGCTGAGGGTTCTTCATCAGATACTTCAGACCTTAGATTTTTGACATACAATGAAGCGGCCCACCAAGTTGAATATTTTTTGTAAGGGCGGTATATGTCGATCTATAATAGTTTAGTTGGGCTCTTGTGTTTTCTAATCAGGGTCACCAGGTACTCCAGATCTTCGATTATCCTAGTTTTTATAGTTTTCCCTCTATGTGGCCATTAAACCCTAACTCTGTACCAAATTTCAGCTCTCTGAGTTTATGGGAAGTACTAGTTCTATTAGGGCTCTTGTGTTTTCTAATCAGGGTCACCAGGTACTCCAGATCTTCGATTATCCTAGTTTTTATAGTTTTCTCTTTATGTGGCCATTAAACCCTAACTCTGTACCAAATTTCAGCTCTCTGAGTTTATGGGAAGTACTAGTTCTATTAGGGCTCTTGTGTTTTCTAATCAGGGTCACCAGGTACTCCAGATCTTCGATTATCCTAGTTTTTATAGTTGTCCCTTTATGTGCCCATTAAACCTTAACTCTGTACCAAATTTCAGCTCTCTGAGTTTATGGGAAGTACTAGTTCTATTAGGGCTCTTGTGTTTTCTAATCAGGGTCACCAGGTACTCCAGATCTTCGATTATCCTAGTTTTTATAGTTTCCCCTTTATGTGCCCATTAAACCCTAACTCTGTACCAAATTTCAGCTCTCTGAGTTTATGGGAAGTACTAGTTCTATTAGGGCTCTTGTGTTTTCTAATCAGGGTCACCAGGTACTCCAGATCTTCGATTATCCTAGTTTTTATAGTTTTCCCTTTATGTGGCCATTCAACCCTAACTCTGTACCAAATTTCAGCTGTCTGAGTTTATGGGAAGTACTAGTTCTATTATGATGATCATGAGTGAGTGAGTGAGTGAGTGAGTGAGTGTGTGTCATAAATGCGAAACTTTGCTTTCGCTTAACTTCGGAACTAAATGACCTACAGACTTGAAATTTTGGATTTTAAGTATGTGATTATAGCTTACTAGATGACGAAAATTTCTGCGTTCTGGTCTTATCCAGAGGTTCTCAAATAGGGGCCTGAAAATGCGGCGAAATGGTTCCAGTAAAGGATGGTACGGCAGTGTTTGCTTCGCGCTCGACCTGGCGGGGGCACTGCCGTGCCCCCAGATTTTGCTCACCGTGTCAAGTGTTTGCATTCTAGTCAATAGCGTTACGGGCGACTTTACATCGAAAATGTATAAGTAAACCTGCGGTCGACATACTTCAATCACCGATAGCAATAATTAAGACGGAACGCGGGTAGCCGGCTGCTCCATACAAAAAATACAAAAAGGGTTTCCTCCCTGGATAATTATTTTAGAAAAAATATGTTTATGCCATTCAATTTATATCTACTTCTGCCATGTCCCTACATATGTTTTCCTTTTTTTATTATTTTAATTTTTTTAATAAAATTTATTTAAATAATTAAAATAATAAAAAAAGGAAAACATAGGGACGACATGGCAGAGGTACATATAAATTGAATGGCATAAACATATTTTTTCTAAAACAATTATCCAGGGAGGAAATAGGTCTCCCCTTTTGTATGGAGTTGAGGTTACCCGCGTTCCCTCTTAAGATCTATCTGGGTCTGGGGGCAAGAAGTTCCGTAAGTCATAGCTATTACCTACAGGAAAGTTGGACGTTCTTCATGCGGCTGCTAGTGCTCGCCTATTTCTTGTCTGAACTTGGCCAACACGCTGCCGTGTGTCGAGCTCTACCAACAACAGCGCAACTTATTAGGTACGGTTAGCGACACGCTGAGATGCCCCGGTGTGTAAAAGTTTTTCCTTTTCGTAGCCTGCCTTTATAAAGCACAGAATAATAAATTAAATTACTCTCTTGGCAGTCACAAAAACACTTTCATGTGGTCCATCACATGATTATTATTCACAATCGTCATTTAGTTAAGGATGCGCCATATCATCAAGATGAAGCCATTTAGCCAAAAAGTCATCACACAAGATCTGTCCGCCAATCGCAGCCTGAATTCAGATGACAAGATTACTTATACTTGGAAATGCACCGGTGCTTTCCGATGTCCCGATCATTAACAGCATTTCTTGTATTTAATTTTGCTTTGTTTTTTTGCGCCGGCAACACTTAATTTCTAGACTGGCATGGCACACAAATATTTTCCCGCGTTCGGAAATGTCGAACACAGGTCGAGAGTTTTTTCTTACTTTTGAAGTGCTCAGATGAATTTTCAGCCAGTATTATTTATTGACGTTGAAGTTTTTTGTAAAGCGGTTCAAGGCAAGGTTTTATTTGCGGTCTGCCAGTAAAGTTTATAGGCAGTTTTGATGACTTGTGTGGCTGGAGCGAAATAGGATCATAATCTAGACTTGATCAGGGCTAAGGTCACAAGATATCTCTAGATCTGTAACGAAGGCGAATATTATTTTTCAGTTTAATACAGCAATTACGGAAAGCAAAAAGCCGTTGACCAATGAATTCGTCAGTCGGTTACAGTCCTCAATCGGGCACCTTTTAAAAAAAGAACCATACGCCATTTCATGTCAATTTTTGAATTATTCATTGAGCGAATGCGCGAGCGCATCGATTGATGCAAACAAAAAGCGCGCGGTCGCTAATCTTCGGGCTCCTTCGGGTCCCTTCGGGCGTCCTCGGCTCTCTCAGTGTTGCCTACTGACGCATTTATTATGCCAACTAGTTTTTTACTGTCACGCTGTGCAAGTGCATAAAAGGGTCTGCATTTATTTGATAAATGATGTTTTTTTCATCGATTCCCAACTCTCTAAGGTTTTTCGTGTAATTTCTCGGTGTCAATATTGGGCCCTGTCTTTTGTTGCCTTTCATTCAACATTAATGACCATTCAATAAAGAAAGAAAACATAACTGCTGCGTCATATAATCCGAGGACTTCTCATAACAACTTTCCGGGAATTTCGTATTACTTATATCAGACTCTTTAATTCCATACAAAGCGAGCGGCTTTATCAATACCGGCTATTGATTTAATCAGATTATACTAACTAAGCACTACAAATGGCTGTTACTATTTTTTGCTTAAATCCTTGCATCTAGGGGAAGGCTGTAAAAAGTCACGTTTGTCTTGTAATTACTTGTAGAACAACTATTTTATTTTGTTTGTGTTACTATTTGTAGTGAGGCATTAAATAGTCGATCCGTCTGCTCTGTCACTGGCCGTCAAACCAATTACATGTTGCACTGCAGAAAAAGAAGAAGAAATAAAAATATTTGAATTTGGTCCGTTCGTCCCCCGCGCGCCTCGCGCCGCGGCCGCGTCTCCGGCGAACGTGATTGGTTTATTAATTAGGCGAATCATCGGCGGGTTCCATTTTAAAAAATAGGCGGGATTCTTCACTTGCGATTTTTTTAATTTTTCCTCGGCTTCCGATGCAATTAGAGTTGCCAGTATGCGGCTTTTTGTCACAATCTCCCCGCTGCGATAAAAGTTCGGTTAAGTGCCTTTACCGTAATTAATAATGCTATTTCGTATAGTTGATGTGATTGTTTCTTGTTCTGCACCGCGTATAAATGTTCACATGTTTTCTTTGCAACATAACTTTGCAGGTTGACTAAACCCATCATAAGTTCTGAGCGAGACTGCATAGACATACTGGCCGCCCGCCGCAAAGAAAAACAAGACAGTGCGGTGGCATGTTTTAAAAAGTTAGATTTGGAAATCGAACGCTGCCGAGTGAGGTCAACAGAAAATAACGTAAAAAAGTTTTATTCGCGATCCGGCAGAGTTATGTCTTGTGGCGGATACCGTTAGGATGCCTTCGGAGTCTTAAAATTGATAAAGGAAGAAAATAAACCTGAAAACTATTCCAATTGCCAGTATTTGGAATTCATTTTAGATAGCGTCGCGCCGAGGGCTGCTCAAAAAAGAAGTGTTTATGTTTCTTCGTTAGCATTTCTTTGGGGTCTGGATACTTGGTAGTTATTTCTTGATGTATTATAATTCCCTTTATTAAAAATATTAATGATTCCACTTCCTATCTAACTCTACATACTTTTTTTTCCATGCTGGGAAACAGAATGGTAGAGTCATATTTTCTTACGCACTCTCACCTTGCTGCGCGAGTGTTGATTACGTATCCTGCAATTAGTAAGCAGAAAGCATTTTTAATTTCTTGATTGCTCTTGGCACCACTTTTTATGCCAAAAAAGATAACCAACTTCGCGAGCTTTAGCAGAGCAGGTTTTATTGTTGTGATTTTGCAAGCAAGCGGCCATATCAACTTTTAGGTTTAAGAGATGAGATATCATAATTATCTATGTAGATCGTTCATACTAGGTCTGCCGGTGAAATCACTACAAACAAAAGTCTCTTCATATTCATGCCGTAAAACTTGAGAGTGTAGAGAAAAATTCGCGGCTTTGCACGTAGGTATTGCCTTGTCTTTCCTGTTACCAGTTTGCTCAGTATGCGCCTGGGTTACGCAGCACATAAGGGGGTAATAACTATATGTATCTCACTCTTTTGTTTGACGTAGAGCGGGATAGACAGAGTTATAAACCCATGGATACGCTCTAAACCCACCCTCATGCTACTTGAGCAGGATGGTATAGGTACCTACTCGGCAAGCCTACTCCATCTAACTAAACAATGTCCCAGGCATGGCAGCGTCCGAGTCCCTTTACCCATCTAGTGTGAGAGAAGGTGCCACTGAACGCTGTATAAATCATCTCATTACGTAGATGCAAAGGCTTTTAAGAGTTTGCAGAGGGCTCAACGTTGCAGAAGCATTCGAGATGTGGTGTTACAGACGGATGCTAAAAATTTGTTGGACTCAAAAGGTTACGAACGAGGAAGTCCTAAGACGTGTCAACAAGAAGCGAGAGCTATGGAACACCATCAAGAGGAGAAAGATTGCATATCTAGGACATGTGTTCAGACACGATAGATACAGCCTCCTGCAACTTATAATGATGGGAAAAGACGCTGGCAAGAGACGCGTCGGCCGAAGGAGAAAATCCTGGCTAAGAAACCTACGGGAGTGGACAGGGATCGCGAGTGCTGCCCAGCTATTTCGCCTCGCGAGAGACAAAGAGGGATATGCGGAGCTGACCGCTAACCTTCGCTGAGTCGGAGAGGCACCCTAAGAAGAAGAAGAGGGCTCAAAACACATAACCCATTGGGACTTGGCCGTCGGTTAAAAAGGAAACTCTCGACTATTTAGTTGATACGCGGACAGGTCGTGTCCACCGTACAACGGGGGCCGACTCAAAGCTCCGCAAACAAGAACAAAAGCCAAATACGAATTTGCAAACGTAGGGCACGGTATAAAGAAATTGAAAGGTCCCCCCGCCGTTTAACCACTTACTCTTGAATCAAATTGACTAAGTACTTTGTCATATCTTCTTCTACACATATAAAATTCAAAGTCCTGACTGACTGACTGAGATATCAACTACTAAGGCCTTTGCATCTACGTAATGAGATGATTTATGCAGCGTCCACTGGCACCTTCACTCACACTAGATGGGTGAAGAGACCACTCGGCGCTGCAGTGCCTGGGACATTGTTTTAGATGGAGTCGGCTTGCCCAGCACCTATACCATCCTGACAGCTTAGTCGACCTAGCCCACAGAAAAGACTCAGTTCAGTTCAGTGGGCTCAGTTGGCTCCACACGTATTGAGATATCAACGCACAACCTAAACCTCTGATTAAATTTTCAAGGTGCGTTCTTTATGAAGAGTAGATATCCACTACGAAAGGAATTTTCGAAATATCGCCCCTATAAGGGTGAAAAGGTAGCGGGGGAAAAACAGAGCTGCAACTTTTTATCTTAATCAGCGCGGACGAAGTCGCGGGCAAAAGCTAGTATTTTATAAATGGTTTCACTTACTTTCATTGATGTCAAAATTGCCGACTTTTCGGTTCTCATTCGGAGATTGTAATCATACAGGAGCGATGGCGTTCGCACCGCCGCAGCCATCCTTTCACTGCGTGCAAGCAGCCGTGTACATTTTGTTTCAAAAGTTGCCTATTAAAGTCTGGTAATGTATCGTTCTTTGATTTGATGAAGTTGTACTAAAAATGCTGTTTTTGCACATGCAGCATATTACACTATTTTTTCTGTCTATCAATAAAAATGACTAAAAAACATCTTATTTTATTCAGATTATACAGATTCGGGATCTAAATACTGAGAGATGTATAAATGGGGCATTGTCGTGTATAATGACTAGATGTTATGCATTGCGATGTGTATCTACCACGGACGGTCTGTACATTTTCGTAAATTCGTCTGAAACTATGTTGGAAGGGTGCCGCGCCTGTTCTCGCTATACTTCATTAATTCTTACTGGCTCAGCGATCTAAAGTGGATCTTGTCTCTATGCCTCCATAACCAAAAGACTCCAGCTTTTTCTGTTTGGACAGAGAACTCCCTCTAATCCTCCACCTGAAGCTCTCACAGGTACCTCTCTACCTCATCTTCTCAGCGATATTTCTTTTGGTATTTCTGGAAGTCTTATTTAGGCCTAAAATAGTGATTAAGACTGGAATCCTTGTCAAGAGTAAGCCCCGCCGATGGTATCGCGAAATAATTTCCAATTTCACCGTTTTGTGTCCCCCGTTTCGCTTTTATCCTTCCCGGTTTTGTTCTTATTCTTTATTTGTTCTCTTATTGGTTTTATTTGCCGGCCCAGTGTCCAGCGCAGGCAGCGGTGCCCATAAATTATAGTTCGGTAGCGAACTTAAAGGGGTTTTTGGGATTTTTTGCTTTTGTTTAGCCGTTTGAAGAATTTATGTTCGGCGGGACGGGCGCAAGTCGCGGCTTACATAGTAGTTCTGAAGGACCTGTTTCTGGAGGACGTAGGGTCCTGGTGCTAGGATCGGGAGTTTTATCTCTTGACAGGTTACGGGAACCACCAACGAGTCGTCGTTGTGGACTGTCAAACTCAAGTGTTGAGTCAACCATAAAGAAACATAACCATCTAGATTTAAATATCATCTCTCAGATGTCCATAAAACGGAGATTTGCGGAGAAGAGATATTATGTTTTCATTCATTTGAAATTAACCTCGCTCAATAGACCGCCCAACTTTGCTTTGGCAGATTATGAACCTCTGATTTGACTGATCATCTATAAAGTTTAATATTCATAATGTTTATTCGGTTGCCTCAATACTTGATACTTGGTAGCCAGTTTAATTTCCTTCCAACTCTCTCTCGGAGAGATGGGCGTGAGTCCAAGTCACTAACTTAAGTATCAGGTCAACTGTGTTTTAAAAGCGACGACGAAAGAAGAAAAAAATACAATTAAACCCTGCCAGTAACGTTCTCCTAATCAATTTATTCTCAACGAGATAAATGAACTTCTCTGTAGAGGAGGTAGCAGCAATCGTAAAGTTGTTAATCCTTCTCTCATACAACGCTACGCTGAAATGCAGCGCTGGATGCAGCATTTTCAAGCGCTCGATATTCAGAAACCTTTTTATATGTGCCAGCGCTGAACAACTTTAAGAGTTTCCTTTTTATATTACGTAAACCACAATGTATTAGAAAATAATTAGGGTGGAATTTTATGAATGACACTCTCACCACAGAGATTTTCACATTGCACAAAATACAAATCACTTTATCATATATTCAAATCATTTGAGTACCTACACAAAATTACTTACTGCCGGTTTCTGAATTGAGAAATTCGCTAAGCAAATGGGTAAGTATCGTCCTGTCTCTGCAGATTTCTTACAAAAGAGCGTGACAGAACGATAGTTAGGTAAGTATTTGCTTAGCAAAATTCTCAATTCAGAAACCGGGCCTTAGTGTCAAAGCTATTCTGTATACGCATATTTACTGTAAAATAAAGCCGCGTTTTCACGGTCAAAGTGTCCTACTATGATGTAGCTTTGATCGTGTACACCGGTCAGCAAAGTGCGCTGTGATAAAAACGACCAGTCAGAAGCTTTAGCTGACTTTGACGACGCAGTTGGTCAGCTTGACAGTTAGGCGCCCGCACTTAAGCGCTTAATTTAAAGCTGTAGCGTCAAACTCAAGCTGTAGTTTGACTGATGGTATACTGTTGAGCAAAGACTCTCATTGATAAATATCTTCTATTAGGCGAACTCGGTGCGAATCATGTGCAATCGACAACCTACGCTCGGCGGGATTGATGTTTTTTTCTGAACAATGTATGGTGTGTGGTGGGCTTGATACAAGAGTATAGTCCAGTAAGCAACACGCTAGGATACCCCTTTTTTGATCGATTGCCGCACTTATATCTCGCGTGATAAGAGCTACCATGAGATATCCTAGAAAGTCGCTGAAACTACCTAGCATATGTATAGTATGAATTATCAAATCTGATTGAAGGGAGTTGGCATATAAAACCAAAGGCTCAATTGACTAACTTCAATAACTATCACTATCGTATGATTATGATCGTGATCGAGACTTAAGACGGCTTCCAATTGTTAACCAAACGAATGTATCAAAACGCCAATAATTCTGTTCAAAGTCTTTCTTTCATTATTTCGCTAGTAATGTTTCTACTTTACTTTCTGAACGATAATTACAAATATTGGTATCACATCAGCATCACCCATCAAAAGGCTAGACCGCCTCCAATACTTCAATGGTGGGATTGGGGCGGTCTTTCCTGTGGGCTAGGCTGACTAAGCTGTCGGGATGTTATAAGTCCTTGGCAAGCCCACCTACTGCATATCCACCTATCTGTCTAGTTTGTGACATAACTAGGAAGATACCACTGGGCGCTGTATAAATCATCTCTTACATGCAAAGGCCAAAATGATTCAATAAGTTAAGGGTGCATTGGCAGATCTGACCAGCCCACCTTAGTTCTTAATCAGCTGACAATGATGACAATGAACCTGCCAATTACTGATGATATAATACACAACTCGTGCGTTTCCACATCTGATGCCAGAGTTTACTTTCATTCTTAATGATTTCGAGATTAGAAATAAGTGTCGCCATTTAATCCTACGCGTAAAAGTGAAAGCGTAGGCGCAATTATTGTGCTCGCCTTCTGTGTAATGTCATTGCTCTGACAAGTCTACTATATTCATAATATTGTATGAAAGCTGGTCAGACCTCCTCTCTTGCTAGGCTACGGAAATCAGTAAGGAACCACTATAATGTATTATCCATTAGTTCAATGAAAATAATGTATAAGGCATATTGAATTAAACACTTTGACTTTGACTTTGACATTATAATTAACCTAAAATGTTGGCTAAGGATAACCGATACTATCCTCTTCTGCTACGGGAGGCAATAGAATTTTAACAAAATAATTGGCGGTTTCTGATTTGATATCGTTCTGCCTCTACGGATTTCTCACAAAAGAACGTGACAGAACGATAGTTAAGTATTTACTTAGTAAAATTCTTAATTCAGAAACCGGGCCTAAATATACTTACTTAGTAGTTGGAACCTTCCATCAATCTGGAGATTGCCTGCCTTTGCCAGTTGGTGTATTTGTTCATTACATCTTTCCAGGTCTTCTTTGATGAAGTCCATCCAACGCGTCCATCCAAGGGTGATGACTGGTTACTACCATAAATGGTGTTAATATGTATATGTATTGTTCTGTGGCACCTAGATATGAAGCTACCAGTAGTAGGTGATAGTAGGAAGGACGACAACAGTGTTGGCAAACTGATAAAATTGTGCATCTACCAGATAAGGGGATTATATAAATACAAAACTGCAACATTACGGATAATATGGCCGTACCTTCAAAGGCTTGATATCGTGGCTTGTGGTCCAAGTTTATATCCCATGGTTTAGTTGGCTCCCCACGTATTGACATTATCTTTCTTGAGAGCTAGGATGACTAAGCTGGAACGATGGTATTCTTGGCAAGCCTAAACATTTCCCAGGCAATGCAGCGTCCTAGTGATAATTTCACCCATCTAGTCTGAGTGAAGGTGCCACTGGATGCTGTATAACGTAGATACAAATGCTTAGACCAAGAAAATTATGAACCTGCACCGATTTTAAAGTATTTTCCGGAGCTGGCGACCATAGTGGGTAGGCACCAATTTAAAGTTGGAATATTTTTTTTTTACTTATGCTAGTTATTTAGAAGTTTATGTTATTAAACTATCAAAATACTTCCATGCACAAGCTTCTCTACCGAATTTTTTGATTGGGTTCCAATTTTGAATTTTGATTTGAACTTCCATGCCGTTGTACTACGAGAAGCTTATCTAGGTATCGATTCAAATAACCGCTGAGCCCATCTAAAGGGCAGGGGCCTCAAATCCGCAGGTCAATGGCGCTGGTTATCAGCTATCCAGGCCATCCGTCGGTCGGGTTGGAATTTGACAAATCGTTATTGATAGGTCGTGATGTGATATATCGAACAACATGTCCCGGATGGTAGTGCAATAATTGTTACTGCTTTGCTTGTTAGAGAATAATTAGTTGACCACTGGATAACTACAACTTTGATTAGGTTCGAAAGTGGTAGAATTGCAGATATTGCAGTTTATAAATCACTAAAATAACCTTAATTATAAGTGAATATACAACTTTGTTACGATATTTTTATTTCAGACCTGAATTCTAGTAATCCAAAGACCAATTACATGGCACACGAAGACGATTTACACTTTTTAAAATACATCTGTAGGTACGGCAGGCGATGTAGAGTAAGCGTCTACGCCTGCCATGTTAGGAAGACAAGGTCAATACGTGCGAAACCCGCAGGTTTCCTCTTGTTGTTTTTCATTACAGTCAGCCAGTGGTATTGCTACTACAAATTTGAACATGTAATTGCAAAAAAAAAAAATCTTCGCGTCATGTCAATGGATGTCTAATCCAGCCAGTATCGACTCCGTGCCAATCGAACTTCGCTTTCTAATGTGCTTGTCAAGTTTTGATTAGTGCTCCGAAGAATTGCCAAAGCACGAGCGGTTAAATAACCGATACCAGTTATCTGGGTTAGTAGCTGGTTGGAAGCCATTTAAAGGTAAGTATTATTGCACATTTCTTTTGATTAGGCTACTGCTAGCTGATTTAAGGCTCCGTATAAAGCTAACTAGCGCCACCAATGTTGAAAAAATCATATCGCCCTTCAGAAGAAGTTTCTGACAAAATCCTCAGATGAGCCCATGCGCCATGCTTTTCTAGATTTTTCTGTATACTGACACCCACTTCAATATTTACATTTATGCTAAAGAAAAAAATATTTTTATTGAGTTGGGTATCTACACCAAAAAATGTAAAAAAATGGCGCATGAGCACATCTTAGGGTTTTGTAAGAAACTTCTTCTGAAGGTGTCTCGTGCAGTGATCTAAACAAACTTGTTTAGAGGAGGTAGGTAATGTAGAATTTAGACAATTTCAAAAGTTTTACATGATATGGTAAAAATTGTCTGGACACCCTTAAAGGCCTCTTCATGCTTACGCCACCGCACACGATCCTGTGCCAGACACAGCCACTGCTTTCCGGCTACTTGGGGCATGTCATTGGACCATCTAGCTGGTGGTCTCCCAACCGAACCCTTCCCCTCTCGAGGTCATCATTATTATCAGCCCAAATTTATCCACTGCATTTGCCTTTTCCCTTTGCAACATGCTCCTCGGTCTCTCACTCCACGCATCCAAGGACCCTCTGTCGACTTGGTGATATCGTGTTTGGTGGCTTTCATTCTTCTTTGAGCCCTTTACTTCTCCCTGGCTCCCTGGAGTCTGGGGCTGACACAAGGGCTTTCCATTTATCATGGCGAAGGAGGGTAGCTCTGGCCTAGTTGCTTCCTTCTCTTTCGTCTCAGAGAGATCGGATCTCTTCCACGTCTGAGACGGTTTTCCGGGTCACCGTGAGCCTCCGGCGGGATTCCAGTCGAGAGCCACCTTCGGGATGTGGTGATGTGTCAACGCCATTTGCGTTCCCTGATGTCTGATGTGGCTTTCATTACTCAGTGTTAATTCATTTTGCTGTCACGCTACCGGTCCCTCGCCATCCGCATCCATGGACCCTCCGCCTAAACAACGTTTGGTCCGAACATCGGGTAGCTGGTCTTCCTACCGACCACCGCCTAGTTCTCGGTAGCTACTCTGTCACCGGTCACAGGCGGGTACGTCCCGACATCCACTTTCCCTTTAATTTGGTCGAAGTAGCTTCTCCGAGGCCTTCGTCTACCTCTCCTTCCGTCTATCTTTCCTTCTTCTTCTTCTTCTTAGGGTGCCTCTCCGACTCAGCGAAGATTGGCGGTCAGCTCTGCATATCCCTCTTTGTCTCTCGCGAGGTGAAATAGCTGGGCCGCACTCGCGATCCCAGTCCACTCCCGTAGGTTTCTTAGCCAGGATTTTCTCCTTCGGCCGACGCGTCTCTTGCCAGCGACTTTTCCCATCATTATAAGTTGCAGGAGGCTGTATCTATCGTGTCTGAATACATCCAAAGACCTTATCTTTCCTTCAAGTATGTTAATTATAAATTATAGATGTGGTGTTGGAGGAGAATGGATATCTTGGATGGAAAGTGTGACAAATTAGCAAGTCCTGAAAAGAGTGAACGAGCGTAGAAAGATAATGGGGAGCATAGAAGACAGAAGAAGACCTTGAGTAGCTGTCAGCATATTAATCTTGTTTTCTGAGAACACCTACTTGAGCTCAAGCTTGAACTGACGACTATTCGGGATCGGTGGATACAACTCCTTAATGCCACCCTAGGTATGCGATGCGTTAGATTCTGACGCAGTGTCGCGTTCCTCGCTAGTTCGGCGAAGAGCAATGTTGACGCGGCGGCTCCTCGTACCCGCTTATTGTGGACAAACATCGGCCGCGGCAAACTGTGAAGGGGACGCAGTAGCTAACCGTGGACTGCCCCTGTATTGTCTAAAATAAGCACCGTAAATATTCCCCTAGAAGAAAGTTGTGACTCAGAAACATCAAGGAATGGACGGAGATATCCAGCGTCGAACATCTATTTCGCTTGGCAAAGAACAGAAAAGCATATGAAGAGCTGACGGCCAACCTCCATTAGTGGAGAGGCACGCCAAGAAGAAGAAGAAGAAATATTCCCCTTATTGAATATAAAAAAAAACAATAAGAAGCTTTAGTTCCGACGAAACTGTTTGGTCAAGAGACTGTTCGTACACTTCGCGTCCCTGCCGTTTGTTTATTTTCGAAGTTACAAATTATAGTTAAAAAATTCAAGAATATTACAGTATTTTTTCCTAAATTTCACATTAAGCATTTTTTGCCACCGTTTGGTCGTCATAGGAATTAGTTTCGCATCGACAAGTTCAGTTACACTCTGGCAGACTCAAAAATTACGCGCCGACGCTAAATCCAGAGGTTGCGGGTTCAAGATCTGCCTTGCAAATTTTTCTCAGCTGCATTGCTTGTAAAATCAAGATACAGGGTATCTTGATTTTACAAGCTATGCATTTTGTTCGATTGAGTTATACCGCGCGCGATAAGAGCTACGATAGGATATCCTAGCGTGTAGCTTACCGTACAATAGACCAACTATGGCTAGTCTACAGAACATTTCAGAACAGAAAGATTCTGTGACACTGAAATGGGTCGCTTAACTCACCAAATCCAACCAACTTTTACTTTGGGACCATTGCGAAATAAAATAAAATATATATCGGCTGTTTTATACTAAAATTTGAGATTTTACACTTGGCCCCATAGTAAAATTTGTTTGTATTAGTGAGCTAAGAGACCCCTGTCAGTGTCACAGGACCTTTCTGAAACACCCTGTATATCTTTGGAGTTTAAACTCGACAAACAGTGCTGCACCTCCGCTACCCAGACAATGGCCACTTGTTTCTCATGATCACGGCCTAGAGTAAACGGGCCGATATATTTTCTTCACGCCATATTCGCGGGAAACCGACGAGGCAGAAGTACGGGTATGTGGAATGAGGCCTGCGGATATCTGAGGGTGGCATTAATAGTCGTTATATCAAGCTTGAGCTCATGTAGGTGAACTCAGAAAATAAAATCACCGACTTGAGACCTTGGCTATTGTCAATGTCAAGCTCAAGCTAGTGACTATTAATATGCTGATTGCTGACAGCCAAGGCTTTACATTAGCATTTTGGTTTTTTGAGATCACCTACTTGAGTTCGAGCTTGAGCTGACGACTGTTAATGCCACCCTTAGGTATTCATAACATAACACAATCAGCCCATAAACGGCGTGATAATTTTAGGACGAATTTACGTATTTAGTATCAAAATATAGAGCTACAAAGAAAGGTAAAGATCTATCTGTAAACCGTTGATCAAAATCCTATGTCATCAACTTCTCGCGCTAGAATATGCACAGCTAACGTGCACGCAAGCAAGAGTATGACGTACGCGCCCCTCTCATACTTATTACGGTTTCAAAGCTACCTTTAAAGGCAGGAGAGACAGACAGACATCCAGCGGAGGCAGAGTATCTGAGAACCTTCCTTAAAAACTCTCAAACGAGTTCGAGCCAACATGTATTTCTAAACAGCCGCATATCTAAACACACGAAAGTAAACACAACACTGCAAACGCTAGACTGCAGCGGCGCATTGATAAGCCTTATCAGCGGACCGATAACAGATCTGTTATCAGTTCTATCACTGATGCAGGCAGAGTCGACGATTGCGCCCACTTATCGCCTATATCAGTACATTAACATTAGTATCGGGCACAGAGCAAGGTGGTCAAGAAAAACCTCATAGAATGCGGAGCCTCCAAAGACGACACCAAGAACAGGGTAAACTGGAGAGAGAAAATTAGGAAGGTTGACCCCACCACCGTGTGGGTCTAAAGCTAAGAAGAGAGAGACCACCATGTGGGACTAAAGATTGGAAGAGAGAGACTAAAGCGGGAGACTAAAGCGGTCTTTTATCACCCTGTAGATAAAATGTGAACATAAAAAAGCCGTCTCTACGACTTTCATCTTAATCACAGGCAGGTGCGCTTTTCATAAATCTACAATTCATAGTTTATTATGAAAATTCGATGTACATTGAGAAGCCGATTAGACATAAAAAAGGTAACAAAAAAGGTTAGCTTACTATCCTATGAATTATAGATTTATGAAACTGGCACCAGCAGCGCCTATATTATCTAAGAAATCCACTCAACCTTTGAACAATATTTTTTTTTGACATTAAATTATAAACGGTTATTTTTACGGTGGATTCGGAAGGCAAAGTTTTTTGTTCGAAAGTCCGTTATTGGCTTAATCTTATCTTTAGACAATATTGAGAAACTAATTTCAATATTTTTTATTTTGGTTCAGTAGTTTGGATTTTACAACGTTTCAAAGATACGGTTTTATGACGTCACGCGACGGTCTGCATACTGTTGGCGGTCATAGGAACAAAACATTTTAGCGCATAAAAACAAAACAAAAATAAAAAATATTTTTTAAATTAGTTTCTCAATATTGTCTAAAGATAAGATTAAGCTAACAACGGACTTTCGAACAAAAAACTTTGCCTTCCGAATTCAGGGGTAGGAATATCTGAGTTCAAAAAGAGGCTGCATCGAATAGACTCAGCAAGAAGTGGAGATCCCTTCTTTGAGCCCTATGTCCCCATGGAATAAGAAGACGCAATAATCATCACCATCTTTCTCAATACAACATCTCGAATATCGATTCCAATTTTTACTATTGTGGAAAAATGTACAAGCATTCAAATGAAGGCAAACGTAGTCGTTCACCTGTGTGTCTACTTGCTAATACTTGCTATTAGCATAGAGTCCATAGTTTAATGCTCTCAAATGTTTATTATTTCTACGTCATTGGAAACATTCGTCATGACGACTACAGGTTTTAACACTTTTAACCCTTTGTCACGTTTGGAACGGATTGCCCGGGTTTAATGGAACTAGGAAATGGAATTGCTGTGAATGAAGATAAAACTAAAGATCCTATTTGCACTGATTGATTTAAATACGAAACACAGTTGAAATCTGTGTGCTTATTCTGTAAAGACAATCGCGCAGTTGCTAGTCCTCAAAACCGGTTTATTTGCGGGAAAAAAGGTCTTATTTAAATAATCCTCCTTTTTTTCAAAGTATAATTAGTAGGAACAGAAATCTCAGCGCGTGAGTCCGACCCTCACTAGTCTCACTTGGCGGGTTTTCGTGTTCTTTGAAGATTAGGTAAAGTCCTGAAAGAAATATTTTATTATAAGAGCGTTCTACCTAAGTCATCTAAATTCTAAACTAAAGCGCTTGTTTTCAGCAAACTTAGCTATTTATAAACTGTGCCTTGAGTTAAACACAAACACGACATCATCTTATTACACCCAAGTGTTTTCTTTAACAACGCTAGAAAGAAGTTTGTTTTAAAATCTAGATAATTATATCGGAATGCGTGACTTGGTCTGTTTCTAATACCGCTCGATCGATGAGTTTTTCATAATTATTTATGTTTACATTTACGTGACAATAAACTGAAGAGACACAATAGAATTTATAGCGGGATACAGTCATTTATTTATTAATCTAACTATCATACATATTTTACTTATTTAGAATAACTCTAGGTCTCTGAGTGTATTTTCCGCTGTTACGAGTACCTCTAAGCAATGAACGACACTACCTTCCGACCTTAGCTCTCTATTAGCTCTCTCTCGCTACATCGCACCAGAATTTTCTTTCGGAGTGGAAGATTGTTCTCTGCATCTTTCTATTCTTTGCATCATTCTTTATTCAAAATATTTTAAAAGAAATTATGTAGCATATATCCCACTGGCTGGTCAAAGGGCCTTCTCTCCGAAGCCGGGATAACGACTCTTGCCCACTGCAGATTCACGATTTCATGACGATGATGTTTACAGGCGTGGCCATGGAAGAAAGGGAATACTTAAATTTCTCTTATCACAGATTAATTTTGACAGCCGTATTCCGGATTTTATATCGTCACACCTGTGGGCTCCATCTATGAACTGCTTTGAATTTGTTCTTTGAAAACCGCTCAATAAACGATGAAATTAATAACAATACAAAAGTACCATTCATAAGGAGAATCCCCAATTTGATATGACTCAAGCTCGCACTATGCCGCCCTCAGCTTTCCCTCGACGTTGCCCAACCCCCTGTGAGTCACCAACAATCCAATCGTTCACGAGCTGTTGCGGGAATCGAACCGGAGATTTCCACAAAGAAGAAGCGGCGCTGAGAAAATGTTACGATCAGCTGAAATCGTTTCAGATCAGGGTGGCAACCATGAGTTGTCCAATCAGCTGGATACGTTTGTGCACTTTTCAATCTCACAAAACTCTTACTAAATGGTTGTTTTAGTAAGAGTTTTGCATCCAAATCGGTTCACCCGTTTAAGAGTTACGGTGCCACACAGACAGACACACAGACACACACACACACACCCACATAGCGGTCAAACTATTGACTCGCCTCTTTTTTGGTCGGGGGTTATTATTAACCCTATTATTTATGATTATTTATTATTAAAACCCAGCCTCTTTTTTTATAAAACAATAATATCCACCGTAAAAATATCCGTTTTTAAATGTCAAAAAAGTTGTTCATTTCAATAAGGGCTATTTTGGAGGGTCTTGACGCTCCACGGTTGAGTGGATTTCTTAGATAATAGAGGCGCTGCCCCTGTATTCCCTAAAATATCCACCATAAAAATAACTGTTTTTAAAATGTCATAAAAAGATTGTTAATTTCAAAAGGGGCTATTTTCGAGTGTTCTGACGCTCAAGGATTTTTTTGAGAATAGAGGCGCTGCGGGGCAACTCGTGGCGCGCCCGCCGAGCGGCGTGTATCTCCGAAACGCTTACGGCCGGTTTTCGCCAACAATGCCCATTGTCTGGCGCAGTGTTTTGTCAACACAGCCCAACGCGTCACCCTTCCTAACCCGGGGGGAAAATGTGCCACGAGACGCGTTGGGATGATCTGCTGATCTAGATCGATTGTTGTTGCGAATGCGAGTGTAAGCGTTAGAGGTGCGCGAAACGCTTCAGTGAAAAGAAAAGAATGATATAGTTCATTTCCTTCACTGAACTAGTTCACTCTTTTAGTTCATAGTTCACTTATAGTTCATTCATAGTTCACAGCTCATTCATAGTTCATTCACAGTTCATTCATAGTTCACAGTTCATTCATAGTTCATAGCTCATTCATAGTTCATAGCTCAGTAGTTCGTTCACGTATCTTTTGACTCACGGTAGTCCGCGAATGACAAAGGTGACAAAGGCGAGACACATGAGGTACAGAATTTTGGTCCTTAGTGTGGTAGATTTAAGAATTTTTCTTGTTGAATGAACTACGTGGACTAGAATGAATGTGATATATAAAGAGAATTTTGGTTCTTAGTGTGGTAGATTTAAGAATGTTTCTTGAAGAATGAACTACGTGGACTAGAGTGAATGTGATATGACAAATGCATTCAATCGAAGCATTCATTCGCAAACTACACACCTCTAGTAAGCGTTAAAACCTTATCATGCCTTTGCATCTAATTAGATGATTTATGCAGCTTCAAGGGCCTCAAGTCTGTTACGTAGTGGTGTTTAGATAGGTTCAGCGTTGTAGGTGAAAAACCGGTTGGTGCTAGCCACTATGAACCTATCGCAAAACTACTACTTTACAGAGTAAGAGCCCAGTGGCATTTCTACTAAACAAAGAGAAATATGCGGAGCTGACCGCCAACCTTTACCTTTACTGGAGAGGCACCCTGAGAGAAGAAGACGCCACCTACAAAAGTGCAATATTACTAGCGATTCCCCCCCTAAAATCTCTACATCCTGCGCGCGCACAGTTACTTGCCTTCGCGCTTGCATAACTGTCAATAAATTAACAATTTTACTAACAACTCCACATCTTTCCACCTAAATATAGTCCTTATAACTGTCGCGCTAAGCCCTATAATAGCAAAAGTTGTGGTCGGGTGTATAGCGGTAACCCAATGTGAGTGGTGTCAAATAAAACCTGCCAGTTTATGAATTCTGTCCTCCTCGAGGTGATGGATCGTCTCTGTGGTGCTCTGACGGTGATTGGGGGAAAAGGAGGTTTTATATTCGATATTTAAAATCAGGCGGTAGAAAAAAATTAATGCATGATGTTGCACTTTTAAAACTTTAGAACGTGTTTCGATTACTTACAGGATTTCTTAGAAATATAATATGGTAGCCACCGTAAACCTATTGTACCTATGGTAAAATTTTATCTGAGTTTATAAAATGTACATAAGATGGACAAATTTACAAATTTATAGAATGTACGTACCTAAATGTTTATCAGTGTTAAGTTGAGTTAATAAAATGTAATTTTCGCACTAACATCAAAAGATAAAATCATTTAGGTTTCTCTCATCTAGGTTTATAATTTTCTCTACAAAACTATAGCAGTCCTTAATGATGACCTAAATCACAGAAACACGGAGAATTTTAGAAAATACTTAATATAGCCCGCCTCCTTAGACATGAAATTATTTAGAATGTTTAGCATGTTTAGCATTTTTTGTTTTGTAATTTGTTTTTCATTGCTGTAGTTTAGTGGTCTTGTTCGCTGTGGTTGTAGTCAGGTGGACATGAGCGTGCACTCACAGCAATGGCATGTCAGTAGTATCGCCTAGCCGCCGTCAAGGCTCATCTTTCGATCAGCTGTGGAGCCATCTTCAGTTTCACATCCTCACTATCGATCGATAACGTTATGGAGCCAGACGATGCTCATTGCAGAAGCTCAACTTGGTACGGTCGGCTTAGGATGCCGCATAAGGTATAAGGGCGCTAATTGGACAAAAAAGGGTATTCTAGTGTTTGGCCGACTATACATCCACTCTTCATGTGAAGGAAAGAAGTAAAAAAAAAAAAATGTTTTTTTTTTTAAGTACGAAGAACGTGTTATTAAGTATGTGACATGGTATGTTCTGGTTCGCAACACTTTGCCCAAATTGAAAACGGTGTCCACGCGAGCACTGCGTCGTCAATAACCTACTAAATTAAAAATGTAAATAAAAAACCCCCGACATTTTAGCTTCAAATTAGCAAATCTCATAAACGGCTGAACCGATTTTAATGACGACGCCCAAAGAGCCTCTGACATGGCTTAACGATTGTTAATAATCAATAACAACCTGGACTACCGTTTAACATGCCTTCCGGAACACGGAGGCGCTCATAATATATTTTTGCAAGTAGAGGTCACCCATCCAAGGACTGACCGCGCCCGTTATTGCTTAACTTTGCCAATCGATTAAGAATGGCTAGTTAAGGCTGGAAGATAGTAGTATGGCGGGAAATTCAAACTTTTCACAGTTTTTTACATTTTGTAGCTAAACTGAGCTATTTTTGTTCAGCGATTTTTCGTTCGCGGCAATAAAACAGTATTCTTTTCATTATTGTAAACAACAGAACAACAATAATTCAGCCAATTATGTGTCCTGATCTACGACAAGTTTTTCAGTTTAGCTACAAAATGTAAAATTCTGTGAAAATTTTGAATTTCCCGCCACCTTGCTATCGTCTACCCTTAAACAAGGCTGTGTGCGCTTCAATAGTATTGTCCGAGTTACCCTTCTGTAGTCCCATCCGACCGCCGTTCCGATAAAGCTATATCGTCTCTTAGCCATCATCTTAGGGGTCCAGTTACGCTGTTTCCTGCAACGGCGGTGGTTAGTTGGATATTGAATCGCGACACCGCGTTGCTAAAGGCACCACTTGGCCGGTTTTAGGAACTGTTTTCGATAGAGGTTCACACGTAGGCTGGCCGTCAGGGACGCTACTGATTACCTACTAGTGAGTTCAGCGTAAAAAAAAAGGGCTGCGATTTCCATGCAAATGTATTCTTCCGACTGGGTTACGTACACACGACAGCACGTCGACGCTTACACGCTAGCACTCTACTCGGTTACGTTAGAGGCGACTTTACAACAAAAATGTAGTCTGTCGTGCTGTCGTGTGTACGACTGGATGAAAAAGGCAGCAAACCGCCAACACGACTTTTTTTTTTTTGGCGAGGCTTATGTACAGAAATCATTGCCGATGCTGATGATGATAAAGTGTATTATTCAATTGATGTGCAAATAGAAAATAAATTACATCCATCTGCGTATTTTTTTATTTTACTCGCGGTCGATCACATAAATTAAAAAATCGTAGAGCGATAAAAAAACCTTGTCTCCAAATGGTCGTTTCAAATTGTTAGTTGTTCGTTTTTTGTGGTTTCCGTGAAACAGTGACCCATTTTCAATCAGTAAGTACCTACAGCTTAGCAAGCCCCAATATGCAACCTTATTCCTTTACCTCAATTTCTAAAAACTACGCGAAATCGTCGCAGCATTGCAAACTTGATACTGTCACACACAAATGACACAACTGTAACGTGACCGTAGTATGATTAATGTCAAATTAATGGAAAGAAAGCGTGCCTCCGCTTCCAAGGCATTTACATTTGACACTGCTTCTTCGGAGAACGACTAGATTCTATGGGAACACCTTAGCAACTTCACTTGGCACCTACTCAGCAGAATTACCACTCCATTTGCGACCCTATTTCCTCACTCATTAAAGTTTATTAAACAGCAACTTAGCCGCAAAACTAACTTTGTTAAACAAGTGAGGGAACGATAAAACCAAATTACTTTTACACCTCCTTTGTTGACTTGTCAAATGATTATGGCATTTGTGTCTCTTGTGATAAGGTGCAGAGGCACGTATAGATAGTGGTAGAGGTAAGTTGGTGGGTGGCTAGATGCATTGTTCTGGTGATTTCTCTCAGTTCTTTCATCTCTGACGTATAAGGCACGGGTGATAGTCACATTTCACCTTTGCCTGACTTGCGGTACCTACTGGGTGTTGTCAAGATCTGTTGAGAAGATTTTACAGCAAACCGAGCGAAGGTCTAGGGATTTTTAATTATAGCTTTATTTTCAGAAAACATTAAAAACGTTAGCTAACTGTTAATTTAACACACTCACGGACCTACTGTTGTCAAGATTTGTGTTGAGAAGATTTTACAGCATCCCGAGCAAAGGTCTAGGCATTTATAATCAAAGTTTTATTTTTTGAAAACATTTAAACCATTAGCTAATTTAAAAAACTTATTCACGGACCTATTTTTTACTCGTACCTCTCTCTTATCATTAACAGCTGTGTCCGTAAATGTTAGCAACAATAAAAACCGCTCTTTACTCCGCCGATCACATGGGATGATGGGTACCTACGAGTACCTAGTATCTATTGAAAAAAAAAGTCGTACATTCTAGTGGCTATATAATACAAGTATATTCTTTTCCATAACATAAACTATCGTATTAGAATTCCGCCCCATTCAGAGTCTGATAACTCAAAATCCACAGTAAAGACCCTCATCCCTGACGATTACTTATAAAAAAATATTTGTATATCATCTATCTTCTCTATCTTTGGGTTTTTGGGCGTGACGAACACTCTCAGACCTTTCCAAAAACTCTTCTGCAACCTTAAAATAACCCCCTTTTTCTCTCCCCAGCATGATCGACACAGGGGGCGCAGGCATCGCAGAATCACCCCCCACCTACCACAGAACCTACGAGCAATACGTCCAAGGGGCAGTTGACAACAGCACAGACAGCGTCCAGGACCAAACCAGCCCAGAGCTCGTCGTATGGTCAACTCTACCTTACGGCCTAGACTACAGAACTCAATATGACTATAGAAGCCCTTACGAGGCGAGCAGAGAGTATGCCAGCCAGCAGTACGCCAGGGCGCCGTTTACGACAAAAATGGGGCAGGCCAAAGCGTTGAAGGAGGCCAGAATAAGGAGGCCGATGAACGCCTTCATGGTGTGGGCGAAGGTGGAGAGAAAGAAGCTGGCTGACGAGAATCCGGATCTGCACAACGCTGATCTCAGTAAGATGTTAGGTGAGTGCGCTTTTTGTTTCCTTATCGTTTTTTTTTTCAGAGCAATTTTAAATTAGTTCGGTATTTGAAGTTCAGTTTTCTTAATAATTGTTGTGACAGAGGTCCTCGCAGAAAATTATGACACTTTTTATTGTCTGGAATTTTTGTACGAAATCTTGTAGGCTGTTTAGTGTCTAGTAGGCCGTACGATTGCCAAGTTTTCTTCGTTTTCTTGTCAGGCAACGATTGCAGCCAACTTAATTTCCAAACCCAAAACGTTTTCGTGTTCGAAACAAATTGGTTGAATTATGTTACGTTACGTACCTATATCTCAAAACTAAAGCCTACACTAAACAAAACAGTTGTTGTCAAACTAAAAGTGGTAGAACCTCACCACAAAATAAAATAGTTGAAACAGAGGAACCACTTGTTTTGTATAAATCGATACTATTTTAAGATTCCACGATAAATAATCCCCATTTTTCTTACAATAATGTCTGATAGTAACAACAAAAGTTACAAAAAGTTCGTATGTAAAGAGACCCAGTAGTCATATTATTATTTAAAGTACCAACGATTGTGTCTATGAACATGTAGAGTCCCTCCGTTATCGGGCAATCAAGTGCATTGGATTTGAACTTACTAATTTCAAAGCGCTATCAACATATTATTTAAACAGGATTATTTACCCCTTTATAGACACCTAAGTTATTGGTCAAATAATTGTCAACGTTGTCGAACGAACTCTACTGCCTTCGTAGTCAAATAAATAGGCCTTTGCATCTACGTAATGAGATGATACAGCGTCCAGTTGCACCTTCACTCACACGCCTGCCTCCATAGCCAACCTATTACGAAATCGCAGGAGAGATGGACTTTCATTTCTCATTATTCTATGACACCAGTGAGTCAGCACATAATAGTCAGTTCAATCTCCGAGGTCCGTGTTCGAGATTTGAATTTCAAATGCTCGAAACAACTGAACGCGGGCTCCGAAATGTCAAACTCGTCTTAACTTCCTGTCGAACGTTATGGTTTCGATTTTCGAATTATGTATGACTTATCATTTTTGCTTTAGCATTTTTATGAATATCCTTGGTAAGTCAAGACAAGTGGGAAGAATAGTGACCTCACAAGCTTAACCAAGATCGATTCACGGTGGCAAGGATTAGTTAACTAAACACCTGGTTTTTTCTGTCGACTCCTAGTGCCACTTTTTTAAAACTACAACAATTCGATGTAATTGAGTCTTTTTTGTTACCTCTTCTAATTCTTATCGGCTACTCAATGTAGGTACAGTCGGCCACAGTCTCAGATACCCCTTTTTGTTCGATAGGCGCCCTTATGCCGCGCGCGGTAAGAGCTGCCATGGGGTATCTGAGATTGTGGCAGACCGTACATCGAATTGTCATAATAAACGATGAATTGTAGATTTATGAAACTTGCACCTGGTCATCTCTATTAGTGTGAGTAAGGCACCACTGGACCGTTTTGGGAAGAAGTCTTTAACTAATGAAAGGCTAACTTTCGGTCAAATCCTTGATTTTCATAATTTAAAAAAAAAATTTTGGGCAAAGACCTTCTCTCAGAGAGAGAGTTCGAGCTTAATCACCACGCGTGCTCAGAGGTATAATGCCTCATACGCTCAGGTTTCCCCACGATGTTTTCCTTCATAATTAACGAGTGGTATTTCTACAATAAATTCACAAATGTACGTAATCTTCTACCATACAATAAATTGTAGGTCACTTATTATTTAATTCTAATATATACTAGCTGCGTAACCAAATACAGCCTGCCCATGCCCAGTAAAAGAGACCATAACTGAACTCTAATTATAGCAACATTTACGTACTTTCACCTGAGATAAGATGCAAGATACCTATCATGAACTTTGACTGTCCGTAATAAGCAGACGTCGTTGCCACATAGACTTAGGAGTCGCCAGTGAGTTGTCTGGAAAAGATCGCTCTCAGCGATAAGACCGCCAATTGTTTACTAATAAGTTTTAAGAAAAACTACGTAAATTATTTGTGATGTTCCGTAAAGAGTTTTATATCTAGATTTTAAATAAAAATATTGACTTTGATTCACTCGGCATACGCAACAATGCTAGGGGATTAGGCATTCTGTTTCAATATGATCGATGTTGTAAGAAAAATACCTACAGTTTTCATTGCCTAAAGCATTTTCCTCTCCATAATGAGGTGATTTATACAGCATCCACCTAGAATCTTCACGCATGGGTGAATTGACCACTCTTACGCAATCAGGCTGCAGTTTCTGGGACATATAAAACCGATTTAAGCCCTTAAAGTAAATTTGGTTTGGCTGGATCCATCATTTATTTCAACAAGCACAAAGTCGTAAACGATTCCTCATCACAGATTAACGGTAAGGCACCGCCAGCCACAGAGTAGAGCATAGATACGGCAAGTCATTACACAGAACGTGGGTGGCGCGATGCTATCACTGCCTAATGAAATAAAACACGAATAAAAAGGAACGGTCAAATAAAAGAACTTCGTGAAGTTCGGACTAAGCGCTCCGTTTTGCGTTTCTCTGGCTGTGTAGAGTAATTCTAAGGCTTAGTATGAAACATCATTGAAGACTTGGCTCTAACTAGGATGTTAGAGGACTGAGACTAAATCAAACCGGGAGTCTGAGTCTGTAACGCAATGGTGCCTCGCTAAGCTCCCAGTTGTAGATTTCAAATTACGATTTATTAATGCTCTCCGTCCTTTTAATGTTTTTCTAGCACAGCAAAGAGAATTCAGATTCTAATTCTAGATAATTAGTTCGCTGGTTGTAGGAGAAAAACGAGGAAAACCCGGTTTTCTTCTTCTACTGGGAACCTATTGACATGCTATTGCTTGCGTGTAACCTTTATCGCAGATCATTAAAGACCTGCGCAGACGACGGACAATGGCGGACAAAATGTCCGCGGCGCGCTCTTCATCATTATATTTAAGAGTTATCCTCTTGTCGGTGCAGCATTCTCCATGCACTTCGATCACAGGCTAGTTCCTTTGCAGCCTGGTACGTCACGACATCCACCTTCTCTTTAATTTGGTCAAAGTAGCTTCTTCGTGGCCTTCCTTTACCTCTCTTTCCTTCTATTATGTTGGTTATGTCTATGAAATTGTCGATTGTCGTATGAATTTGTCGTGACGTAGCAAGTGGCCTAGCATCTTTCCTCTTCTGCATTCTATTGTCTTCATCAACGTTCTCCTCTCCCCTATTATTTCCTAGGACTTGCTCATTTGACACTCCTTCCGTCCAAGATATCCTCTCCATTCTCCTCCAACACCACATCTCGAAAGCTTCCAGCCTTTCCCGTTCTCTCTGTGTCATCGTCCATGTTTCGCACCCATAAAGTGCCATGGGCCATACATAGGATAGTATAAGTCTCTTTCTGATGGTATTTGATCGCCTTAAGCACAGTAATAAAGTATGCACTTTGCCTGCGTATACCGCCAGGCGATAGTAGTAGTAGTAGTAGTAAAAGCATTTATTTGATACGAGGTATTGCGCGGATAAAGACCAACCTTATTACAGTACTAATAAGAGCGCGCCGCGGACATTTTGTCCGCCATTGTCCGTCGTCTGCGCAGGCTCGAACAGAGACCAAAAATATTGAATCGAACTCTACCTAGCCTAGTAGCGAACCTCACGTCGCCCGCTTCGAATGGTGTTTCATAGAATTACAAACCAGGGGCCTTAGCCTGTAACGCAATGGGGCCAAAATGGGCTCCCAGTTGACGGCTTCAATTACAATTTCAATTCAAAAATGCTGTCGGTCCTTTTATGTTTTTATAGTTCAGCAAAGAATATTCTGATTCTAATTCTAGAGGATTGCTGTACCTACTACAACAACATTAAAAGGACTTTTTGTATTTTCTTAAGCACTAACCCGTGCTAGGGATCTTTATAAAGATTTTTATAAGGTTAAAAAATTCGCTCCGGACAGGATTTGAACCCGCAACCTTCCTGCACGGAATGCAAGAAGGTTGCGGGTTCAAATCCTGTCCCGAGCGAATTTTTTACCTTATAAAAATCTTAACATTAAAAGGACCGACACTGGACCGACAGCATTAATCAATCGTAATTGAAACCGTCAACCGGGAGCCCATTTTGGCACCATTGCATTACAGGCTAAGGGCCTTGGGCTTCACGAAGTCTGCAGTTGTCGCTGCGGTCGAGATCCAACTAGCACCTTAACACTTTATGAGTTCCCGTAGAAACAAGAGTATGGCAAGCATAGATAAAAGTCTTGTCGCAGCTTGGCAACCTAAACCGGCTGAGCTAGGATACCATCTAGAATGGTTCCAACCAGAGCTTAAAGCAAATCTTCTGTGAGCAATTATATAAACAACGTGGAGGCACGAGTGTTTCTCAATCATTAAAATGACAAGTTATGTTCCGTGTAACTAAATGTAAGTTACGACAAATGGTGCCGTGTAAGTGGGCATTAGTTACACGCTTAACGCCCGAAATTGTATGTACTTTAAGCTTGCTCTTGCGCAACATACCTAGGTAATACAGGGTGTTGTTTTGGTTAGTGACACCCAACTCAGGTTTTATTAACGCTTGAAACTAAAAATATTTTTCTTTAAATTTTTTTTTCAATGTTTATCATATTTTCGCAGACGGAAAACGAAAATACTATAAGTATTTCGTGCAGCTAACGAAACGCGATCCAAAATATACCAGTAGCCATATCAAAACGCAAAGCCCATGATGACAAGTCGGTTTCTTTTCTTCCCTTCATTTGGACAATGAAATGACAGTAAAGAAAGAAACTGACCTTTACCCTCAGAACAATTACACCTTTACCGCAGAGTAGAATTTGACCAACCTTCTTGGTTCATAGTGGTCGACGGTCATAGGAAAATCAAGAGTCCTATGCCCCATTATCGAACTTCAAGGAGGATTAAAATATATGACAGATTTTTTTCACCCATTTATCTTTTCACCCCCGACGGGTAAAATACCTATGTATACCCCGATTACCTTATTTTGGTAATCCGTGAGATATTGATTCTGTATTTGATTAATACTGTACCTTAAGCCTAACTAGGATGTCTAGGGTATGCAAAAACAGGTTTCTGCCTTTGTCCTTTCCTTTTTTATTACTTCAATAAATAATTTTCACAGTAGAAAAAGTTTGACTTAATTGAATTGATTTTCAGTTGCGCGTGCGCCATAATCTTGGCAACATAAGTGAAAATGCTCAATCCAAATTAGTAGAGTCCACTTATCTGGTCAGTCTGATAGGAGGAACCCTTTGCCCTACAGTGGGACACTACCAATTAGTGCTTAGTCTAATTAAAATTTAAAGTAGTAGCTACGGAAGAATCCCAACGTTACTTGTTGGGTAAAGAATTTCAAGTAGATAATACCCGCCAGAATAGGTACTTCAATTTCGACCCTGGTGTTAATAAAAAAGGCGTTTTGGCGTGGATTCCAGATTCCAAAACAGGTACCTGTGGTATTAACTGTGTACTAAAAAATACTGTAAAAATACCAGCAGTGGTGATGTTATTTCAAATTTGTAGTTGTTGCATCATCAGTTCCTGTCTCCTGTCCTGTATTGCTTTCAGATTATCAATGTTATCAGATTTATCAATGTTATCAATGTTATAGATGTTAACAACCTACTGTTAGGCCAACCGCTGCCATGGACAAAAAGAATCATCAAAATCTGTTCACCTAGAAAAAAGTTCTGAGGTAGCAAACATAAAGGATAAATAAACGGGTCGAATTGAGTACCTCCTCCTTTTTTGAAGTCGGTTAAAAAGAGAAAATACCCCTCCCACATCGCCTGTTGCGTCAGAGTTGCTCACGTCAAGTTTTATTGGAAAATTACAGAAAAAAACGCCTCGACCAGTAATCCGCGTCCATATAGGCCCGTGTGTCCGATATGACATTCCTACTTCGCAAAAGGCGTGGCTGTGTTTGCTAACCACTTAATTAAAATGGTTTCCGACGAGCCCTGCATATGATGGCGGCGCCAGAGCATGTCACATTTTTCTCTCCCGTTCAGTCTGTCTGGAAATGCCTGCCCGCCATCTTTTAATTTTATAATTGCTAATTGAACTAGCGAGCGAAGTTCACCGAGTCTACTGGAACAAAATTTGTATGTATGTATGTATGTATGTATGTATGTTTGTATGAATGTATGTATGTATGAATGTTCGTTCGACGATAACTTGAGTAAATTGAGTCGGATCGTCATGAAATTTGGTAGGCAGGTAAATAAGGAAAAGATAATTTTTAAGTTCGAACATGTGCCAAATCGGTCGAGGGGTTGCTGAGATATGGGATCGCGAGTTCATAGTTCGGGGCGAACCACTAGTTAATTATATGTCCGCGGTGGTGGCGTTGGTAGGAACCAAACCACCGATGAATACTGGACACTTTTCAATACCCCTTTTTCCGGGTAGGTTCACGGCATAATGCACATGACAGCATACAGACAGCACATAGAGTGCTAGCGTGAAAGACATGCTGTCGTGTGTAATTTATATTCTTCCATATCTTAAGGATCCTTAGTTCAGTTACCCCCTTCAAAACAGTACTGATTTTGAAGGGGGTTTTATTTTTATTCATCATTATATTTAAGAGTTATCCTCTTGTCGGTGCAGCATTCTCCATGCACTTCTATCACAGGCCAGTTCCTTTGCAGCCTGGTACGTCACAACATCCACCTTCTCTTTAATTTGGTCAAAGTAGCTTCTTCGTGGCCTTCCTCTACCTCTCTTTCCTTCTATCTTTCCTTCTATTATGTTGCTTATGAATTTGTCGTGACGTAGCAAGTGGCCTAGCATCTTTCCTCTTCTGCATTCTATTGTCTTCATCAACGTTCTCCTCTCCCCTACTCTTTCCAGGACTTGCTCATTTGACACTCTTTCCGTCCAAGATATCCTCTCCATTCTCCTCCAGCACCACATCTCGAAAGCTATTTTTATTACTGACGAAATTATTGCCAAAAATAAACTGCCAAAGAACTTTTGAGCTGGTGCTTCTCTGGCAGCCAAGACGGGCCTAGTCGATAATTTGAAGGACTTGTATATCAATGCGTTTGCAAACGAATTATTGTCTGTTATGCATCTTCAAAACAACGACTAGTGAATTACAGGCATCCTTAGCCATCAGGATGGATGGTATAGGTGCTGGGCAAGCCTACTCCATCTAAAACAATGTCCCAGGCACTGCAGCGCCGCGTGGTCTCTTCACCCTTCTAGTGTGAGTGAAGGTGCCACTGGACGCTGTATAAATCATCACATTAGGTAGATGCAAAGGCCTTAGTATTTTTTTTTAGCCAACAACCATAACATTGGCCGTGAATCCAGCTTATCATTATGCACTGCCCATCGCACAACTATAACCCTACAGCGACCTTGGACTAGCCTGCCTTCAAATTAATTGTCTAAATTGCATGCCTCTTAAGGCGTTACCCCATCGCCCCGTAATGACATCCTTGTTGGTGGCTACGCTCAATACATACGTATTGTGCATAATTAAGTGTAGCATGCCCTTAAGAGGGTGGTTCTGGACGCTTGGTCATAAGTTCCGATGAATAATGTCGAGGTGGGTGATATGGGTGATGGCGTTTACCACCATAGTTTGTAGTGTAACTATAGTTAAAAAAACATAATCCAACCAACCAAACAGAGGCACCAATAATTTGGACTCATTGGTCCTCATTGGACGGACGAGTTATAAAATAGATAGAGAACATTTTATTGTACACCAGTATGTTACAAGTACTCGTAAAACCAAATCACACAAATTCTTGTGTAATATTTTATAAATCATTTTGATTTTTATTACGGTTTCGAAGCTTCACGCAAGAAGCAAAAAAAAAATTGTACTTATGTACAAGTCATAACCGGGGACTCGAACTTGAGACTTCTGAGAGTCAACCCTTATACTCGTACCACCGTACCATCTACCACAGCTTATAAATTGAACAAACCACTGACTAATTGACCCCTCTATGAATTAATCACAAGCTCTATAAGTGACTTAGATCCATTTTAGATTATAAGTAATGCGCAAAGTTGCTTATTGCTTTATTAGATATAAGTTATATAATTTATTGCCTATTAGAAAAATTACAAAATGGCATACTTATATTATTGTAGGCATTATTTATTTTTGTTTCACATTCTTAAGACTAACTGTCTTCTCTGTTTCCTATCAACATAATAAATGGACGAGTGAGTAATTTGCTTTTTTCTCCTTCCTTCGAAACCCCACATTAATACAAAGATATCTAGAGTCAATAAGTTTTTAAACTCGAATAAAAAAAGTACAGTGCAGACTTTATTCGGATCGGTAGTAGAGTAAGAGATTTCCCGTAAGATAAACACAATGCCATAATCACTTTTTCATCTATCTATGTGTCTGTTTGTGTCCATTAGATTCTTTTATAAATATTCCAAAAATAAACCCCCAATAATCTCTGCTCACACTACGAAAAAGTGCGGCATTTTTCGTCCGATAGAGTAGACTCTACACTACACTCGTATAAACGGCACTGCACCCATTTCCACTCATTAAAAGCACCCAAATGCGTCCATATGACGGTTAGAAGGTAATTAAAACAGTGCATGCCTAACACGCATATCTCGGATATTTCCCAAAGAGGCCATTTTTGGCCATATCGCACAGAGATCAGTCTCGGTTAGAAGTGGACCAGTTTTTGCCCCCATTAGGATGATTTACACGTCGGTAGTACGGTAGCGAGTGAGTTAGCTTGTCGGATAGTTTCAGGGTTCAGTAATAAAGTTACAAGATTTGACAAGCGGGGACTGCAGATGGACAACTTTAGGGTGGGACGATTGTTCTGTTTTTTTTTTTCAAATGGCATATTCATGCCAGATATTATTTCAGTGTATAATTACGGTTTCAATGCATTTATTTGTTAAAATGTATGGGATTCGAATAGCAATTGGTGAAAAGAACTTTCGATTAAAAAAATATAACTTAAAAATATAAAAGAACTAAAATATTCTAATAGTTAAACTTAATCTTAAATGACGTTCGTATATGTCTGACTATTTATAATAGTCAGACATAAACGTAGTCGCCTCTCAATCTCAAACGTAACTATACCTAACAACTGAACTTGCCGAAGACGCAACGCCACTCTACTTGATGCAGTGTAAATACGTATTCTGTCTTATAAGGCTCGCGTATTACTGCAAGTGACTAATGAAAGATTTATCTTGATAAATGTACTTATGCGAGCTAGTTACTTACACATGAGGGAATAATTTTTATAGATTTTTTTGTTGCAAAATTGCTAGGCACTACAAAGAGTGTTTATCATAGACCACCTGCGTCCCGTCAATACAAACCACTTTTACTCTAGGTCCGAGAGTTCCTGGTGCCTTCTCACAGCACTGTCTTACAAAAGGGTTGTTCCTTCTATGCCACAGTTTTGTTTTACCACTGTTTACGCCAGATTAGGAATTGTGTGGTTCTGGTGCTGGCGGACGCATGGCGAGCATTGGAACGGACTCGTGGCTGCCTTGGAGCGGAACCGAACCTTGGTTTCTCCCTCTGTGGATGCCGCGGGTCAATTCACCTCCTTCGTGGCTGGCACACAGACTTTGTGTCAAATAAGTTATGGTCCAAACGTCATTATGTCAAGTCAAAATTGAAGTGAATATTCTGTCATAATATCCGCAACAAGCAAGATTATTGTCAAAGAACTTTGGGAAGAAATATCATAAATTACAAATAACAAGGAAGACTACACAGACCGCACCGCCATTGACATCCGCCGCCATAGATAACAACCCAGGATCGTCCTTCGGCATACGCAGGTGAGAAACCTTGGTATTCTTAACCTTTGTGCAGCCAACGAGCACCACCGGTGTCCGCCTAGTCCGCCCGCATACAGTCCACCCATTTCCCACTCGCGCCGCACCATATTTTGGTCCTTCGAGCCGGATTTTGGAGTATTTGTTGAAATATAACTCGCCTCGTTGGTTTTGAGATAGAAAGCTAAACCTTGTTATTTGCCCGCCTTCCACAAAGTCACGCATTCCTAGCAATATTTTAGGAATTAATTTTGATCGCACAGTACGCATAGCACTTCGAGTTCGATTGCTGCTTCACTCATTTTGGATGAAGTAGCTATAATAACGTTCCTCGCCTCGACTCGCAGTGACTATTGATTGGCTATTTTGTGTAAGTTACGCATATAATTTAGTGTTATCCTATACGATTAATAATAATCCTTTCGCCACTCTGCCAACAGAGCTGATTTGTATGTTTTTTGCCGCATTTAAAGTATTAATTTGATATCTGTGTACCTACTCACAGTAAATTATATTGCTGTCGCACCCTATCCGCACAGGTAGCTCCGAGTTTGTCTATTATACTTATAATAATTATATTAAGCTCGCGTCGACTCGTAGCTACTACTTACTATTTACTTATTTCGTAACATAATAATTTGCGCCTAGTTTATAACAATTTGAAACCTGTGTTCAAAATTATATTCAGTGGACTAGGAACTATTCGCCTTTTCACCTAACCCGTAAAAATAGAAACTTATCAGCTCAACCACTCTACCTCTGCCGTACAAGAGCTTAGCTGAGCTTCATTTTGTTGCGTTTCCTGATTACGATTGATTACAATGGATGTAGCAGAGAGAAAGCTTAAGCTTCTAGAGGCAAAGGGGGAATTATACTTCTCCCAAATATCGAAATTGAATAGCTCAATAGCCAAGCTTGGAAATGAACAATGTCGCCAAAAGTTTCTGTTGCAAGCCCACTATACTGACATCCTACGGGCAGAGTTTATAAATATTATTGATGAGATAAACTTGTTGAGTTTGGAGATCAATCCTGACCACGTCGTAAATTACGAGTCAGTGCGCGCTTATGATGAGTTGTTCCATATCATTAAAGAAGCTGCCCATCAATTGGAGACAAACATTGGGCTTACTAATCAGCATCCATCGTCTGCAGCTACATGTGCCTCGCCCCGACAGGGGCTGAACGTGAAGATCCCGACCATACAACTACCGACCTTTGACGGGGAGATAACAAATTTCCCGTTCTTCTATGAGACTTTTAGGAGAGTTATCCATGAAAATACTGAGCTAAACGACTCAGAACGAGTACATTATCTACTCAGTCATCTTACAGGAAAGGCCAGAACCGCCTACGCAGGGGTAATCCCTGCAGGGGAAAACTATTCTCTCATCTGGGATGCGCTAGTGGTAAAGTATAAGGATGACAGGGCCTTAGCTGCGTCTTACTTGGACCAACTACTTGCAGCCAAGACTGTCGACCACGCTTCTGCAAACCATTTGGAGGCATTCATAGAGAAATTTGCCGCCAATATAGCAGCGTTGAAACAACTGAAAGTTGAAGACTTATGTGATTTTATTTTTGTGCATATCGGGCTAAAACAAGTTGACCAGGAGACGGCAAAGGGCTTCGAGTCCACCATTCGAGGAGAAGCTGAAATGCCAAAATACAAAGACTTTCTAAGGTTCGTGCGTGAACAAGTAAAAATACTCGAGCGCACATCTAATCGAAAGCCCACCTTTGCGTCACCCACATTGGCTGATAGGAGTGTGGATGTTAAGCCGATAATATCGCATGCGTTTGTTACCACCCAGCAAACCAAGAAAGCGCATAACACTAAGAAGTGTAATTTATGCAAGGGCAATGCACACACTCACATGTTTGAGTGCAGTAAATTTAGGAAGTTGTCTCCATTAGAGGAATTGAAATACATCAAAATTAACCGCCTTTGTATCAACTGCCTAAGTAATAGACATACGTCCTTCTATTGCCTCTCAGTGAAGACGTGCCGTAAGTGCAAGGCTATGCATCACACACTGCTGCACTTTGGCAAGGATTTAGCTGAAAGCCTTCTGGATACAGTTACGGCAGTGAAATCGGTGGCAAAGGATCCGAACACTGTATCGCTTCACACGATTGCTAGTTGCAAGCAGGAGCTAAAAAATCATTCTCAAGTAACGGATTCCACGGCTGATGTAGATGCTGCTAATACGAAGTATAATCGAGCGGTTAAAAGGGCTAGTGCTACACACTTAGTCAACAACTCTCAGCAAGCCATCGCAGCGTCAACCAAACTTATGAATTGGCGTGAGCCTAACAGGTCCCGATCACAGAATATGAGTTTTCGGAAGAGCTATAACAGAGCTTCTATAAATCGATATATCAAGAAGGAATCAATGAACATTACACGTGAAGGTCCTCCTTGGAGAGAAACATCTAGGTCGAGGGATTATTTGTCACTTTCACCACAATACTGGACTAGAGCTTGAAGCTCTATGAACCCCTATGGGATCAATTCATTCACAGTCTATTAGTTTTATTGTTTACTTGCCATACTTTTATTAATTTTGGAGTTAAGAATTTAAGGCATTTGTTTTTTACCTGCATAATCCGCTTAGTTAGTTCCTTTTGTGTCAATAATGGAAGTTTTGTTTAAGTTTGCGCGTAAAGCGAATTAGGCGGATTGTTTGAATAAGTACAACTGCAAATTCAGATATTGTTGTGGGATCTAATATCCCAGTGTCTCGAGTAGAATTTTGTAATTTCATTTTATTTATTTGTTCGGTCTGAACTCATGTATGTTAACTGTATATTTTGTTGTTTTGTTTATTTGGTTTTATTGGCAATATTTTTTCCTCTTAATTTGTTTGCCAATAGCTTTGGCGTTTAAGTTCGACTTTAAGTTTGTGTTTTTAGAGTTAGTTTATCTCCAATGGATTATGCGACTAGTTCGTTGATAAAGATTAATTTCATGAGGACAAAAATAACAAGGTTTAGATTCTACTAAATTCAAATGTTGAAAGGGATCCTTTCAAGGCCGGGGCCATGTTTACGCCAGATTAGGAATTGTGTGGTTCTGGTGCTGGCGGACGCATGGCGAGCATTGGAACGGACTCGTGGCTGCCTTGGAGCGGAACCGAACCTTGGTTTCTCCCTCTGTGGATGCCGCGGGTCAATTCACCTCCTTCGTGGCTGGCACACAGACTTTGTGTCAAATAAGTTATGGTCCAAACGTCATTATGTCAAGTCAAAATTGAAGTGAATATTCTGTCATAATATCCGCAACAAGCAAGATTATTGTCAAAGAACTTTGGGAAGAAATATCATAAATTACAAATAACAAGGAAGACTACACAGACCGCACCGCCATTGACATCCGCCGCCATAGATAACAACCCAGGATCGTCCTTCGGCATACGCAGGTGAGAAACCTTGGTATTCTTAACCTTTGTGCAGCCAACGAGCACCACCGGTGTCCGCCTAGTCCGCCCGCATACAGTCCACCCATTTCCCACTCGCGCCGCACCAACCACAATTTTTGCGTTCATACAAAGTTTTCTGTTATAACTTATATTATAACACACACTTAATTTCCAAAATATAATATAAATTCATTTATTATTATTGACTTCCTCTTTTGCCACACTTTTCAGTTGGCAACATAATTATAGGAAATAATATGTAGTTTCCCCTTTCGAGACAAGAATTTGGGGTCTTTTTCAAAAAGGGCCTTGACTATTTCTAAACACTTTGGATTGGAAATTTGGATTTTTTGGATTGGGTCTTACTGACTCAGTACCATAATAAAAATATTCGAATAACAAAGTAATCACCATTGCAACGGGTGTGCACACGAACTTTTCCTTGGGGAATCACTTCACCTTGATCGAGTCGGTACCGTTTTAACCACAAACACCACTTTTAGCAACACATTGACACAGCTAAAACCATCTTTAGACCTCTAGGCATAGAGGCGTCACGAAAGGCAAGAGTAATATAGCTAACTGTTATCACACGCTGAATTAATTAGATGTATTAAAGGATCGTGGTTTGAATCCTAAGTGAACCAACGTGGAAGCGACTTTGATTCTAGGAACGGCACTTTTCAACTATTGGGAATATTCTTATTAACGTTCATTCGTGTTCATAGAATTCGGCTGTCGGTTAGATTTTCAGAACTGTGTGTGCATTTTTAATACAGAAGCTAGATTCCTAAGGCATGAACACAATCTAATTATTAGTATGTAGAGATACCCTCCGAAAATGATCAACCGTGAGCAATAGAATAACATCTCCTTCAACATTTTGTTCGTTTTACCCTTCGATCAAGGATAAAACTAGATACAACATAGAACTCTGAAATGTGTCTGGAAAAATAGATGTCCAAACTGCCTTTGGGAGCTTATTTGCTCGTAGTCTATACAATTAAAGTAAAACTGTACACTAATGCAATAAGGTTGACATTCGAATATTAGACGTATGGTCGAAATTATGTTTCGTATTGTTCTATTGCTGATATCATTTGTTTCTGTGGGGACAAGTTTTTATTGTGATTTTATACGTAATGCGGATTCTATGGAATTTAGTTCGGTGGTTTTACCTAATTTGTATTGTTGTCATTATTTAATTAAATTATTCACCGTGCTTGAGACGGGAACAAGACAGAAAAAAAACTATTTAATGACATCTCTAGCAGATCACAAGTCTTCGTCTGTGACTCTACAAAACCTTTAAATTCACAATAGTCTGATTTTACAACTTTACTTTAATTTTTTTGATATTATTATGATTATAATGATCGATCAAGTCGTATTGGAACTATGGATGAATTAACAACAAAACAATATAGCATGTTTTGTGCCCAAGCCATTTCATCAACTGGCTATGACCCAACCAGTGTGTTTATCCTGTAAAAAAAACCG
This sequence comes from Zelleria hepariella, assembly GCA_949319315.1. Taxonomy (NCBI): domain Eukaryota; kingdom Metazoa; phylum Arthropoda; class Insecta; order Lepidoptera; family Yponomeutidae; genus Zelleria; species Zelleria hepariella. The sequence continues at coordinate 6,187,670 of OX439379.1, read as the reverse complement.
CATAGTTGTTAGTCCTCAAAAACCGGTTTATTCGCGAGAAATAAAAATAAAAATAAAAATATTTTTTTCGACATATAATACGCTTTTTTTGCCGAAAAAAAAATTGTTTGCTTCGATAAGTGCTATTTTCCCGCAAATAAATCGGTTTTGAGGACTAGCAACTGTGCGTATTTTTTCTAGGGAATAAGCACACTGATGGTCATGAATTCCTGATGCGATAAACAGCCACATAAGGAATTGATGTTGAAGAAGAAGAACAATCTAAGGTAGTAACAAAGGGTCAGCAGGGGCCTTAGCCTGTAACTAATGGCGTATCAATGGCGTCCCAGGTACAAGGACAAAACCGGGATTTTTCGTTGTTCTCCTACAACCAGCGAACTAATTCTCTAGAATTAGACTCATAATATTCTTTGCTGTACTACAAAAACATTACAAGGACAGACTTTGGACCGACAGCATTAATAAATCGTAATTGAAACCGTCAACCGGCAGCCCATTTTGGCACCATTGCATTACAGGCTAAGTGTTTATACTAAATATTTTCTATTCTTATTCTATTCTTACATCTGGGATTGGGTCAATGATATCAAACAGAACTATTGATCTTCAACTACCTGGTACCATTAATTAACACACAGCACAATTAAACCCAGTTATTAGGTAACGAGGTGCAACACTCCTACGCGCCTGCGCAAGTATAATGCGAGCGTTTAATACACCGGCTCTTTGATTAATTATTGGGAGGATTTTTGATTAATTAATCGTATATTTGCTGTTGTGGTTTTGCCGGTTGTGGCTGCATTGCATGCACCGTACCTGGAGGCTGGAGGCACACTGCTGACTTTACTAAAGTCCTTATTATTAAATTATTATTACCAACAGTAACTTTTTTACCCGATTGCCCAAAAGGGGAGTTATGTTTTTAATTTATTCAATATTCATTATTTTTTTTATAAAAAAATACTACAAAACAAAAATCGACTACAAAACAAAAATCGAGCTAATTCTTATCACAACGTCAATCTAATGCTTTGTTCCAAAATGTTTAAATATTTGTGAGCAATGTTTTTACCGATGCGACGATACAAAAAGATAAATAGCACGGAAAACTGGACCTAAACCTTATCTATACCTACCTTATTATGGACATCCTGCTTTTTAGATTTACCTAGTTCTAGGCATGTGCCTAGATCTCAAAATAAACTGGCGATTAGGTACATAATGTCTCACTTAGCTCAGGGATAAAATGCGTGAGGATAATAATTATATCACGGATATAACTTTTAGGAGTCGCTTTATAGTTAACTATATTCCATTGATTTGAATATTAACCACATGCACCAACTACCTAAGGCTGTATGCCAAAATATCGTCGCCACGCATGCCTTATCGGCGGGCGTTGAGTTCGAATAAATTCGAAATTTAAAACCTCAAACGGCGCACGCGCCGCGAACATGACTCACTTCGGGCCACCGCGCCTGTGGTCCAAGTAAGCTGCTCCGTAGAGAGAGCTTTTGACCCTGTTGTTCTTAGTTTTGTTTATTTGTTAAGCTTTCGTTTCCGCAGCACTTTTACTATTCGCAAAAAACCTGCGATATTTTTCATCGCGGTAAGCCAATTTTATATGATAATGTCATTACTACTAACAGGGACGTAAATCTGGAGAAAATCGTTAATCTGTGTCATCTTATTTTGGAAAACCAAAATCTGGGATCCGGAATTTGGTTGGCTTTGCAAAAATTTCTAATCCATATACTCCACATACTGCAAGCCTATTCCATGCACAATATCATAAGCTCTACACTACAAAATATGCTTAGTTTAATGTTTCCTAAAGCATTTTCTAGTACTTAGTGCCCGATCACCCGCTTTCAGCCTACATCTTCAGCCAAACCTCCTACGAATAGGGTCACGACGCAGCGCCAACTGAGGCCTACCATAGTATCTGTACGTACCTACACACCATACTGTTCACAAGTTATGCCTAGTCAATACCCCCCCTTCTGGCGCAGTAGGGTAAAATTAAGTATTTTATTTTGCCAATCATCTGTGCTAAGCATAGTTTGACAGCCGTTTTCCGGTTCTTCTAAAGCCACGCCTGTAGGCGCCATCTATGAAATGCTTTGTGAATTTGTACTAACACGGCTCATTGTTTTAAAAAAGATGTAAACAAATAGTTCGGGAGTAAATGGGAATGGGAAAGAGCCTCTTTCGCACTTTATTAGTATCGTTACTAAACTGAAGAGCGATTGATGTTTCAGGTGGATGGAAAATATTTTTTTGCATTATGTATTACATAGTCAGTTATATCAATCAAAAATATTATATCAAGGAGGCTCTAGAAATATTAAAAAAAATGCATTTTCTTGCAGAATTTACCAATTTAGGTCTCCAATTGTTAAGAATACCACTTCTTTATGTAGGAAATAAAAAATATATTATTAAGATAGGTAAGACGTAGCGCTGAAGCGCGTCTATTCTTCAAAAAATCTACCTACTCACGCATCAACCGTAAAAACCGGTTTATACGCGGGAAAATAGTTCTTAATTAAATTAACAATCTTTTTTGACATTTATTCAAAGGAATATTTAGGGTGCTTATTTTAGAGGCGCAGAACAGAGCTTTGAATCCATCCAAACAGCGCCGTCGTAGTCAAATGCAGACATAACTCTATACCAAACCAAACCGTCGCGTCGCTTAGCCTCTGATTGCGTCTGGCTCGCGCGTATAGTTCGACTGTAAGTAATTGATACTTCAGTGGATTTACGATTATGACATGTCAGTGTGGTGTCATAGAAATAGCCTCGGTATCCTTGAAGATGTACATAAGATGGCAGCTTAGTTGAATGTTGCGGTATATTATCTTGATTTTCAAATTCAAAAATATACGTAAAACTCGCTAAACGTAAACATTGTGAGAAAACCCTAGTAACTGAGTATTTAACTACAGGACAAAATATTCCAATTAGTTTGTGTTTAGATCAGCCACATAAAGTATTACAAGACTGTTTTAACACCCTGTGAATGTAACATTTTAAACACCAAACAATATAATGATCAAAGTATATGTCAAAAATTCAAAATCGTTTACAAACTGACTCTACATTTTGTAGTTGAACATAATGTTGCTAATTCAAGCATATCCTGTTGTCGAGTTCGTCAAAGGCCACATATTTTTCGGTGAACTTATTAGCATAAAATCATGCCTTATTCACGTTCAGGGTAAAACCCTCGTCAAATGTTTATTTAACCTCGGTTCTTGCCGTGACTACAAAGAAAGTCTTACCTTCTTTGTCCATACGCAGACACTAGCTGTCGCCAGAAACTCATAACCGTGATCTACAGGTAATGCAGTAGAGATGTACTTGTCATCATCATCATCATCGTCATTAGCCCATCTCAGCCCACCGTTGGGCAAAACTTAGGATAGTCTTCCTAGCAAACCAAACAACCTCTAAAAGATCCATTAACTTTGGAATTAATTCCAGCTCTCCATACATCCTTTCGGCATCTCTACGGGGTCTACCGGCTAAGACGAAGCCGATTACCATTGGCGATAATCGAAGTTCGATTTATGAAACATTTACTGGGTTGCAGTAAAATGAACTGGGTGGCAGTACATTTTTCATAAATCGAACTTCGATTTTCGCCAATGGTAACCGGTTTCGTCTTAGCCGGTAGACTCCCGATGAACAGGATTTATACAAATTTCAGCTTAGTACAACATTCTGTAAAAGGTTTCACTTACTTTTATTTATGCCGGGACAGTTTTTAAAACATATTAGGTACCTACTACTGAACAAAATGTGAGTATCAACTGCTCCAAACCGGAGTATTTTGAGCGCCTACGCCATACGTAGTTTCGCCAGGGAATACATTATTTTATATTGTAAGTAGGCGCACGGCAGATATGACGAGACGACAAATTGTTATTGCGAATTAATCGATGCGAGTAATCGATATTGCTGGTAGCTTGTTAGTTTAGTTGCAGATTTGAGAGATAGAATCGTAGGCCGATTTATTAGTTTTTGGCGGGTTTAATAATTATTTCTTGGCTTAGAAACGCTTAGGCTCACTGGTGGCAATAATAGACGTCATCTCAAACTCGAACTAAAGTAGGTGATCTCAGAAAAGTCAAATTCCAAGCCTTATTTATTATGCTAACAGGTACTCAAGTTTGACATTAGCCAAGCCTTGACATTAGCATTTGACTTTTCTGAGTTCACCTACTTGAGATCGAGCTCTAGCGGGTGATCTCAGACGACTATGAATGCCACCCTAAGCCACGTGCTAAGCCAAGCTAATTGGAAATCGTCTTTTCGTAGAAAATGTAGAGTCAATACGCGTTTACATCTTTATTTATTTTATAATTAACCTCCAATTGAGCAATAATGGCGCTTATTCCATGTTCTAGTAGGCGTCTGCTAACGATCGCCTTCGCATCATAAAATTGGATGATAAACAAACACCGTAAAGTAAATTTATTGCTGCAGGTAGGCCTTACATTTTGATCCTACTACCATTGAGATCCCAGTAAAATAAAATTGTTCTAAATATAGTTGTGTATAGTTCGTGACCGGACCCGTCATAATTGCTTACAAAGACACTGTTTTCAGAACCACCCCGGCGCCGTAATAATAAAAAAAAAAAACATATATTTGAATGAATGGAATCAAAACGTACCACAGAGCGGGAAACTAAGAACCAGAAAGATGAAATTTATTGACTGCTAACATTAGAATGTCATTGCTGCTAACCCAAGTCATCAGCAATGTATTCTAATAACTATACTTGGCAGTTAACAGTTGAAATAACTGAAAGTGATGTCATCATAGTTCACAGGATGATTTAAGAAAACTTTGGTTACTTTTCTTTCTTAGATAGATGCATTGAACAACAGAGTGTTTTTTTTTAAACGAGACATTAATTTAAATCAACGGATTAGATACTAAAGCCTTATTTAGTTGACCTACGTGACCTGAGTCACAACCCTCATTACCATAATAAATATTAAAATTAAACCGAATAAATCATCGCGCAAAAGTTGAACGGCCTATATCGCGTCACCTCGGTCGATATGAGTCAAATAAAAATCCGTATTAGCCACTCAGGCCATAGGTAGCCAACGAGACCTCAATTGTTCTGGCAGGCATGCCAACAACATAACTAGGAAGAAAATAAAAGAACAACAGTATGCCATTGCACCACTTCAGCTCTATAAAATCAAAAAGGGTTTGATCTAGTTTGAAGGAGCTATACCAATTTTGACACCGTAGTAATTTAAAAACTTAACTTTCTTACACTTAAACTAAAAACATACTTACACCTAAACTTAAACTAAAAACAAAGCACTGCACATTTTTATCGATTTTAACGGTTTCACTTACTTTTATTTTGTCTGACAAAATAAAAGTAAGTGAAACTGTTAAAATCGATATAAAAACCGTAGCAATTCATTATATTATCATTGACGAGCGTCTCTCTATGAATTTAACCACATTAAAATTACTTATTCTGTTGAAACGGTGAGCATATTATAACGTCAAAGCTGTTGTTCAAATCCAAGTATAACAACCTGCCTCTCAATATGGACGGATCGGTCCAGGCTGCCATTTATCTATTGATCTTCATATTAGTGACCCAGGTGGATAATTAGTACCTACATGATTTAGCCACTGAAAAACGAGGAATAGAAATTGTTTTAAGGTTGTTAGGCAAAAATACTTTCAAGCCATTGTTTGACATTCGCGCTAGCATTTCCTTCGATACCAAGACATTTCGCACAGGTAAGTACTTCTGTCGCAGCCAATGTCTTGTAGAACTAACAGACTGATTTATTTATTAAAATCAATACTTGAACAATAGCTCTACTAAATGAAATAACCTACGCCATAAACGCATGTAGGAATACCTGATGAGGCGGGTTGCTAATGTAATTTCAATCAGTCATTTTGCATTTGTTTTTGATGTTATTAGATGCAATCAGAGTGGACTGCGACCGTATTTATCGGCGCGTGGACTGTTTTGGCGCCAAATGTGCTCGCCATTTTGGTTTGTGTGACGTGTGTCATACATGGTATCGGTGTGATGTGTGTGTGAGTATCACCAAGTGTAAGTCTTCGATCAAAATGACCAATGAATATTCTGTCATTGAAAATGTCAGGTTAGCGCTCTAGAAAGTGATCCCAAAAAATACCTACCTATGCCCTCTAATATTTTGGAACTGTTTTAATTGATTGTCATATTGTGATATAAGGTTTAAAGACGATTTTTAGCATGCTCAATGCATGCTGCTACTGCTAAAAAATCGTCCAAACACTAAAAACAATTATAGAACATTTTCGCGTAAAAAAACAAAAAACGAAAGTAAAGACGGCCTACATATTTTGAAAATGTTATGTTACTTAAAATGCTTCAGTTGTAGCTAACCCTATTTTCGTAACCAAGGATATTACAAAAAAAAACACCTAGGTACAACCTCGACCTACCTATTAGTAAAGATTCGACCCTACGTGCGAATGATATTAATTTCACACAGCCACTAATTAAAATATAATAATCGCGGCTTCCGGCGCGCTATCGGCGTATTTACAATATCACGTATATAATAAAACATCTGTCTGTGCGTCCGTATGTCAACCTACCACGGCGGTTGCATGAGTCACGTCCGTTTGAACGGATAGTTCAATGCAGAAGCTTGATGAGAAAACTCTACCGACTACTCCTACATGTTCACTGAAAATGCAAGCCTGGAGAAAAGAAGCAAGGTGGGGTAAGGTGGAGAAATTAGTCGTGCAAGGTTATCTTGAACCGTTAGCTTTAGCTGGCAATGGAAAGAATGGACCGCCCCTGTATTCTCTTAAATATCCACCGTTAAAATAACCGTTTTTAAATGTAAAAAAAATATGTTCATTTCAATAAGGGCTATTTTTGACTGTTTTGACTCTCAAAGGTTGAGTGGATTAATTTCTTAGAGAATAGAGGCGCAGATCACCAGTCAAAAATATCACCCCCAGATACACTAGGTACCATGCACAACGGCCTGCTTTTGGACTAAGACCCTAACATCATCATCATCACCACCGAGACTGACAGGATGCTGAATAAAATCATAAGATTTATGGCCCGGTTTCTGAATTGAGAATTTTGCTGAGCAAATACTTAACTATCGTTCTGTCACGCTTTTTTGTGAGAAATCCTCAGAGGCAGGACGATACTTACCCATTTGCTTAGCGAATTTCTCAATTCAGAAACCGGCAGTAGGGGTTCTAGTCAAAAGATAGACTAGCACGTACAAAAATATTATAAGACATGAGATTTCACAGAAAAACGTATTACAAAAGTTTAGGATGTTTTAGTACATACCAATGTTATTATTATTTGAACGAGCGAGCGAAGCGAGAGATTCTCCGAGTCTACTTGAACAATCCGGCGTTTTTATGTATGTATGTTTGTATGTTTATATGTGTGTATATTTGTATGTTTGTATGTATGAATGTTCGATAACTTGAGTAAATTTAGTCGGATCGTCATGAAATTTGGTAGGCGGTATAAATGAGGCAAAGATATTTTTTACGAACATGAGCCAAATCGGTCGAGGGGCTGTTGAGATATGAGGTCGCGAGTTCATAGTTCGGTGCGAACCGCTAGTTGGTATATCTATAGTTTTATCAATTGAATGCTGTGCTTTTATGCGGTGGTGGTTTGTGCGTCTGCACGTCACAGTGCAGCGCCTTGTGTTCTGTATTCTTTGTAGGTGCTCCTGGTTTTCCTCTTGCTGTTTACGATTTCCTCGTAGCGAATCCTTTAATCACGCAAGGAAAAGTAACCTCGTAAATAAAGGCACCGACTTACTAAATTAGGCTTCCATTTAATGGAAATTAAATCGCACTAGGCCGGCCTCCACTACTCTTGATGCTATGTTTTCAATATGGCGCATTATACTTATGGTTTTATTGTACAAAATAGCTTTAGATTTGAATAAACATTACAAAGTATGTGGAATCTTAGTTTTAATTACTTAGTTTAGTTAGTTAGACTTAGGCCCGGTTTCTGAATTGAGAAATTTACTTAAGTATCGTCCTATCACGCTCTTTTGTGAGAAATCTGCAGAGACAGGACGATACTTAAGTATTTGCTTAGTGAATTTCTCAATTCAGAAATCGGCAGTTAGTTTCAAATTCAGGTGCATTAGCATGGCTTTAAATTGATTAAACATTTTGAAAATCAATAAAAACTATAAAAAAAACTCTCGTTACAGCGCTTTAAATATTTTAATAATTTAAAAATCAATGATACGTCATAGAGCAAAAACATCCTGTAAAAAGATTTAGGACCTTTTATTTCCGTACCTAATTAAGTTTTTCAAGAATAACTTTTTTACCAGTGTCAAAGCAAATCTACAACTTTGAGGTAAGTTTAATTTATTTCGCCTAAGGGACTTAAATATTATACTATAAACTAATCAACATAATTTAATTGGAAACATAGAACTGCACTTAGCTCCGCCATATTGTTTTGAAATCGATCCAACTGACATGTTTTGCACTTATTGGACTATTATTTGGAGACCTCCCTTTTCCTACCGCATTCTAAGAGACGGTGGTGTAGCCAGAAGTATCGCTGAATGGATAGAGTAAGGGCGCGTTTAATTCGACACGACTTGTGACACGCGGCTACCACGCGGCAAACGCGCGGTCGCTGCGCTCTGGGGCCTGACTCTATTGTGCCAAAAGGGGCTCCTAATTATTTATTTTATAGTCTCTATAGTGTCCCACTGCTGGGCGAAGGCCTCCCCTTTTTTCTTCCACTCCTCTCTATCCTCGGCCGCCTCTTGCCACCGCGGAAAAAAGGTTGTGAGGTCCATCTTGTGGGGTCCAGTCAGTGACGATTTTTGCCCACCTATATGGACCCATACGGCTGGCCCATAGATTCTTTTTAGTGTTTTTATAGTACAGCAAAGAATATTCACATTCTAAATCTAGAGGATTAGTTCGCTGGTTATAGGAGAAAAACGATAGAACACCCCGGTTTTGTCCTTCTACTGGGACGCCATCGACACGCCATTGCGTTACAAACTTAAGGAAGGCCCTTGTATTCAACGATGGCAAGAGTGAACTTTGTGTACAAGATAGCAACGTTAAAATTTCTCGCAATGACCTAACCGCGCAGTCTAGGCCGCATAAACGCGCCCTTAGGGCTATTTGTAATCGACGTAGGTATAGAATATTTCAGTAGCGGTCTTGAGTGGTTAGTCATTGGATTCTTTAATATGCTGATTGAAGTTTGAGCCACGAAAACTGCAATTATTGGCAATGGATGGGAATTGATCGGGACTTGATAAATTTTAATGCTATTGTCGCGCGTTGATGTCTTTTATAAGAAATGCGTGCGAAACTGAAACTTTGCCAAATAAAGATGTTGTTTTTCTATATGCAATTCTACAAAAAAAAACACTATGGCAACCAAGCTGTAAGGTGATTTACATTTTGCCCGCTCTGTTATAAGTACATGGTAGAGTTTTAAGTTAGGGTTACAAGGGCAGCACCATCAAAGGTTATAGCTACAAGATTTTTTTCTTTGAAGACACACATTTAATTTCAAACCTTATTTCTGCCATGTACATCGTACTTATTTATAGAAGTACGGTGGCTATGACAGCTGACAGTAGTGGGTATCCGTGTTATATGTCTGGACCAGCTACATCGTAAATATAAAATAGGTGGTGTATCGCGAACTGAATGCAAAAATGACATAATAATATTATTATGTTGTATTAAAAAATGGCTTTTCAATTTCCAACATTATCCAGTAGTTCAGGGGTTTACTGATTTTCTATTGGAGTAAATGTAGAACAGACGAAAGGAAAATATTTTTCTCTATTCTGAGTTGTGATAGATATTGTACCCATGTTCTTTCAAACTAGTGCAAAATTGCACAAAATAGTTGAAGCCTTAGAGTTTTCTAGGGACTATTTTATGGAAGCAAACATAGTTTCGACATTCTCATTACATCATTATATTTTTATTTATATCATTAGATTTTTGCGACCCTCCTCATTATCGTTAAGAGTTATAAAGTCAAACGCACTCCGCACGACTCTACCAACGCAATAAAGGAGGCACCAATTCACTAATCAGACGATTTCCCTATACCTAGTTTACATACCCTAGCGTGTACCTCGCGGCAGCCCCCCAGTACCCATTTCACCGGCTATGACAGTTGACAGTACGCAGCCTCCGTGCGCGGGCGCAGGCGCTTTGTAGTCGCCGCGCGCGCCGCCCCGCCGCCCCTCGCGTCTCGGCCAATGGCGTGCTTTGTGCCGGCCAATGGCCGGTGGGCTGAGCGGATGAATTACCGACCTGAAGATGCGTGCAAGGGTTGCTGGAGGCTTACGAGCCTGCCGGTAATGGACCGCAGCGTGACAGGGTGGCATTACGGTTCGGGCTTTACGGTTCGGGCTGGTTCGTGACAGATTATATCCGCTAAATATGAAACCAGATACAAGTAGAATAAGATGCAAGCAGTCTCGTAATTTAAGGTCAATTGTCTTTCACTGCAAATATGTACTATTTTCAACACAATCTTTGTGGTTTGTCCACACCAATAGGGAACGTATTTTTTTCAAGAGTGTGTCATATCAGTTGTTTAGTCTATGTGTTGTCAGTCAGACATCCATTGTAAATGTATTCCATGATAAATGATATTAGTATACTTTTCACGCTTAGCGGGCGCAGGTACAGTGGGCTAGGATACCCCTTTTTGTTCGATTGGCGGCCTCATTCCGCGCGCGGTAAGAGCTGCCATGGGGTATCTGTGACTGTGGCCGACCGTACCTACCTAGTCCGTAATGAGCCTGCAAATTGGCGAACATAACTCAAATGCCGTGTCTGAATCAGACCAAAACCTCTCATGAATAACTTATCTACCCACTCGCTAGCCCTAAAAGTCTCTTAAATCGCCCGCCACGATACGATCGCGTTTTGTCCACAAACGTCGGCTACTTGCGATTCATCGTTACCACCAGCATCATCATCAAGTATACCAAGGTAGCACCTGCTACCCGTTACATAAGTGCGAATATTGAACAGAAAGGGATACTATCCGATGTCACTGAAGTACCTCGCGGCGCCCTTTTCGCGAAGCGGACACTAATTGTGTCTAAAATCGAAAGATAGCAGCCCGTAAAGAATCGATTCAGAGAAAAATAATCGAGACAAAAGTATCGATATATCGGGGCCTTTGTGCCCTTGTTAAACCAGTTGGAGAGAGATAATTTTAAACGATTTTCAACTGTTGGTTGGTAATTAAATGTGTAAAACATGCCATCACGCCTCTTTATTTTAAGGGGCAAACAGAAGCACCGACTTCTTTTTAAGAACACATCTGTAATAATTTACCGGATTTGCATTAATGTTCCAAAAAACTGATGGTTACAAAATAGTGGCAACCTTCGACGTAGATATTAGTCGTAGAGTCTACACAGAGATTTCCCTCAACAATCTTATAACAAAAATGATTGGTTATATGTATACCACATACCTAGCTCTGTATCTTGTTTTAATCGCATGTAGAAAAGTGTAACACAAAAATGTTTCAAAGAAAATCACCAGTGGATTCGTGATTTTCAACGATGATAAAATCATGTGGCAGATTTTCTGACACTGATCCAGATATTACCTCAAACGTATACGCTGTTGCTTATGACGGCAGTAAAGTAATCAAGGTATGTATTTACCATCCTATGCATAATGCGCCCAACGGAATAAGTACTCGATTTCCTGCCTCGTCACTCAGCGTACCGGCACAAATTAAAAGTAGATCTTACAGAACTTCTGCCTTAAGACGCCATACGTCTCACAACTAGCGCCGCCATTGGAAAAAAAAATCATATCTTTTTTTGGATGCGCTTTTAGCAAAAAACGCTCCTGCGATTTCTCAACGCGAGGCTTAACTATTTTTAGAACCTAAGGTTTGGATTCCAGGATTGGATTTCTTACGAATGCAATCGATTCTCGCCAAAAGTGGCCACTTTTGACGAGAATCGATTGCATTCTTAAGTTCTAGGATCTGGAATCCAAACCTTAGATCCTAAAAATAGTTAAGCCTCGCGTTGAGAAATCGCAGGAGCGTTTTTTGCTAAAAACGCATCCAAAAAAAAGATATGTTTTTTTTTTCATTGGCGGCGCTAGTTGTGAGACGTATCTCATCTTAAGGTCAACGAAAATAGCATAGCAATGAAGAATGGTGGCCTAGAATGGGTCGACGGTCGGTGGGTAGACCGAAAGCTCGATGGGTCGATGACATTGTCAGAACAGCGGGAGGACAATGGACGAGATTGGCTTTAGACCGAGGGGGATGGCGTGAAAAGGAAGAGGCCTATGCCCAACAGTGGGCTTTATTTATGGGCTGGATAGATAGATAGATAGATAGAAAAAACCCAAAATTTTCAAAGTTTTTCAATTTGTAGCTAAAATGAGATATTTTTGTTCAGCATTTTTTGTTTCGCGACAATAAAACAGTAATTTTCATGATTCGAAACAACAAAACAATAATAATTCAGCTGATTTGTTATTTTGCTCGAAAAACCAGTGGTGGTGCGAAAAAAACGAGAATTTCGCGCCACGGTACTTTGATACCCTTCACTATAATCTTAGCTACGAGTAAAAATGGATTATGAACACTAAAGTTCAATTGAGTCATCTTTCTGTTTCTTCAGATTTTATGACATCGGCCGTTTTAAATTGCAAATGGATTCGAATTTTGAATTTTCGAACGCCTTCGCGTAGGCGTGTGTGTGTGAGTGAATAGTTTTTTTTTTCGTATACACTACACCTTATAAACCGATAGCTCACAGCCAGCCAGTATCAGAAAATAGTTTTTTTTTTTTTTTAGGTTACGCAGTCAATTTTTTATTTTATTTGATAAGCTAATTTGTTTGTCAGCTTTGACGCTCGTAGCTCAGACATTTCGTACTTTATTGCACAAAACAAATATATTTCAACAAACTTATGTACGAGAATGTAATTAGATTTTGAAACCCCTAATGCCGCATAAAAGCCATAAAAAAAACTTAAGTACCTACTCGTATATTCTAAGGCCGCCATCTTGGGTGGCAAGAGAAACCTCTCATAAAGCCAATGACAGGCCTTTTACATGCAATGCGATCCGAGACCCAAGTATATGTTTAAGAAGAATAAATATGGTAATGATTATATTAAGCTCCGATCATAATTGTGTTAGTGTCTGTCGGTCTGTACGTCAAAATGAGAAACCGTTAACATATTTTGTGTGGGCGTGTGGTGGCTTACGAATGAAAAACGGTGAACGGGACCTTTGAGAAAGTACCTATGTATTATTTAGCCTTCTCAGTACTGTTACAAAATTAAATTCAGCATGCATTGAAATGTGATATGTCAGACAAGTTTAATTACTGGTTTTATTTTGAGGCCAGTAACAGTTTCTGAATAAGTGCCTAAATATGAATTGAAAATAAACTTTAATTAGGCGATTAATACTTTTGGACCGTTTTTACTTTTAACATATTTTCTATGGTATGAAGCAGTAGCGGATTTAGGGGGGGGGGGGGCTAAGGGGCTTAAGCACCCCCCCCCCCCCCCCCAAAGCATCTGAAACCCTCTATTCTAACCTACGCTCATTGGGTTGAAACCCCTCCAACCAAAATCTTGGGTTGAAGCCCCCCCTAAACTAAAATCCTGGATCCGCCACTGGTATGAAGAAGTCATCAGCATAATCTCCATCTTTAGAATGTCAGCCGTCAGGTTAAACTATCAATTATTACAAAACTTTGCAAAGATTCTCATTGTCTCTATTAAGATGACCATTAAATTGTCTCTATTAAGATGAGTAAAAGATTAAAAGATCTACATTGTAGTATAATAAAATATAGGCTAGGCATCAAGCAATTCATGTTAGATCTTATCTAGAAAAATAGGTCTCCTTATTTTTTGGTTTGTTATTAATATATTTTCAACTTAGCTTTTGCCCGTGACTTCGTCCGCGCAGACATTTTTTTTCTCGTGACTTTGTCCGTTGTTTTAATTCTGCTATTCGGAACGGAAAGAAATCCAACAAATCAAAAATCATAAAAATGGGTTCACCCGTTCTCGAGTTACAAAAGGTGTAACTAACACGACTCCGTTTTATTATATTTAGATTTAGACTAATGATATTTTTTTGTCTTTTCAGGTAAGTTTAACTACAGTTAAATTCTTCTGATCTTCGTAAACTTGTCAACACTTATGGTAAGAAGAACCTTAATTTTTAGGGTTCCGGACTTCAAAAAGGAAAACGCTTTGTGGTTCGTCCATCTCTCTATCGAGGCGCCCTTTTTCTCAGGAACGCGTCGAGGTCTTAAGTTGAAATTTATATCAAATACTTAGGTCTGCAGTCCCTTGGAGCTGTGAAAAAATGCATTCTGTATCAATAGGGCATCAATAAATATTAATTTCGCGTTTGGTTCACGACAGTCCTACATTTTCAGATTTCAATGACAAAGGTACTAACTGAAGCATAAATTGCACTTTTTATCACCAGACCTAGCATTAAATATCTCTCAAATCAAAGCAGTCTCAACTGAAAACAAGGCTGCAGTCGGTGAATAATATAGCAAGCATTAGTATAGAATTTTCAAGTCATCTCTGGGCACCTCCATTGTCTATAAAATCAACGTAAACGTAGTTCACCAGAAGCTGGTTGCTTTCCGGGGAGGTTAGTATGCAGGCTGCGCCCGCGCCGGACGGCGGCCGCCATCTTGAAAACCGAAAGGGCTTATGTACGGTGTTAGCGTTATAATTGCTCGTTATTGTTCTAGTTATTAGGTATTAATAAGACCTGATAACTGGTTTAGACCAGAGGGGAAGGTTAGCAACGTAAAGTAATGAGACTGATGATGAGATAGGTGCTTCTTGGAATTGTTTGTAGCAAGTAAATGTTGACCGAACAATTTTCGCTCAACAATCATTTGTTCAGCGATAAAAACAAACTTGCGTATGGCAGAATAGTTTAGAAGAAGTGTCTTCACAAAACCTCTGCTTCAGTAGGTACGGTCGGCCACAATCTCAGATACCCCATGGTAGCTCTTATCGCGCGCGGCATAAGGGCGCCAATCGAGCAAAAAGGGGTATCTGAGACTGTGGCCGACTGTACCTACTATCTGGTAGTTAGAGCCTATCTGGCGATTATCGACCGTCCACTAGCGCCACCAATGAAAAAAAATTGAAATATTCTTTTTGGATGCGTTTTTTGCTAAAACTTTTTCGCGGCGGCGGGATTTATTTGTACGTTTCAGGGTCTGGAATCTAGACCTGGAATTTAACGGCTCGTTCTGTGCCTTGCTTGACCGTCACCTTAAAATCTAAGGCCTTTGCATCTGCGTAATGAGATGATTTATACCTTCACTCACACTAGATGGGTGAAGAGACCACTCGGCGCTGCAGTGCCTGACATCCTGACAGCTTAATAAATCGATAAAGCCGTAAAATTAGTTTCAAGCGAAGCAGGTAGGTACGCACGTAGACCCTTACACGCGTGCACTCTATACTCTGGACTTTGCAACGAATATGTACATGCTGTTGACTGTACATAATAATATACTCTCAGGTTATCTATATTACAAAACGCCTGTTAATCTAATTTCACCGTATAATAATCCAGGTAATAGACATAACTATAACAGCATGATTGTTCCGTGAAGGCCTTTCATAATGGTCAACATACTGCGTATCTGTCGTTCCACCACGTTACTATGTACACAAGACATCACGTAGCGTAGACGCTTACACTTGCGTTGCAAAGTCACCCGTAACGCAACCGAATAGAGTGCACGCGTGTAAGCGTCTACGTGCTGTCTTGTGTACCTATAAGTGGTGTGGTAGGTTAGGAACCTGCCACTTTACTTAATTGTTAGTCGTGCCTGAGATCTCTTCTTAAGGCGCTGGGCATAGTGAATCGCCCGCGCGCAACGAAAAATGCACAGAATCGATTCCTGTATCAAATAGACAAAAAAAAAATAGAAAATCTTCACATATATCAAAACCTAGAAGTTGTTGAGACCTATCTAAAACAGCCAGTTTCGTGTTGAAATACATAAACGTTTTGAAGATATTTTGCTTGAAAAAAAATAGGCGGTGCACTTTTTTTCAAGCAAAATATCTTGCAATCTGTTATGGATATCAACACAAAACTGGCTGTGTTAGATAGGTCTCAACTAATTCTAGGGTTTGATATGTGAACCTTTTCGATTTTTTTACTGTATTTGATACAGGAATCGATTTTGTGCATTTTTCTTTGCGCGCGGGCTAATTCACTATGCCCAGCGCCTTAATAACAATTATGTTTGCAGGGCAATGCTTACGAAAGCTTCAGTTCAAAAACAGTGTACCTTTTCGGTTTAAATTATTTTTTATATTTATTTTACACACACTGCCGATTTCTGAATTGAGAAATTCACTAAGCAAATACATAAGTATCGCTCTGTCTCTGCAGATTTCTCACAAAAGAGAGTGACAGAACGATACTTAAGTATTTGCTTGGTAAAATTCTCAGTAACCGGGCCACAACCTCGTCAATTACTTGAACCACAGAGAGAGAGTTCAATCTTTATCACTGTGGATTGGTAATTTCTGCGTTGAAGTTTATAAATAGGAAGATATATTCCTCATTCATACTCATTGCTCGCCCAATGCTACGCGTCGTCGGTTACTTATTTATCATGCTGCATAGTATTTAGTTCCTGCTATCACATACCCTTACCACAAGGCCCTTACCGGCAAAATAGCTATAACAGTAATTTACTTTAGGCAATATTAACCATCGAATATTTACACTGCAGTTAACATAACAATCGTGCAACTGGACCCGTGTTTAGACTGATCTGGGAAACCCTGAATGAACGAAATACGATATACTGAATATTGCTTGTTCGCTGGTAATCGAGATCGACATTTTTTTTATGAGAGAGAATAACGCACACATGCATGTCAGCCCACCTCTGCCAATTGTTGCATATAAGCCTTTTCCCCCTCGCACCACATCTGACGATCCCTCGCCATCCGCATCCTTGAACCTTCCGCCGAACAATGTCATCCGATCATCGGGCTGCTATGGTCTTCTCACTGATTTCCGTCTCTGTTCTCGGCCGCCACTCTGTCACTGCCCTTGTCCACCGGCCAACTTCTCGTCTCGCCCAATTTGATCATAAAACTGATGAGTGGTTAGAAAAATCTTTGGTCTTCTACGGTCTTTAAATTTTTGTTGTTCTCTTTACCTTTTTTTCGTTAGTTACTGGTAATTAAAACAAACTAATACAATACAACTAGTAAAGCCCCAAAAGTCTGTTCAACTCTCCATCTTGCCGCAGGCGTAATAAGAGCTGCCTGGCTACACTTTTTGCTGAGGCAAACTGTCGGTGCAAATGACGAGGCCCGCGTTAAATAAACGTGCAATATTTTGCTCAGGAGCGGCGGCAGGCGTCAGGTTTCCCGGTGTTTATTGTGGGGACATACGGGCTACAATCCTGACACGTATTTTTCATCCTCTTGTACAAACGTACAAGGTTTTGATGATCATACAAAATTTCAGAACACGCGCCTTCTCTGCGAAAAGAAGGGTCGCTCCATGGTGCAAAACTATTTTGCCTCCAAATCTATAATTTAAATTAAAACACAGAATCGCGAACCGTCAAAACCGGTAGGTCAACTAATGGAGGTTCTCAAGCTCTTCATATTATTTTCAGTTCTTTGCCAAGCCAAGTTCAGTTCTCTGTTCATTCCTTGATATGTTTCTGAGCCACTTTCTTCTGCTACCAGAACGTTCCTTACCCTCAATTTTGCCTATCATGCTCTTTGAAGAAGTCGGTACCTGTCGTGGCGAAGCACGTGCCCCAGGTGGCTTATCTTCTTCTTTTTTACGGTCGACATGAGTTCTCGGGAACCTTAGAGGGCCGGAAACCTCGCCTGAGTGTCTGACCCTGAACCACCTTACAATCGTCTGTCCGTCCGTCCCCTCAATCCGGGAGAGCTGGGGTCGCACGCGCACTCCGCCGCCTTCCCCGGATTATGCACGGAGTTGACTTTTATTTTTGTAGAAATTACCTTTACCGGCGGGTTTAGTACGGACGTTATACAGGTTCTGTTGTAATTTTTCCCAAGAGCCCGCTATTCAGTAAAAATGTACCGCACAGTTGCTAGTCCTCAAAACTGGATTTTGCTGGAAAATAGCTCTCTTATCGAAATTAACAATATTTTTTTCGACAATATTATGTTTACAGCAATTTTTTTTTTGCTTACTGTGCGGTTTTTTTTTATTGAATAAGCACACTTTTAGACCCGGTCGGTTGCTGGACATAACATCTAACTATCTCTCTATCCAGCCCATTAATGTCGCCCATTATTGGGTATAGGCCTCTTTTTTGTCCGACAGGTCAACCTCACTGGCATAACAAGAAATAAAATACTCTACTTTTTGACCCCCGACCCAAAAAGAGGGGTGTTAACAGTTTGGCAGCTATGTGTGTGTGTCTGTGAGCGTGAGGATGCGTTATTTTAAATATTTGAATGCAGCTTATTCCATGGATGGATAGAATAGTTGGAGAGCTGGTGACCAATCGAGATATTTTTTCGTACAAGGCTGGGAGTTAGTAGGCTGATAGAGTAGACTTCGCTGAGTCTGGGAAAAATATTTTTTTGGTCCGGTCGCGGTTAAAAGTTAGATTTTTTCGACTTTGAAAGTTTAAATGTATGGGTTGAGTCATTTCTTTTTTGTCTACAAGGCTGGGAGTTTTTAGGCTGCCTTTTTAGTCTCCGCTGATCACGAAATCACTATTTATTGCTAGCCAAACGCGGTAGAAATATTGTTTTTTATAACCTAGAAAGTGTGAATTTTTGGGTTATAAAAATCAAACTTTCAACCACGCTCGGCCAAAAAAACAAATATTTTCTTGTTCAACGGATTCTCAACAACTAACCTAGAAGTTTCTAGCCTTGTACGACAAAAAAAATATACTTAACCCATACATTTAAAATTTCAAATTCAAAAAAATCTAACTTTCAACCGCGACCGTGCCAAAAAAATATTTTTCCCAGACTCAGCGAAGTCTACTCTATCAGCCTACCAACTTCTAGCCTTGTACGAAAAAATATCTCGATTGGTCACCAGCTCTCTAACTAGAAAGAGAAGTCTTTACTGCACATCGAATATTACAGGATCTTTACGACCTTTATATCTGGTCTAAACACTGGTCTCAGAATTCAGTTTAATTTATTATACTTTTCACAGCAGGTATGCAAAGCAGAGCATCGAATGTCTGTAAGGTTATTTATGATAGGAAAAGTTTAGTTAAGATAAGATAATATAATCGTTTATTTAACTGCCATTACACAAATACAGGGTACTAAACTAGGTAAAAAAGATAAATTAAGAAATAGCAACTAGAACTATTTAGCTGATTCAATCCCATCGTAGAGCATCAGGAATTTTTGAGTCCGTAGTAAACCGAACCCTAGGTGCTTACTCAGTCCCAGTCCAGTTTCTCCATTATGATTTATTGTGCAAATTTTATTTCCCTCTCAGTAGAATTCCTGGGAATACTCTTTTATTCCCAAACGATTTTTGAGTGCCATGTTTATTTATTCGTGTAGTTAATGCTCGTTAAAAAAAACATGGAAATTTGACATTAAGGAAAGCAGACCTTAATTTATTACTGTGAAATCTATAATTATTATTATTGCATACAAGGAAGTTTTGTAAGAAACTATCGTTCGTTCGATACTTTCTTATGAATAAACTCTAAGCAACAAAGTATGACCAGACGCATGACAGAGTGTGTGCGCCCGGGTCGTCAAAAATGAGTTGCCATTACAAAATTGTAAATTTTCCACTGAGGCGTCATGAAGTTCCCTATAAATCACTCTGGACGTCGCTGGCAACACTGTTGTTATCGTAAACTCTCAGTCTACCCTCATAAAATTATTCAGGGATAATTCGATTGCTTCCCAGAAAAAACGCATCTCGAGCATTCCTTCAAAAAGGTATTTAAACGTGCACTCCCATCATGACAGCTCTGTCAATAATTTACGCAAATATCAGACGTTACGCGTTAAGTCGGAAATTTGACAGTTTTGCGCCAAAAAAAAAGGTGGCGTAGCACCTTTTACTTGGTCGTAAAACATAATTCGTTCGGCAGTCGATGCTCTCGTAAAATATGCGCAAAACGTCGGCGAATAACGATAATCTCGAACCTTGCCGTGGAATGTAACTTAAAACCTAAGAAACGTTCATAAGTCAAGTTAAAAAGTATTTCAGATATGCGAGGCTAATAGAGCGGTTACACCGATGAAAACAGAAATATGTATAGGTAAGTAAGTGCTTTTGAAAACGCAAAGCGATAAAATGAGCCTCTATGTACAAAGCTACAAACAAGGTAGCTTGCTTGGTTGCTTTCTGTGCCAAAATTCTCTTAGAACGCCAAAATGGATTCCGTTTTCCACGCTGACGAGCGGATTTTGGAATGCTGCCACGCCATTCGCCTGGGCGCATTCTATTTTCCATTCTTCTTCTTTTTTTTTCTTTCTTTTTTTTTCTATTTTTTTCCGTTTGTTTCATCTTGTACTGTGTTTTATGATCCTCGTAGCTGATCGAAATAAATTGAATTCTTATTATTATTTGAAAGCATGGTCAATGGGGGGGTTTAGATATAGAAAATAATGCTACATTCCTTGCATGGTGTCCGCCTCACACAAACGCTACTGTTTGCTAGTGGAGAGATGTTTTTAGCTATAAAAGTTCCGACGCTGACCGTTGGCAGCGGTGCCAAGTAAAGTCCGTTCGCTTAGATAGTGTCGGTACACACGACGGCAATCTTGGTTCTTGCGATACCAACTATTTTTGAAGTATCTGTGATGGGCGCAGACAAATTCATTTCAACACAATGCTGATGGACATTAACTAGAGTTTGTTAACATGTTTTACAAAACCATAGTCTTTTAATTTTTGGGTCATTCGAAGTTTCGTCTAGAGGCACCTCGCTATCCTCCCATGGACGAAAAACATTTTATCTACACGCAGCGATCGACACTCAATACAAAATACTAAGTCAAAAGTCACAAGCACAACCTCTCAATACGACGACGCTTCTTTATAGAATGACGAGCGGCGAGCCAAATTCACTGGCGTGTTTGCGCCGCGTCGGCTTCCATAACTTTCTTTTTTGAAAAGCCGCCGCGCGCCAAGGCGGCAAATATCAAAGTGACACTATGATAGCGAACGGACTTTAAGCCACGGGTTTCCTTTCGGTGCAGAAAAGCAAGATAACCAGCTGTAATCTTTGTTGCCGTGACATAGAATACTGGGGGATAATTCTCGGGAACCTCGCGTTTGACACATCTCGAAGGAAAATCTTATTTTGCGGCATGTCAAATCTCCCGAAGTCATCCTCGACATAAGGCACGAGATTTCTGCGAGATGTTTGCTTTTTCGCTCGATATGACTCGAGCGGTCGGGAGCAGTCGAAATCGAAATGACATGAGATCTTTCCTTCCCAGATGTGTCGAATGCAAGATTCCCGAGAAATTGCCCCCAGGGGGCTAATTCTCGGCAGTCTCGAATGTGTCTTGTTACTAAGGTTTTCTTTGTAGAATCTCGAATGCGAGATACCCGAGAATTCACCCCCTGGCCTTAAGGCTGGAAGATAGTAGTGTAACGGGAAATTCAAAATTTTCACAGTTTTTTACATTTTGTAGCTAAACTGAGCTATTTTTGTTCAGCGATTTTTCGTTTGCGGCAATAACATAGTATTCTTTTTCTTATTGTAAACAACAGAACAACAATAATTCAGCCGATGTTCTGGTCTACGACAAGTTTTTTGGGCAGTACCACTGCTTCGTATAACTAACTAAGGCCTTTGCATCTACGTAATGAGATGATTTATACAGCGTCCAGTGGCACCTTCACTCACACTAGATGGGTGAAGAGACCACTCGGCGCTGCAGTGCCTGGGACATTGTTTTAGATGGAGTAGGCAAAGTTAATTTCAAAGTTATGTACATTTGTGAATTTGTAGTAGCAATAACACTCGCTAACGGTGAAGGAAAACATCGTGAGGAAACCCGCGGCTTAGTTGGCTCCACACGTATTGACCTGTCTTTCCTGTGGGCTAGGTCGACTAAGCTGTCAGGATGGTATAGGTGCTGGGCTTCGTATACCAGAACACATAATCGGCTGAATTATTGTTGTTCTGTTGTTTACAATAATGAAAAGAATACGGTTTTATTCTCGCGAACGAAAAATCGCTGAACAAAAATAGTTCAGTCAGTTTAGCTACAAAATGTAAAAGTCTGTGTAAATTTTGAATTTCCCGCCACCTTGCTATCGTCCACCCTTAACTACAAAAGCGACTTACACAAACCAGTCTCAGAATCGTCGCCGCTCCTCCACATCGCACCGATCCATTCAAGCTCCAAAGCTGCGGTGCCGTGCCGTCGGCGACTCGGCGCGCGCTTGGAAGTGTCAACCGAGTCAAGGTAGACAATCAGCTTTGTACTTGGCAAAGGACGCTCCTAGATTGAGATAAGAACAATTGGTAAACAAAGGCTGGCGGACCACGTGGATGCGCTGACATAATTCGCGGCTCGACGCGCCACTATTGTTTCGCGACTCGTTTTTGGAATTCCAACGCTATTCGATTAAAATTAAAATTTAAAATTCGTTCGGTGATTCGTTTTGTGTCCTAATTCCCAAACTACGTAAAATGTACTTTAGCCAGGCTATCTACTAGATTGGCTCTTCTCTTCAATTCCAATTGGTCCAAAATTAATTAAGGTATCTAAAATTGACATTGACACAACTTCCGCTACTCTACGTCAAAATATCATGCTTTTAGGGCGTAAAACAACAAAAATAAACTTCATGTATCATGTTGCCTACCCCAGCCACCTAGCACTCTGGACTTTACTGCGGTGAAACAAAAAACAGTCGACCGCACTTTGATTGATAGACAAGCATTTTGTTAAGAAACAAAAGACCTGGCTTTGAAAGGCGATCTGATAGGAAGACGTTTTTTGATAGTTTTGACATGAATAGAACCAATAAAGTCATCAAAATACTGAGGTAATTTTGCTTCATCATCAGTGTTCTAGAATGGCTAGTAAACACAATCTGTCTCCAAACACCAATACCCAATTCATGCTTTCGAATAATATCGACGTTGACTCAACTGCGAGTCTCAGAAACGGTAGTGGCACGCCAACTGGCCACTGTGCATAGTCGAAAAGAAAACAATGTACCATTGTCTCAGACCGCTCTGAGCGACTTCGAGTCGGATTCTTCATCGGGCATTCACTCCAGCTCCTCATAGGTTGTAAGAGACGAATTGGTGACGTTTCAATTCACCAACAGCAGCCGATGGTAGTGTGATACGGTTGCATTCGGGCCTTCCATCGGTGGAGTTAGACCCTTCCAAAAGTTACAAACACACAGTGGTTATAAATTCAAAAACCTATCAGGTAAGTACTTAACAATTAATAGTGTTTGTAAATCTACTGAATTTGAGCCATTTGCTCCCAGGGTAACGTATGCCCAAGATAACCAACCTACTTACCCAAATTTAACCACCTCATTAGTCCATAGCCCACCTTGGACTTATAGATAAAGGCCAAAAGTACTAGGACAGCAGAAACCGAAAGCACACAAAACAGCCCATACAGAGCTGCAGAAAAACCAAGCGGGACTACTTCCCACGATCAGCTGTTGGCAGCACATTTTAGGCCGCGTCCGACCTATATTCACTCGTGACGTCACTAACAACAATAGGGCATTGTTCTCATATTATTTTGCGCAGGGGGTCCCTCAAGGCAACTCATTCACTCATAGCAACATTTTAAATAGGTTGATTTTCATTGTTCTCCGGATCAGCTGTTCGATGGTTATCTTGGTCGCGTGCGTTAAGAAAGAGAAGGTGCTACGGTGATCTTTGATGCATTGTCTTTGTCACTGTTCTAGTACGTGTAGTACTATTGTTTTGCTTTTAAAGACGCGTGGTGGACTTTGATGGGGATCTCAATGGATGCTACTACACGTTGGAAGTAATGGGTTTGTTCTTCGGTTTTCACTTGATCGGAACTCGTTAGTTTTTTTTTTCAGACTTAATGAAGCTTAATTAATAAAATAAAAAATAAAATATTTTAATAATTCAGTCTTTTTAGCTAGAAATAACTTTATTCGGTGCAGCTAACACACGCAACTTAGCCGACGCCAACGGGGAAATTAAGGAAAAAAATCCCATAGTCACAGTAGGTAGTTATTAATTGTATGGCACTGTCGCCCTCTTTTATTGACTAAGTTAAGTATGTCTGGCAAAAAAATTACAGTACTAAAGAGCATTAAATTCCTAATTTACTTGGCAAGAAATAGAGGTGAGTGCGAAAGCTGAAGGCCAACCTTCATTAGTGGAGAATCACACCCGTAAATGCCACTTCAGGGAATCGAACCTTGGACCTCTTGATCTACCCAGTCAGCTGCCACTAATTTAAAGAAACGTCATTAAAAATATATTAAAGTTTTCAGACATATTTGGGCCTACAAACAATATAATTGGTTTTCACCGGTCAGTCTTAGCCGCGGCCTCAAAAGAGGTTAACTATTTGTCATTGTTTTGCCTTATGTAACAGATGCGTCTCAGGCAATTTGTATTTAACTGCTTCTTTGTTTCGTTTCACTGTCACTGCCCTTTATTTACCTCACAATAAAAGCGTTGGCTTCTGTTTAGTCAGCCGCTTTTAAGCCCACTGCACGACAAAGTCTCTAGGATTCTTTCGTGTTCACATCAATATCATCAATTTAGTAAAGGTATTTTTTATATCGCTAATATTGAAGGAAAACGTCGTGAGGAAACCTGAGTGTCTGAAGCATTAAATTAAATGCTATCAACCAAAAATCGTCAATCTTTTCTAAGAAAGGGCCTATAATATAAAAGTTACTTCCTAACTTTTATATTATAGGCCCTTTTATATTTTATATTAAAGGCTAAGTCTCAGATGTATTTTATATACTAGAATAACTACATAAGTTGTTTCAAACCCTCACCCGATAGAGATTGTAATTTATGATCGCTTATTTTAATTTTGAAGAGTCTACTTTCAACAATCAACTGATCATACTCAAACTGCTATAACACCAATAAATAATTCACAAAAGCACACTGAAAATTGGCCTTTATTATTTTTAAATTAGAAGCTTAATCAACTGCTCGATGTCAAAATGTAATTTCACTGACCTCCCAGGCACTTTAAATATTTCATACTCTACCAGAAGCATAGAATATGTTCACGGTCAACACCTCAGTTTTGAGCACCTAGAGCACCTGAAATAATTTTCATTACACAGTTACGATCAAACAATGTGTCATGATATCTTGTTTCAGGCTTTTGATAAACAAAATACAAAATACTACAAAATACTGAACTGATTTTTTTTTTATTTTTTTTTTTATTTAAAATTTTGTTAAAAAGTTGTTTCTACCTTAAGGCATGCTCAAAACATTGTGATATAGATAATGTTTTCCGTCTAAACTCACGTAAATGCCTTGCAGACAGAAGATAATCACGCACGTAAGTGGCATGCTATTCCATTTTGCCCCAGCAGAGTTGCCCCACTGGTAGAGAAAAATGAAATCACACACACAATAATTCCATTTTACCCTACCAGTGGGGCAACTCTGGTGGGGCAAAATGGAATGGTCCCATGCTGGCCGGCCTCTTGTATGAAAGGAGACTGATAATTAATAGTAAAGAGCATACAACACAGTATCAACACAGTGATACTGTCAATAAGGGCGCTAGGTGCACAAAGCACAGGTGCTCGAAAGTCCCGTATGTACCCGCCACTGAACCGTCGCAAGGGCCAGTAACAAAAAAAAAAAGAAAAGCTCACAAGTAGAATGATAAATAGTATTCGTTAATCCGCCTTATCGCTACCACGCTAAGACTCGCGGAGGTCGAAAATGAAAGATGGGCCACGTCCCCGCGATAACACTTCTTAGTAATGGGTTACTAGTTAAGAGTGAACGGTGTACGAGGCAGGCTTTCTCAACCTTTTCTCAAGGGCTGTGGACCGGGGCGCCACCTTAGCACGGCATTAAATTTACTTTTTGAAGTCTGCAAAGCATCTCCCATGGTGCGTCAGAACCTCAAATTGCCTCACAATATTTCCTTTACGATTACCCCGAACTCTTTCTCTCTCTCTGAAAAAATGCCTGTGGACAGCTAGTGCTTATTGCATGCAAATGCAAAACATATTTATTAAACAATTAAAAGTCGAATGCAGCTATTTCAAGAGTGAACCACCTTTTGACACGCCATTCCATCTTGAAACTGAAAAAGTTTGTAACTGTGAGCTAAATTCCTAGATCGTTAGTAGGACTATTTTGTTCGTGGATAACCCTAGGTTGGGAAACGCTGCTTAGAGTAACTTTAATAATTCCGGTAGCCGCCTTCGCGTAGACGTACAAAAATAAGCCGTATTTCACAATAATAACAGTCCAAATTGGAAACTTAAAAAACGACAGAATCAAAGTGAATATTTGTCTTCTTTTTGTTTGTCTCAAAAAATACTTTGACGCAGACTACTGTTTTCTTTTGAGCGACCGGTTCAATGAGAAATGATGTAAGTAGTTTGGAATTTTAGCACATAGGTAGAGCTTTGGGTTTTAAAGAACTGCTTTGGAACCATACAATACCATACAGTGATTGCTTGTTGCTCGATGTATCCAGCCAGATCCAGCCCCTGTACCCTTGTCGCATTTTATTCAATAAGGCGCAATTTACAAAATTCAATATTTCACGAATTAAGACGCATTGTTCTGCCACTACTTAACAGCTGAATATTTGTCTCCTTAGCAAAATTTGTTCGTACAGTCGGCCACAGTTTCAGATATAACCCGTGTCATTAAAGAAAACATTTAGGATGGACTTCAAAACACCCGCCCTCTCGCTCTAATTAATACAGTCAAAGCGAGACAACGCTAGGTTTTTAACTCCGTCCTAAATGTTTTCTTTAATGGCACGAGTTATACCCCTTTTTGTTCGATTGGCGCTGTTCGATTTATGCCGCGCGCGGTAAGAGCTGCCATGGGGTATCTGAGATTGTGGCCGACCGTACTTATCAGTAGAAAGAGCCTTCAACGTTTGACCAACGAATTTAAAATCACCCAGTCGCTACGGAAAACATTGAAAAAATCCAAGTCTACAGCCGCCATATTTGGCCTGTAGTTTGCCGGTTCTATCTAGTCCGTGCGCTATGCTGCAGTTATCTGTGGCAATATGACAAATGTTCAAAACGTCCGGTTGGCGCGGCCGGCCCGATCTCCGCCCGATACCGCCTAATTGTATCGGTACTTGTACTTTCACGGGATAGTGATGGGTATTTGAACGATATATTTTACCCCCGATTTATATTGCTAAAACGAGATTTGTTGAGAAATGCAGTGCGAAGCGAAGTGCTGTGCTTACGGATGTTTGAGTTTAGAGAATTGTACTCAGAAATAGCAAGTTTTTTTTTCTGTTCATTCAAAACAGACAAAGTTCAGGTTTTAGTCATCATTAGTCAGGCAAGGTTTTGGTACATTGTTTTCCAGAACCTTTAATTTCTTCGTGGTAATATTTCTGTCCGCGTTTTACCGCGTTTTTTCGTCGTTTTAAATCATCTCAAAAAAGTTTTCCATCCTGGCTGATTTTGTATTATTTTACTTGGCAATTAAAAATAAATCTATACTTAACTATTTTCGAACATTCTTCCCATCACTACTAAAACATTATTTGTCGACAATCCATGAGCGTAGGCCTCCCGCACGCCGCGTCTCCGTATCCATCAACTATGTAACCTAGACTGACAGATCGGTAGCCGTAGGGCTTGACGATTATCGACCTTATGATTGGGAGGCTAAGGGCTGATGAGCAACGTGAAAGTAAGATTGCAGGCAATATTGACTGAGATGGTACCTATGGTATGGAATTTAAATAAGCCAAAGAAACGAAAATAACTTAACGCAGCTAAGTTCTAAGTTAAAAAGTATAAGGAGACGCATAAATAAACTGTTAAGTATTTAATCATTAAATAGTAACACATTTTAGGCAAAATAGAGAGAGAGAAGAGATAAAATGTATTTCTCCCTCCACTAATCCAGGAAGGTTACATGGTAAAGCATAAAAATGTCGAAAGGCTGGAGCCTAAACCACATCAAAATATCTGTATATCAGTTTTCCAGGCCTCTCATTTACAGGCTATTAGTGTAGTTATTTGTGCAGCAGTATTAATATAACTATTTCATAACTACATATTTTACAACAATCTTTATTTTTTTAATTTAATTAATATCACCCAAAGGGTATACAAATTATAAAATAACCATTAATGGCATCATTTAAAAATTTAAATACAGGGATCAAACATTCAAAGATGCATTGAACTACAATTAAACGTCTTTTGCTCTACGGCTTAAACCCGCCACCGATTGTAGAGTTACACAAGACATCTCAGAGTGAAGACAGAATTAAACAGGCACCACTGCGAGAAAAAAAAAAACCAGGACATCGAAAACTTCCGCTGCCGCGAAGACGCGTAGCCATCCCAGCTCCACAGTGGCTCATTTAAAACCCATTAACCACATATTATAGCGTGGTTGGGGACTTGCTTGACACTGATGTGGCAAAAACTGCGCGACAACAGTTTTGGTGCAGCGCGAAATAGCTGTATCGTGGAAAAGAAAGAATGGGTCGTTTACTTTTCACCAATACGCTACCATTCCCACTCCTTGTATCATTCTAGAGGGGATAGAGTGCGCTTTATCGCGCTCTTGAGCTTGATTAAAGTCGTATTTTAAAATATCAATACTACAGGGTGCACTCTAAGTCGATAGCGGAACTTTAAGTGGGCTATCTACTGATCAATACAAACAACTTGTACAAGGTGGCAAAAAAAATGGAGTGAAAAAAATATCAGCTGTTCCATACAAAATGTTGACTCAGTACTGCGCCAAATGTAAGTATGAAACAGCTGATATTTTTTTCGTTCCATTTTTGTCGCCACCTAGGACAATTTGTTTGTATTGATCAGTAGACAGCCTACATAAAGTTCCGCTATCGACTTAGAGTGCACCCTGTAGATGATTGGGATGACCACTCGGACAGTAGTTCTTAATAGATAGTCTAGACCTAGATGGTATAGGCTTGCTCAGCTTGGCATCCTAAAGATTTGTTGCCCACTAAAATAAATAATCAGAGTTCCAATCTTTGGGGACATCCAAAAAGTAATTCTAACAAATTATTCCGATACCAAAAACGGATCAGAGTGACTTGGTACACTTTTTAATCTTCACAGAACATGTTTGGAGCCACCTTGTGGATGACTCCACATTTTCTTACGACCCCCGTGCTGCCTAATATAAGACGTATATTAATATCTTTTGTATTGATGACGTATCGATTTTATTCTATGTTTTTTTTTCTGAGTCGAAACACGTGTCAGTTCTTTTTATTATGGAAATAATTGGATAGCATGCTAATAATAGACTGTGGAGGTTAATTCTCATATTTTCCTATCATGGCACCGAACTAAACACTAGTATTTTAAATTGCATTTCATGATTTCACAGCTAGGGTTTCTCTTCGAGAGTTCTCGAACTGAGAATTCCCGGGAAATTTTGCCTTACTCGAGACGAGAAAAAAGTGATCGAGAAATCGAGAAATCGAGAAATTCTGTCGACAATTTTAAAAACTTAATAACGCGGCTGTGTTTATGTTGTCTTGGGTTTTCTTTTTATAAACTAGTATAATTATGTTGCTTCGTCCGTTTTATTTCAATTGGCTAGATCTTATTTCTGACAAGGCCGCTGATTCCAAAACCATTTCGAGGAATAGGCTTCTGGAGCTATTTGCAGTAATCGAAAAAATTTATAAGCATGTAGTTATTTTTTTATATGCAAAACTATGTATGACCTTCATTTCATTTGACCTTCATCATATTGTCTCTGCTGGACGGTCGTGACGTAGTTCCTTTTGCCGGAGAAATATCATAGTGTTACCAACTTTAGAGAAAATTCCTGAAATACTGAAATAAATAAATGCGGTTCCGATATTGATTCGAAAGTACAACCAACTTTGTTTCTTTTAAAATGCTGCGCAATCACAAAACTGCTTTCGTCACTCACTCGGCAACCAGACACTTAACTCCGAAAAACAGCGGAAAATCGGTTTGCGGCTGTGTGAGTTATGATCAGTGGTTTATTTTTCTTAGTTTCTTGTAATAAAATGTCTGAGAGTGCTCTAGTCTTGGTATAGCCGATTTTCGGCGCAGATTATAAGATTACAGTTTGCCGGCAGACTTTTGGTAATTTGCACTGTGCTAATGCTGGCAACTCCGATAATCTGTCATCTACTTTTGACAGATAAGTTTGAGTAATGCCCTATCCACATTCACGCGCTAACCTCCGCGAGAAGTGTTTACACGCCGCTCCTTGCGTCGGTTTTCTATACAAACAAACAAAAGAAACTCCGCCGAAGCGTGCGCGGAGGTGTGTGGCGTGATTGTGGACCGGCCATAACATTTTGTGGTTTTTGTTGTTGTTTGTTTTGTTTTAAAGTTTCCGATTTCAGTCTTGTTTGTTAAGTTAACGTTTACTGATTGTGGCACCGATCCTGACCTATAACCCATCCATCCCTTGTGACTCCCGCTCAGCTGGATACTGTAAACTCCCATCAAATGTGACTCCCACTTTTATAACTGGACACTGATGATAATAACTCGCCACTGGATCCTAGTTAGACTTGCGTTGCTTGGACCGACTGTCTAGAAGATGGCCTGTACACCTGCGGCTCGATAACTTTGTCAACAAAGCAGACTCCCGCAATCTGCCTAATGTGGAAATAATTATGATCTTAGAATACATAACAGCCACAATATTGCTGAAATTAGAGGGGCTAAGGCATTGATGTAAGTATCTTGTCACCATGTTGGTTCACATTAATCAACATTGTATCAAGCTTGATTAAAGGAACATAAAAATCTGTCTCACCTTTTAGAGTTTAGACGCTAAAACAGAAAATGATTCATATAGTGTAGAACTGTTCAGTTTAGGCCAGAGTGGCTCAAAGTTCAGTTTATGCCAGAGAAATAATATTTTTTGGTGATGGAGACTTAAAAATAAGTTTAAATCATCCATAACATTCTTACGTTATCATTAGTAATTTTATTTATTTAGCAAAGTTATTTTACAGGATATCTTGTCATTCATACGTTGATTCTGCTATGGGATATGTCTGCATTGTGAGGGCCTAAGTAGTGTCAGAGCATAGATTAGGCAACAAGCTGTACAATGTTTTAGCAAAAATTCAAGAGACTGAAGAAATCATTACTGAAGCAACTTGTACTTTATTTTTGTAAACATTATATTTCCTGCTATCTTTTCTCTGTATGTATACCTAACTACAAAACTTTTTTTTAGGGGGCTGCCTGCAAACATTCACTGCTACTTTTATTCTGGCTGGTAAAGATACAGAAAAGCATCAACTACATCAGCCCAGTGTTATTGGATAAGGCCTACATTGAGCTTTTGTGTAGCGAGCCCATCTTGAAATAAATAACAAAATCCTTAAATACTGGGTAAACAATAAGAAAGAGATTATACAAGAATCAGAGAAAGCAATGTATTTTTGGAAGTGTTTTATTTACCCTAAAAAAAATTGTAAGTGCAAAGGAATAAAAAATTCAATTTTCCTGGCTCTGTAATAACTCGCCACTGGATCCTAGTTAGATTGCGTTGCTTGGACCGACTGTCTAGAAGATGGCCTGTACACCTGCGGCTCGATCCACCATTTTTACTTTGCACTGCGTAGAGCACTCAACATGCATAGGTGCCATCAAATTTCCTTTTTTTTAGGTTCGCCTATCTTGGGCTTGCAAAGCAGCTTTGTGCATGTAGGTGCCTTACTGAACATCTCGTATGTAGTTTCTTTTTCATTTTCAATATTTTCCTTATTAGTTTGAGATTGAATCTTGCGCTGGTTTTCATTTTTGGTTGTTGGTTCATCAGCTTCCATTGTTGGTAATTTTTCAAATCTGTTTCAAGCTGCAATTAAAAGAAAGTAGATGAATATCATGTAGAATCAACACTGACAGGGACTTTATTAAACATTAGATAGTTTGAAGTAACCATATGCAGGCCCTGTAAAGGGGAAGGCAATGGCTAAAAGCTTACTTACATTGAGATCTTCGCAACAAAACATTATCTTCGATTTTTTATAGTCAGTGTTGGCTAGGATACACCATTCGTACTTCAGTGGTTCATATATCCGCCGAATACTTTGTCCGGAGTTGATTGCTCATTATTTGGGCACACCGGAACAAAGCATTGTAATCCTTTGGATCTGCCAGTGCCAGGGTCCATCGTGAAAGCAAATATCGGTGTCCAGGTACGTGTAAAGCCAAGGTCAAGAAGTGAAGAGGTTTCGGTGTCTGGTTACGTGTGAAGCCAAGTTCAAGATATGCAGAGATTTTGTTCGGTGTCCGGGTTAAAGCAAGGTTAATTAGGTACGTGTTTAAAGTCGATCAATCAGTTGAAATAGAACGCCAGAAAATGACGAAAACAAAACAAAACAATGAACCACAGATAAGACTTGACAGTTGTCATTTTGACCACAGATTAGCACTTGACCATAGACAATTGGTTTTTTATGACGTCACATCCGGAGAAAGTTTAAAATTTAATTAAAAATATAAATAAAAGGCTTAGAATTTTTTCCTCCAAAATGCATTCTTAAAATGTTCTATTTAATCTAATAGAGCTTTAAAAACAAGTACTTATTTTTTCTCGACCTACCGAATTCTTATATGGTTATTTGTGGTATTGAACAAAATAAATGATCGTTTGAGTTTCAGTTTAAATAAAAGCAGCGTGTCAAAGAGCCAAGTTCAAGAACGACTTTAGTTTTTAGTTTTCATATGTTAGTCATGTAGTTAGTTTACTAGCCGTTAAAACTACCCAAGTAAATGTTGAGTTTCAATAGGTCATAAGTTATTTGTTTTGTGTAAATAATTCTACTATTTAAATTTAAATGTCATATTTTTAAATAGCAAACATTGTTGTAGCAGTAAAAAAAATTGATTGTGTTTTAAAATGATGTTATACGTTATTATAAATAAATTTAAGGATTGTCTACAGAACTTAACGGCACCCATTTAGATCTCAATTCTTTTGTCGGTGAACTAGTCAACCATCTACAGGGTGGCCCAAACATAGACGTCAAGCGAGAAAATCTAGATAGCTGACACCGAGGGCTACCCGAATCACCCCCATGTATGTTCAGACATTTTTTGTCGTTTAGAAGTTATGGGGCTTTTAAGGTTTTTTTGAAAAAAATTACATAGCATTGGATTTTATTTTCTAACTGTTTTTTCTTTCGACTTTTCACAGATATTTTTTATTCTTTAGGGTCTCAGATAATTTATCTATTACCAGAAAAATAATAATTAGCTATGGACTTCTAGAAGTTACCGCAATTTCGATCCAAAGTCCAAAAATATTGTTTTCGAGAAATCATCACTGGAATAGTTTGTACGGAGAAAAAATTAAGTAGAGGTCTGAAGGATTTTCTTTTAATTTCAAAAACTTTCCCAAAGCCTTAGTGCTATTTGAAACATTGTTTTTAGAAGATATTTTATTTGTTTTTTCCAAAGATAAAGACTAATTAGTCCTAATTGTTTGCAATAATCATAAAAAGATCTCTCTAGAGTTTATTTCGCTTAATTAAAGTTTTCCAAAGTTAAAGTCACATGAAACTAAAAATGAACGTTGTTGATTGATAAATGTTGTTGAATATTGCATAAAAAGCGTAGTTTTATTGTTAAGTCACACATATTTTTCAAAATTTCCATATTTCTCGACAACCCGGGAATTTCCGGGAAATATTGGTCGAGAATTCTCGTGCTCCGGGAAATAAAAAAGGTCGAGAAATGAGAAACCCTATTCACAGCCTATGAAACGAAGTTGTGCGAAGTGATTATTTATGCTGTTGGGTTCAAAGTTAAAATATTTCACAAATAATAAAAAATCGCTGAAATAATCAGGTTTTTATCACTCAGAGTAGAACTGGCCACAAAGAAAATAAAAACCAATCGTCAACGTGGTAGCCCGCGTTGGAAAAAGTACATGGCCGCAAAAAAACAAACCACAATACATGCCTTTTGACATTTCGAGTCGAAGAAAAAACTCTTTGCTGTCACACCGTCGAATACAGGTTTAATTTCATTCAGTTTGACGAACTACGTAGATGGTATCTAAGTTAAAAATAATAAGTTAACTGTCGTACCAATTTTCGCTTTGATAATAAAATAGCTTTGGCATACTTTGAACTACACTTGTCGCTGCCACGCGGTAGACCTTATCGCTCTCATCACAAGGGCGAGTATCGAATAAAAGGTGGTACTTCCTATTGGAGCTTATTGTACTAGGTACATTCGGCATGTGAATCATTGCTCGTGGGCGTAAACATCGTGTCTTATAGTGTTAGGGTTTAACTACCTAGTAAGCTGTAGGTATAGTTGAACAAAAATTACAATGCTCTAATATTTTTGACACTGTTTTCAATATAACAAAAAACCGTCGAAAGTATTGTAGAGAATGTCAATATTGTCAATGCATTTTCCGTAGGAAACCCATTTAATTCCAAAATGCACAGCCTCCCGCGGTAATCAAACCTGGTGTTATGGTGTACCAATTCTTGTCTTTCCTATGGACTAAGCCAAGCTGAGAGGATTCTGCTGTAGTTGCTCTAGCCCTACAGCCCTCAGCCTCCTCCACCTCCTCTGCTCGAGCCTACTCCATCAGTCCCAGGCATTTCAGCATCCAAAAGGGTGCTTCACCAGATACAATGGCCGAGCGAGGTGGCAATATAATAACGCGGGAGTGACGGAGATGCGTAATAACAGGTCAATGTACGAAATTATTTCTGCTCGGCGTCCGGACTTCAGTGCGGGTTGACATGTCTCATATACTAATGGTTCGCCCCGAACAGTGAACTCGCGACCCTACAGCTCGACAACCCCTCGACCGATTTGGCTCATGTTCGAACTTAAAAATTATTTAAATTTCATTTACCCGCCTACCAAATTTCGTAAAGATCAGACCAAGTTATCGTCGAAAGAACATTCATTCATACGAACATACATAGGTACATACAAAAGCCGGAATGTTCAATTAGACTCGGAGAACTTCGCTCGTTTCGCTCGCTCGTTCAAAAATTAAATCAGAGAATCTGTCCTGAGTTTTACCTGTATGTATTTGGTAAGAAAGACGCATGCACTTGCATCTCCAACTATACAGTAATGTTCATCACAAAAAAACTCCTTTGCATATTCAATTTATTGAGTAGAGAACACGCCGCCCAAACTCATGACAGTGACATGTCAAACTATGACGAAACAACAACTTAACAAAGTGCCGTCTGTACAACTCTTATTTCAAAGTGTTAAGATTGGTTTTAGATGTTTTTTTGCGCGAGTTAAGTTTGTCTTCTGTTAATCGTACATCGGTAAGTAACGGGCTTGCACGTGGGGTGTTCACGAACGGAAAAGAAAATGTGAAATATTATAAAACAAATTCACGGGCGCCCATAGAAAATTAAAACAAAAATTCTGTTCGAATATTTTGTATTCGCTGAAAGTTATACTCGTAGTTAAGTCCCAGCATAGCAACTAGTAACAAATTAGGTCATAGTCCCCTAGCAAATATTCTAGTCCCATAGTAAACGTTGCTTGTATTGGTGAGTTTAGTGACGGGGATTCAGTGTCACAGGACCTCTCTGAAACACCCTGTAGACACAGTTCTTATGCTACGCCCGCTCAAACGCACCCCATCAAAATATTGCCTCAAACGTTCACTACCTACTTCTGTTTTTGACCGTCGAAAGTTGGGTTTTTGTCTAAATCAGTGGGTTATTTTAAACACATAATAGCCCTACTGGACCGTTGATGGTAAACATTCAACACGTAGTAAAATGGTGTGAATGTGTTAAATTATAGAGTCCGTGTCTTTGAGGATCGTAATGAGTAGGTAGAAAGATAGGTACTTTAAATGATGGCCTCTTGTCTCTCGCCAAACCAGCGCTTCTTATTTGCGTCCGTGATGGAGAAAAGTTGCTGTCTATTAACTATGAATGCATGAATAGATATTTTTAATGGTGGTTTCAGCGAGATGGTTCTTAGCTGTGTTTGGTCTGTTAAATTGAGCCACCCGTGCCGCAAACTCTGCATGACATCAGTCGAAAAACGGTTGAAGCTGCGGCGGAAGTTGTGAAAAAAATCAACTTAATTAATGGTGGTTTCAGCGGGAGGTTTCTTACCAGCTATGCTACATTCTACATGGCATCGGCGAAAGATCGGCGTAGCTATGGTGGAATATAATATTAAACAATTTCAACGTAGTTAATAGTACTTTCAGGGAGGTTCAGCAAAATGGTCCTTAGCAGTGTTTTGTCTGTCGAATGGAGCCGGCTATGCCACAAACTCTACACGACATCGGTCGAAGGTCGGACGCGCCCGACACGCGTCGGCAGCGCCGCGCCCGTCCCGCGTACCAGGGGCCCAGGATTTTATATACCTACTTTTAATCATGACATAACTTCACGCCTATAGACCCGAAAAGGTAAAAAAACAAAGATAGATACCAAAATTAGTGCGTTTTAGCAACTGCGCCAACAAACGCTGCCGCTGGCGGTCGATAAGCGTACAAAAACCATTGATTATGTCCATGCCAGCATTTCCGTCACATGACAGATCGGTGTGGCCAGCCTCCTAAATACTCCATGGCTCAGCGAACCTAAGTTTATCCTGGGCTCAGACACAAGAAGTCGCCACTAGTCTCTGTGCGCGGTCTCCTTCCAGTCGCCTGCCTGTAGGTAGCGCAGGTCCTTGCCGATTTCATCAGTCCAGCGGTATTTGGGACGGACACCTGGTATACGACGGCTTGGTACTTCAAGGTATGCCTTCTTGTAGTGGCCAGCCTCGCCTCTCCTAAATCACTTGCGTCCTTTGATGGGAATAAGGTTGTTATCCTCAAACGTTTAGGATCCCTCACGATATGTATATCCCTTCAACGCAAGCGTGGCTCTTGCTTAATCCACAATTGGCTAATAACGAGGCAGACTTTCCCAAACTTCGCTTTCGACTCTCACGACTCATGTTTAAGTACCTCGGGTGTGTATGGAAGAATTAAACAAGCATTATGCGCTTCGCGGGGCGTGACGCATGTTCTTGTCCCCCGTTCCCTTAACATATGGACGGGATGGTTGTAAGAGGTTGCGTTTTGACATGACATGGTCTGAAGACGCTCTGAAGTTAAAAATTATATAAGCACTTTGCTGGTCTATTACATCTGAAACCTTGAAAGAAAGGAGAAAACAGAAACCCGTAGCCATCCAATAATAGTATAGGTTTCTTCCAATGCAAGCCATTATTTTCGGTCTTGGGCTTTACTCATCTAGTCTTTTCCTGCTGCTTTATACTGGTCGCCAGATCAAGAATACAGCTTTTTGCTTTCAACATATCGTTAAAGAACTGCCTTACACACGACGTATAGGTATAGCAAAGCTGCATTTCAGGCACAGCCCTTTTTGCCCAAAAATACCCGGTATACCTTGCTTTCCTAAGTCAGTTTAACACCCAATACTCTCTCCCACTCGTTTAGAGTAGTACATACAAAGGTGTATTAAGATGAAGGTAAATCTCGGTGTGGCAGCCAACTGCCCCCCAATTTCTCAACTGAGTGGCGACGCAAATCATAGACCGTTTCTCTCCCAAAACATACGTTCTATAGAGAACCAGCCCTCTTTCTCGACTTGACTGCGTCTCCCCGTGATTTCTCAAGCCGCATCCACACACCGGACCCGCGCCGAGCGACTAACTGTCGTCACGGGTCGCCGCGCGGCGTCCGCGCAATTATTGCGCGCGCCCACCCGTGTCGCGCCGCGATCGCGGCCCGGCCGTGTGTATGTGCGGGTTCAAATGGGGCTCCGCTAAGAGGCAAAAGACTAGAGCTGCTATGGCGCTTCCTGGTTTTCGCTTTATCAACATGATTTAAATTTAAATTCAATTCAATTTAATTTATTTCAGATTTGCATCCATATTTTATTAGTCGTATCTTAAGATTAAGATTCAGCAAAACCTAAATTAATTCATGAATTAATTCGATCATTCATTCATTCATTCATACATTCATACATTCATTCATTTCATTCAAAGAACTCAACATCCAAAAACGCTTGCCCACGATCCGCCAAGAAAATACCCCTACACACATACACATACATAATGCGATCCCCCAGTTATACTCTACGAAAAAAATATCAGCCGTTCCGTACTAAAATTCGATACCTGCTGCATGTATGGAGCAGCTGATATTTTTTTCGAGATTTCACACTTGGTCCCATAGTAAAAGTGGCTTGTATTGGTGAGTTAAGCAGTGTACTTCCTGAAATACCCTCATAACTTTGGTCTAGAATGGCAAATGGACCATGGCAAACCATGGTTTGATGTGATAAAGGCAGCGGCTAGAGGTGGCATTCAGCCGCTGCCGGGCAGTCTATATGATGAGTAGGACATCGTCAAGACCATCGGTATCCTCAGTTATGAGGAATCGATGAGGAAGAAGAAGACACTCGGTCAAAGTGCCAAGGCGACCGCTCTTTGTCGCTTCCTTTCGTGTCAAAAAGACAGCCATAAACCTAAGACGACGCTCGCTGTTTATTGTTAGTTAGATATCTTACCCTGTTGACCCAAATGACCCACTTAAGAAAACAAGCAATAATCGCC
This sequence comes from Zelleria hepariella, assembly GCA_949319315.1. Taxonomy (NCBI): domain Eukaryota; kingdom Metazoa; phylum Arthropoda; class Insecta; order Lepidoptera; family Yponomeutidae; genus Zelleria; species Zelleria hepariella. The sequence continues at coordinate 6,148,798 of OX439379.1, read as the reverse complement.
TGAAGAGCTATCACAACACCGCTCTAGATTAAGTCTTCAAGACTGCCAGGATCTATTAAAGAACATTACGTGCTAGACATAATCATATGCCTATCGCCCCATCTTCTACGGGCCCGGGGTCGGCAATCTTGTGAGAACCCAGCGTCGATTTGAGCAACACACGCCGCACCTTTCTCTGTCTACGATACTCGTCTACCATATAAGGAGGTAGTAGCTATAAATAAGAAAAAATAACGCCTTTGCATCTATTGTAGAACAGCTTTTGTCCCGTTTACAGGAGGCCTAACATGAGACCTACAGATTCGTCTATGCTTGATATAATAAAAGTACCTGGGCGACCGAGCTTCGCTCGAATGCTAAGAGATGGCGCCCCTAATATTTTTTTGCATAATAGCGTTTGAATGAAACTACGAGAATCAATAACTCAATAACGAGTATCAATCAATATTAGGGGGGGCTCCGCCCCCCCAACCCTCCGTCTGCTGTAAAAGTACCTGGGCGACTGAGCTTCGCTCGAATGCTAAGAGATGGCGCCCCTAATATTTTTCTCAATAACGAGTATCAATCAATATTAGGGGGGGCTCCGCCCCCCAACCCTCCGTCTGATGTGCGCAGCTGGCCTCTGGTGACCTTATAACTCTGTGTAAGCAGAAGTATATTTTTTGTTTTTTAGAGGGGGGCTCCGCCCCCCCAACCCCCCGTCTGCTGTGCGCAGCTGGCCTTTGGTGACCATATAACTCTGTTGAAGCAGGAGTATATTTTTTGTTTATTAGGGTGGCGCTCCAACCCCACGTCTCCTGTGAGCAGCTGGCCTCTGGTGACCATATAACTCCGTGTAAGCAGAAGTATATTTTTTTGTTTTTTAACCCCCCGTCTGCTGTGCGTAGCTGGTCTTTGGTGACCTTATAACTCTGTGTAGGCAGAAGTATATTTTTTGTTTTTTAGGGGTGGGCTCCGCCCCCCCGACCCCCCGTCGGCTGTGCGCAGCTGGTTTTTGGTGACCGTATAACTCTGTGTAAGCAGGATTATATTTTATGTTTATTAGGGGGGCGCTCCAACCCCCCGTCTGCTGTGCGCAGCTGGCCTCTGGTGACCTTATAACTCTGTGTAAGCGGAAGTATATTTTTGTTTTGTAGGGGGGGCTCCGCCCCCCCAGCCCCTTGTCTGCTGTGCGCAGCTGGTCTTTGGTGACCTTATAACTCTGTGTAAGCAGAAGTATATTTTTTGTTATTTACCCCCGTGTGCTATGCGAAGCTGGTCTTTGGTGACCTTATAACTCTGTGTAAGCAGAAGTATTTTTTTTTGTTTTTTAGGGGGAGGGGCTCCGCCCCCCCAACCCCCCGCCTGCTGTGCGCAGCTGGCCTCTGGTGACCTTATAACTCTGTGTAAGCAGAAGTATATATTTTGTTATTTACCCCCGTGTGCTGTGCGAAGCTGGTCTTTGGTGACCTTATAACTCTGTGTAAGCAGAAGTATTTATTTTTGTTTTTTAGCGGAGCCCCCCCAACCCCCCGTCTGCTGTGCACAGCTGGTCTTTGGTGACCTTATAACTCTGTGTAAGCAGAAGTATATTTTTTGTTTTGTAGGGGGGGGGGGGGGGGGGCTCCGCCCCCCCAACCCTCCGTCTGCTGTGCGTAGCTGGCCTTTGGTGACCTTATAACTGTGTGTAAGTAGGAGTATATTTTATGTTCATTAGGGGACTAACCCAACCCCCCGTCTGCTGTACGCAGCTGACTTTTTGTGACCTTATAACTCTGTGTAAGCAGAAGTATATTTTTTGTTATTTACCCCCGTGTGCTGTGCGAAGCTGGTCTTTGGTGACCTTATAACTCTGTGTAAGCAGAAGTATTTTTTTTGTTTTTTAGGGGGGGGCTCCGCCCCCCCAACGCCCCGTCTGCTGTGCGCAGCTGGTCTTTGGTGACCTTATAACTCTGTGTAAGCAGAAGTATATATTTTTTTTTTAGGGGGGGGCTCCGCCCCCCCAACCCCCCGTCTGCTGTGCGCAGCTGGTCTTTGGTGACCTTATAACTCTGTGTAAGCAGAAGTATATTTGTTGTTTTTTCAACCCCCCGTCTGCTGTACGCAGCTGGCTTTTTGTGACCTTATAACTCTGTGTAAGCAGAAGTATATTTTTTGTTTATTAGGGGGGGGCTCCGCCCCCCCAACGTCCCGTCTGATGTGGGCAGCTGGCCTTTGTTGACCTTATAACTATGTAAGCAGGAGTATATTTTATGTTTTTTAGTTTATGTTCATCTGTTTTATGCTGAAAATGCGATAAAATATTTCATAAAAATCTTGTACGCTTTTGATGCAATTATCTATCTAGCTTTTCAACAACAGATGGCACTGACTACGAAGCAGAAAAATTGTAACTCGACCTTATTACTATAAATTGAAATAAAATAATAATCTATGGCGTCTTGCCATTCGAAAGTCACAACAATGTCAAACCTGTATTGGATTGGTTTGAAGAATATCGTATGGAGTCATCTTATTTTATGGACAAAACGTATGAGGGACTATGAATGTTAACTTAGGTATAGTAAATATTCTATAGGATATGATAGCACTCATTTTGTAATGAAGGTAACACCAAAGGAAAGGTAAACAAACAGTGCACACAGTGAACTTTATTTATTCAGGCCATCGTATCTATATTTTTCCTGGAGTTCTGTTGCCTTCTATCCTTTAATTTCTGCTTCTTCTTTTCGTGTTGCTTGCCGCTTTATTGTTTTCGACCAGCCTTCCAGGCATTATCAATAAAATGCGCCAAATGAAAGTTTCATCTCGTCACCGTAATTTTTCAAAGAGCTTGATAGATGCTGCCTTTAGGTGAAATACGTCTCACAATTAGCGCCGCCAATGGAAAAAAAATCATATCTTTTTTTGGGATGCGTTTTTAGCAAAAAACGCTCCTGCGATTCCTCAACGCGAGGCTTAACTATTTTTAAGACCTAAGGTTTAGATTCCAGATCCTAGAACTTAAGAATGCAATCCATTCTCGCCAAAAGTGGCCACTTTTGGCGAGAATCGATTGCATTCGTAGGAAATCCAATCCTGGAATCCAAACCTTAGGTCCTAAAAATAGTTAAGCCTCGCGTTGAGGAATCGCAGGAGCGTTTTTTGCTAAAAACGCATCCCAAAAAAAGATGTGATTTTTTTCCATTGGCGGCGCTAGTTGTAAGACGTATGGCGTCTTAAGTATGGATAGAGTCATTGGTTCTTTCAGACTGTTGGTAATAACTATAACTAAAAGTATGTTATCTTGCTAAGGTTTCAATAAATAAAACTTTGCTCATGCTTTGTTCATTACATTATTGATTATTGTGACAGTTTCCGATGACAGCGATTTTGAAACGACTTTCTAAATGTTGTTCAACGTTTGAGTTTAATGCTTACTTTCGTACCTTTTTGGTAGGTGAAAATGCACCTAAGCTCATTTTTGTTGGATAAAGTAAAGTCAAAAGCTCAACGCTACGTGATGACAGGGTCTCCGGTAAATGGTTTTTTCATTCACTTAAGTACAAATAGCCAATTTACGTTGATCTTTATTGGTTTGCTTTGCCCCTGAGTAAACCAGCGTGATGATATTATAGCCTATGTGTTTTTTTTATGTCTATACTATATCCATTCCAAATTTCATCCAAATCGTTAGAGCCGTTTTCGAGATCCCCGTTCAAATATATATATATCTATATATATAAAAGGCTTAGGTTGACTGACTCATCACGCTACAGCCCAAACGGCTGAACCTATAAGTATGAAATTTAGACAAAAGTTGCGTTATATGGTGGAGGGTTCATTTAAGAAGCGATTTTTTTTTATTTAACCCTTAAGTGGGTCAAAATAGGGCTCAAAGTGTGTATGGGAAAAAATTTTTTTTTGGTCTTATGTTCTTAAATCTAAATTTTTTGTACTTTTTTTTTAAAATGACTTGACACCTATTTCAGATTTTTTCTCATTTCTATGTTCTTAAGGGTTAAAATGGGTGCCAAAGTTTTTCGATTTTTTTCACCAGTTACGATCAATGCTGGAACAAAACCGCTAATGCCACAACAGTGAAAATTTGTCAATAGTTGTAATTTGTGGACACGCTACGGGTTAAGACAGATTTACTTCAAGTTTAACCCTTAAGGCGGTAAAAATGGGGTCCAAAGTTTGTATGAAAAAAAAAATTGTTTTGTCCGGATTTACTTGCAACTAAGAATTCGTATATTAAATCAAAAATAATTAAACACCTGTTTTAGCTTTTTTCTAATTTTAGCCGTTTAAGGGTTAAACGAGGTTGAAATGTATGAATATTTTTCGTGATGTAGTGTCAACGTCGGGCCCAAACCATTTAAGCTACAACTATGAAATTGAAACTGCAGTAGCATTTTGTAGCAAAACTACCCACCATGAAGAAAAAAATATAATTTTAACCCGTCAAATGCCCAAACCGGGGTTCAAAGTTTGTATGAAATAAAAAAATGTTTTGGTCCGATTTACTTGAAACTTAGTATTTGTAAATTTAATAAGAAACAATTAAACACGTGTTTCAGCGTTTTTCAAAATTCTGCCCACTAAAGGGTTAAAAGGGGTAGAAAAGTTTGAAGATTTTTCCTAATTTAGTTTCAATGCCAGGCCTAAACCATTAAAGCTACAACTATGAAATTGAAACTGCAGTAGTGTTTTGTGGCAAAACTACCTACCATGAAGAAAAAAATATAATTTTAACCCTTCAAATGCCCAAACCAGGGTTCAAAGTTTGTATGAAATAAAATTTTTTTTTGGTCCGATTTACTTGAAATTAAGTATTAGTATACTAAATCAGAAAAAATCAAACACGTGTTTCAGCGTTTTTCTCATTTCAGCCAATGAAGGGTTAAAATGGGTGGAAACGTTGAAGTTTTTTTCCTGATGTAGTAGCAATGCTGGGCCCAAACCATTGAAGCTACAACTTTGAAATTGAATGTGCAGTTGCATTTCATAGCATTACTACCCACCATCAAGAAAAAAATATAATTTTAACCCTTCAAATGCCCAAACCGGGGTTCAAAGTTTGTATGAAATAAAAAAAAATTTTGGTCCGATTTACTTGAAACTTAGTATTTGTAAATTTTATAAGAAACAATTAAACACGTGTTTCAGCGTTTTTCAAAATTCTGCCCACTAAAGGGTTAAAAGGGGTAGAAAAGTTTGAAGATTTTTCCTGATGTAGTATCAATGCCAGGCCTAAACCATTAAAGCTACAACTATGAAATTGAAACTGCAGTAGTGTTTTGTGGCAAAACTACCTACCATGAAAAAAAGAATATAATTTTAGTCCTTCAAATGCCCAAACCGGGGTTCAAAGTTTGTATGAAATAAAAATTTTTTTTTGGTCCGATTTACTTGAAACTAAGTATTCGTATACTAAATCAGAAATAATTAAACACGTGTTTCAGCATTTTTCTCATTTCAGCGAATGAAGGGTTCAAATGGGTGGAAACGTTGAAGATTTGTCCCTGATATAGTAGCATTGCTGGGTCCAAACCATTTAAGTTAGAACTTTGAAATTTGAAATACAGTTGCGTTTTATAGCAAAACGACCAACCATGACGAAAAAAGTAATAATGTTAACCCTTGAAATGCCCAAACCGGGGTTAAAAGTTTGTATGAAATACATTTTTTTTTGTCTGATATACTTGAAACTAAGTATTCGTATGCTAAATCAGAAATAATCAAACACGTGTTTCAGAATTTTTCTCATTTCAGCGAATGAAGGGTTAAAATGGGTGGAAACGTTGAATATTTTTCCCTGATGTAGTAGCAATGCTGGGCCCAACCCATTTAAGTTACAAATTTGAAAAACTACAGTTGCGTTTTATAGCAAAACTACCAACCATGAAGAAAAAAGTAATAATGTTAACTCTAAAACGGCCAAAACGGGGTTCAAAATTTGTATGAAATTATCATTTTATTGGGTCAGATTACCTTGAAACTAAGTAGTCGTGTATTAAATCAGAAATAATAATAAAACACATGTTTCAGCATCAAAAAGGGTGGAAACATTTTAAGAGTTTTCCTGATGTAGTATCAATAACAATGCCGGAACCATTAAAGCTACTACTATTCAATGAACATTTAACTACAGTTGCGTTTTATAGCAAATCTACTAAGCATGAAGAAAACAATAAAAATGATACACCTAAAACGGCCAAAAAGGTTCAAAGTATGTTTTTTTTTTTTTGTTGGATTCATTTGATCTTTACCAATTTGGTCACACACATACACTTCCACGCTGAATCTGCACGACGGATTTGGATGACATTTGGAATAGAGATCATCATCATCATCATCAGCCTGTTAACGCCACCTCTCACGATCCTGTGCCAGGCGCAACCACTGTTTTCCGGCTACTTTGGCTATGTCGTCCAACCATCTGGCTGGTGGTCTGCCAACGGATCTCTTCCCCTCTCGGGGTCGCCATTCCGCAATGGACTTTGTCCATCTGCCATCGGTACGTCTCGCCAGGTGTCCTGCCCACTTCCACTTTAAAGAAGTTATGCGTTTTTTAATAGAGATAGAGATAGCTTACAAAAATACACACCCATGACTCTATTCATGCTAATTTGATAATGGTGAAAGATGTACCCAGGCAACTTCTTATAAGTCTTTGCGGACGAAGTCGCGGGCGAAAAGCTAGTATATATATATATATAAATATACAAGATTAGCTTGTTTAAAGTAATAGGAGATAGGAGATATGATAGGATAGGATGTAGAGATATTATTATAGTATGAAAATGTAAACTAAAGTAACAAAGGACGAGTCTACAGCGGCCATCTTAGTCGGGGAGGGATAAAGATAAAATATTCTTTATTGTACACCAATATAAATGGGAATGGATAAATAGGAAGAAGTTTGATTCTAAATTCAGTGATTTCAGTTGATGTCGGTTGTGCGCTGCTATTGTTTCCTTTAGTTCTCAGTGGACTCTGTAGGTCCACTGATAGATAGAATAGGTGGGATTTCCCAGCACCTTTACAATTCTAACCTCTTGGCCAAAAGAAAAACGATTTCAATCTGTGTAAAGCCAAAACCTACCGTACTGTATAACTGACTACCATATAAGGAATGAAATACCCAGATATCGTGGAAGAAATCATGATGAATAGGTGTAGCTGGGAAAAAAGTATCGGCATTCTTGTTATGGGTCTCTTTTGCCTTTTCAGTGAGATATAAAATGATGATTCTTTGAAAATCGTTCCAGTTTTTGTTTTTTTTTATATTTTCTGAACCTATCGTTCATACATTTATGGAATATATCATGTAGGATTGTATAATTATATCTCACGCATTTTTGTTCGGCAGCTTAACACATCTAAACCATTTAGAAATACACTTAGTTTCTTGTCTTTCGGTTCTTCACAATCACATTCTAGGGGTATTATATTGAACCCTCTTAAACATATTCCTGAGAGTGGCATTAATAATATTACGCAGACTAACTAGGTATAAACACTTCGTTGTAAGTTAAGTTAGATATCTAAAATCTTAACCACCAGCCGAAGAAAATTATTGTTTACGCGTTTCGACATTCTGACGCCAAATGGAAGGGTTCCAAGCAGTTAATTTAACGGACTAGCACCTTGCCGAATACCGCCCAATCCTTGCCCAACCGAAGAAACAAAAGCCTGCGGCCGGAAGCGCCCAGTTAACCGGCAAAATTCAAATTTCGAACGGCGCGAGAGGAACGAGCCATTTCCGTTCCATTTTCGCAACTGGCTGGCTGTATCGGAGGTGGTGAAGCGTGCGGCACTATTCGAAATTTTTAGGATCTACGGATTTATTTGTGAGGTCGGTGAACCGTGGTCTTTTGTGCCTGGCAATCAAGTCGTGGGTTGTGCGGAGAGAGCTAAACACGTAACGAGAACGAAAATCTAAGGTGCTAAAATTCGATTGGCATAATTAGATTCGAGTAATAACCGCGATCGACCAGTTTCGAACCAAATTATAAAATGTTACTTTGTATTTTTGTCTATCAGAAGGTACTCATCTTCGCCAGGGCATCAAGCGAAAAACAAAGAGGTATCCCAGCATGTCGCTGACCCTACCGCGCTGTTACCAAATTACCGTGAGCTCGACGCAAGTGAGCAAGGTGTCAACTACAAATAGGGCGAATTTGACAACTTTCTGTTAAGTTTTTCTCTTAGGGTGGTTATTAATAGTTGAAAAGTCAAATGCTAATTAATGTCAAGCCTTGGCTAATGTCAAATTTGAGTAGCTGTCAGCATATTAATAGACACTATCTTGAGATTGACATTGACATTAGCCAAGGCTTGACATTAGCATTTGACTTTTCTGAAATCACCTACTTGGGTTCGATCTTGAGTCGATGACTATCTCTGATGAGTTTATTCTCCTTATTACTTTTAATTAATTACTCATTTCTTTTTTTCAGGTAAGATCTCTTCGTCTTTTATACTCTTCGTGGTCGTAAGTATAACAAACGTTATTATGGAGCCGTAGAGAGGGGTTCGCTATCATACAAAAAATTGGGCTACCAATTTTTTTTATGGGGCTAACAGCGAAATCTTTAAAAAAATATCAGCGGATCCATAATTTTTTTGATGCAGAATTTAGCATGGAACAACTGACATTTTTCGAGATTTTGTCTTGACATTTCGTCTAGTTTTTACAAGCGCTTTCTGTAATACCCTGTATTAATAGCACACTGCTTGAAAAGTGTAAATGAACAGCGTAAGCCCCTTTACGCTTCTTATTTCAAGTGCCTAGTCCAAAACCCTTACTGACTCAAATAGAGCAAAACTAACAACGACCTAACGTCCGAGCTCTATCTCGAACAGATCTTGTGATACTTGCCACTGAATACCTAGTTACAGAAGGTTGTATGCTCGATCGATTTTGATTTTGACAATCGATCCACTCTTCACTGGATAGGCTCGGTTTCTGGATTGAGAATTTGCTCACTGCCCTAAAAATAATACTGCCGGTTTCTGAATTGAGAAATTCGCTAAGCAAATGGGTAAGTATCGTTCTGTCTCTGCAGATTTCTCACAAAAGAGCGTGACAGAACGATAGTTAAGTATTTTCTTAACAAAATTCTGAATTCAGAAACCGGGCCTTAGTGAGTGAATATTCGTAGATGGACATCTTCAAGTACTGTCAGTACTTCAATCACATGCACGGTCAATGAGCCGTTTTCAAAGAACAAACTCAAATCAGTTCATAGATGGCGCTTGCAGGCGTGGCCATAGAAGAACCGGAACGTGGCTGGCAAAATTAATCTGTGCTAAGCGAAATTTGACAGTCGTGGTAGTCGTGTTTCGGTTCTTATACGCCTATTCGCGCCATCTATGAACTGCTTTGAATCTGTGCTTTGAAAACGGCTCATTTAAGCCGCTATTTCGTAATGAAAGTGCGCTCGTACGAATCTACTAAAATGACTAGGATGCTACTGATTGGTCGTTTTCATCCCAGCTCACTAAAATAGCCGATGTACACGAGCCAAGTAGCATCATAGTAGACACTTGATCCAAGCGCACCTTGACCGTGATAACGCGGCTTTAGGTACAGTCGGCCACACGCTAGGATACCCCTTTTTGTTCAATAGGCGCCCTTATGCCGCGCGTGGTACGAGCTTTACGTTCTGTAAGTTTTCTATTCTGCGCCGACTCTGCCCGTGGCGTCGTTAAGGCGCTGGGCATAGTGAATTAGCCCACGCGCAAAGAAAAATGCACAAGCATTAGGTGAGAGCTATCTAAAACAGCCAGTTTTGTGTTGATATACATAACAGAGCAGCTACCACGAGTGCCAACTGTCACTGTCACTGACAGTGATAAGTTGGATAAACAACCTTACTACTGTAGTATTAGGATACACGACAGACGTCCGGCAGACGTCCGGCACAGCTTTTTCGCACTCGTGGACAAAAGATATTTTGTCTGAAAAAAAGTGCGCCGCTTATTTTTTTCATCCAAAATATCTTCAAAACGTTTATGAATCTCAACACAAAACTGGCTGTGTTAGGTCTCACCTAATTCTAGGGTTTGATATGTGAACATTTTCGATTTGTTTAGTATATTTGATACAGGAATCGATTTTGTGCATTTTACTTTGCGCGCGGGCTTATTATAAGGCTCTATGCACGGCGCCTTAATACGAAATCCGAACACTTATCTCGTCTAATTAGGTTTGTATTGCGAAACGACCTAGAATCAGAATCTCGCGAGGCTGCAGAGCCGGATGCGACTGGGTCTACCCGTGGTTGATAAGAATTTGTATGCCTTTTCCAGCTTCTTCTCTGTAAAAGAAGGCTGGCAGGCAATGGACCTTTTTAAGAGCCTATTAAACTAGCGCCACTATGTAAAAATACATATTTCTTTTGTTATCTTTTTCTGCGCTAGAATAAATGCAACACAATAATAATTGCGATAGACCAATATTCTCCCCTAGATCTTGTCAAAACGGGCGTCGACGCGGCACCAAAAATAAAAACTCTGTGCAAGTTTGCATGGACCCTAAACATGAACACTGCAAAACCCGAGTGGCCAGTTTATCCATCTAGCGTGCGTGGAGTTACATATAAAATTCAATGTCCTGACTTGCTGAGATAGAAATGCACAGCCTACACCGCTGGTCCTAGAGACATGACATTTTCAAGGTATGTTTCTTTTATCTTAGTCAGCGCGGCGAAAAGCTAGTCATCTGTAACGCAAAGTTTCATACCAACATAAAATCTAGTAAACTTTTGCAATTTGCTAGCTCGAGAAAATCTAGGAAGATGGTTAGACCGTAGTACTTATGTATTAGAATACTCGTATACCTTGAAATGTTTAACTGCCAGCAATAAGATGATATCTGCTAGGTCGTTCGAGAATCTGCGTTAATAATAGTAAAATTAATCATTACAAACCTGCGCCAACTAACCAAATCAACAATTATTTTACATTGCTAGTATCTCTGTATAAAAATACTTTATAAAACTTAGATCAGGATCAGGTAAAACCCAATTCAGTAAAACCCCAAGAGAACAAAGCTATAAAATGCGCAGAAAATATTTTCATGCATTTTGGTAATGAATTGCTGCATAGTCACATTATACTTAACGTCGTCGCCGATTTCCAAATTATGATTTTCAAATGCCAAAAAATAGTACAGTCGGCTACACACCCCTTTTAGTTCGATTGGCGCCCTTATGCCGCGCGCGGTAGGAGCTGCCTTGCGGTATCTGTGACTGTGGCCGACCAAAGGAAAATATCATAGCGTAAAAAGTTTCCCGTAGCATGTTTATTATCGACGTGTCGTAAATCCCGTCGCCGACTGTACAAATCGCATGTTGTCGCTCGGGGCGTATTCTAATTAATTAGCCCTGAACTATAAAGAGGATGCAAAAACTGAACGGAGCGTTTTCCTACTGCGTTACAGTCACTGTGTAGAGAAGGTGCAGTTAGTCTGACGCACGTTACGACAAAAAGGATAACTATCTACCAAGGTTCGATTTTGCAATCCCAGATAAGCACTATGCCTTGGAATCATTTGAAAATTGAACTTTTGTAGGGACGAATAAACTAGCTGCGGCTTTAACTGAGGATTATGACCGCATCAAATCGCTTCACCAGTTTAAGAGCTACTGAGCCACAGACAGACACATACATACACACACACACACAAAGCGGTCAAACTTATAACACCCCTCTTTTGGATCGGGGGTTAAAAAGGATCAGTCTGCAGAAACGTACGATCAAATTGATTCTGAGTCTGATTTAACGTCAATAATTGTATGGAAATGTCAAATCAACTCAGAGTTAGTTGGCTTGGGGTGGCATTAATAGACGTCGACTCAAGATGAAACTCAAGTAGGTGATCTCAGAAAAGTCAAATGCTAATGTCAAGTCAAGTCAAGTCAAAAAGTTTTATTCAATATGCCATAAATTAACACCCTATGAGTTTGTCCGATAACGATGTTCCGCTATCGAATCCGATTGCACACTGTAGAAGTAAAACGCCTGTAGCCCCTCTACACAACCGCTACGTCGTCGGAAAACGCGTTTTCCTTATTGCCGGTAATGAAGGCCCCGTAATATCGCATTAACAGTTTTCTTGTCGCGTCAAACGCCCGCTAGCCGCTTTTTATCGGTTATTGGTTTTGAAAAGTACAGGTACAGTCAGACAAACTAGGATAGGTGTACTCCTGTTTGTTCGATTGGTCGACGACCTTCAGAGGTGTGACCACAGTCCGCAGGGAAACAAACTCAAAAAGTTTTATTCACTACTCAGTAAGCATGAACGTCATTTGGGTAAAATTAAATTATCAGCTGTTCCGTACATAAGGTATACGCAGTAGGTACAGGCACCAAACTTATGAAACAGCTGAAAGTTGTTGCTTAATGTTTTGGCCCTATAGTAAAAGATGTTTGTAATGCACTTGAACTTGAAACATTCCCTAGCACGGGTTAGTTCTTTAGAAACAAAACTAAAAGTGGTTAAAATATGTTTGTATTGAGGTGTAATTTCCGGCTTAAAGTTCCGCTATCCAATTCGATTGCAGTTTTACTATCAAAGTGAGGGAATGGTTTTTCCTTTAGCTTACTAAGCCCATTTAATTGTACTGGCAACCCTTGTTTTAGTTGTTTCAGCCAATATGTCTACGGTATACTTACACTTGTCCTTAGGTACCACCCATCTCCACTTTGTTGGATTGGCCTTATGCACCTCTGCTGTCGTCGCAGCCGCTCTATATTGGCAGGCAACACGTTTGTTCTGCTAGGTATATTAGTTTTAGCTAACTAAGTACCCAGCGGCTTCTTTAGCAAGATACCAAGTTGAAACTACTAGCTAGTTATAAGAAAAGACCTTGTTGATCTCACAATCCACTGGCATACCCCCAACACCATTCACTTGACTTCCATATGACACATGACACGCAGTTCGTATCAGAGTAAGGGCATTGACAGACGAGGTGATATCTTGGCACTTTGACACTACAGGGTGCACTCTAAGTCGATAGCGGAACTTTAAGTAGGCTTTCTACTGATCAATACAAACAACTTGTACTAGGTGGCGACAAAAATGGAGCGAAAAAAATATCAGCTGTTTCATACATTTGGCGCAGTACCGAGTCGACCTTTTGTATGGAACAGCTGATATTTTTTTCGCTCCATTGGAATTATTTTGAATCAGGAAAAGCTCGAATTTATGAATAAATTTAGAATAGTCTTTTGGTATTTAGAGAATAAATATTTTGAATCGGGAAAATATGAAAAAATAACAAAACGTGCGTATTTCTCGGCGTACAAACGTGGGTCAACCGGAAGAGAGCACCGGGTGTTCCTACACAGTGTCATATACTATAACGCAAGCAGTTTCGCCACACACACGGCAGTCACACAAACGTACAATTTTCTTTTTTCGTGGGAAAAACTAAGCGTTTTCACTAGATAGAGCCACAATGCCTCGCTGGGGCTTTAAAGACCCACCAACTTAACCCTGCCGTGTTTAGGAGCCTTATTTCGTTGACACGAAGATCAATTTTAGCTTGTGTGGCGTGTGCTCCGTAGGTTTGTCGTCTACGGTTGATTTTATCATGTCATATTAACGGTGTTTCGAGTAATTGTGTAGTTGTTAGGATTTTTTTAGACGCAAGACTCTGTGTAATGTTAATTTGGGAAATTGAGAGCTTGTTTTCATAGTTTTATTGCTCTGTGATACAAGAGGCATTCTCTCTTTTTTTTTAGACTGTATGTGTAACTGTTTAATTTCAGTTTTTCTTAGTTTATAGCTAAAAGTTCTAATTTAGCTGTAAAGCTACGTGGCAGTCGAAACTCTATGAGTTATTGTATGAATCATTCACCGTGTTGTAGAATTCATAAGTTGCAATATTTTCTGCATACTATTTTGCAATACTTGTCTACAACTTGGATATGATCCATATTAGAATCCGACTCTGGTCGGTGCAGCAATCTCCATAAACTCCGGTCGGCTCATTCATACATAGCTTATTACCTACATCACGTCATCCACGCTATCTTTGATTTGGTCCAAATAGCTTCTCTATAGCCTTCCTTTACCCCTCTATAACCTAATAATAAAGCAATGATTCCATGAATACTTTCCTATCCGCAGGAAGTTACATCAGGTGTTGAGAACGCCTTGGTTTAGTATTCAAGACGTGCGAAGGAACGGATTTTACTCTGATTTATTGGTAGAGGTTTTTAGAAGTCACTCGGTAGGACTTTAACTATTTCGTGCTTTTTGTACTAATTTTTGGGGCACGTGTCGCGAAGAAGAGATTCGAATTTCAATGCTATTAAAGTTGGTCGATACAATATCAATGGAAATAGCGGCATACATTTGGCTGGCTTCATACCTATTTACATTGCTCGCTAGGCCGACTAAAGCTAAGATGATGGTAGACATAGATTTCGCAAGCCTACTCCATCTAAAAGGCCTATCTCGGGCACAGCGACGTCCTAATGGTCACTTTATCCATCTAATGCAAGTGAAGGTGCCACAGGAAGCTGTATAAATCATCTCATTACCTAGATGTAAAGGGCTCAGAAGAAATTGCTATTACACTTTACTTTTAATTCAGTCAACTGTCATTGCAATGACTGACTAATCAGCCGGCTTTAGCCGACACGCAGACAAAGTCGTCGAAACAATACGTAGCAACAAGTTGAAAAAAAACTCGATAAACGTAACCCTCCTTCTGGCGTAGTCGGGCAAGAAGCGTTGTTATGTTAGGTACAAAAAAAGTTTGAGCGGTCCATACATTGTAGTTCATTCTTAGGAACAATAATCCTCAACGTTACTTCAACTATCATATATTTTCTCGAAGGAAACCGTCAGTTTTTTCACCACCGATGACTCGGTTGCGTGTTCTAGCCATTGATCGTCATTCAGTCACCGATAGATGGGAAAACACAGATGGTTCACGCTCGGTTTAGTAGGTTCTCTAATCGAGAAAGGGAAACATGTTACAGCGTTTTTTTTACCCGTGACGCGTTATATTTAAAATTACACTTGATTCCACAGTTATTATAAAATACCTTTCAAATTCTCTCCAACTTTTGACCAGAGTTTATGTCAAATCTTCTTAAATTCGTTCACATGGCCCTACGCCTCCCCTAACCAAGGCAATTTCTCCATAGTGCTTCATCTTGGTATTCCCAATGTCTAATCAAATGCCATAATATAAGATCAAATGAAAAAATATCGTCGCAACTATTTTAAAATCGTCAAAACAGAAAATCTAATAAAATAAAAAACAATCAATAATTAAGTCAAATACTGTCAAGTATTTAGTAAATAAGCTTCAACTAAAATTTTGGCAAAATTACGCCATAAGACACGCACGAAGCAAGTAAATGTCACTCTGCTGATTTATTACAAGATACAAGACGTTTATTTGCTTTGAACTTTTATTTATAACGTTATTGTTTAGACCAACGCCCCGAAACTTCTGCATCTTCTTAAGCTGTATCAGTCAGTGTCCTTTCAGCATGATTATTATGTATTTAATTTGTAGAAGATGACGTCAATAGGTGGGGTACATAATTGCCGAGCTATGTACTTGTGAATAATTGCGGGCGTATTGAATGAACGTAGCCAGCATTTGATGGGATTAGAATAGATGCATCTGCTTAGGCAACGCGTTAAATCTGTGGCTTTTTAATTCTTCAAAGTTGCGGTAGGTATGTTAATTCTTGCGACAATTTTTTTATGAAAATTAAAACATCAAAAGTTTCCTTGTTATATCAGAAATACGAAACAAAAAAACAATTTCAGTCCAGTTTTGAAGGAGGTAATTTCGACCCAAACTGCACACTTAAAAATCCTCTCTGCGATCGATACGAAGTCAAATGCGGCCAGTTTCAGTGGTTTACTCGTTTTGTTCAATAGGTTCTAGATCCGGTCTTATTAGCTAAGATCAGTGATTTGATTTCATTGGCGATGCTTGAGTACCGTTTATTTAATGAGATTTTTTCCAAGCGTCTAATATGACTATTTAATAGAATAAAATAACCGTCACAATTAGTCTAGTAATCGGTGGTTTCCATATTAACCGCAGATTTAGTTCAGCGATTTCAGAATCGCCGTAAATTTTTACACTTAGAAAAATCCCCATTGAAAACTAGCAAGGCTGTCCTTGGTCTGAAAACTCTGCAGCCTCCTACGTTTCAGTGTGAGTGACACCCGAAGGTTTGAGCTGTGCCGATGTCGCAACGGTTTGAAACCCCGATCGCCGCTCGCAACCGCCGCCGCCGTTTCACAACACTATTAATTGCCTCACTGAAGATTATGTACAGGGTGCGCGGAGAGAGAACGGATATAAGCAGGGGCTTAGGTCCGTAACGCAATGGCGTGTCTATAGGTTCCCAGTAAAAGGACCAAACCGGGTTTTCCTCGTTTTTGTCTTATAACCAGCGAAATAATCCTCTAGAATTAGAATCCGAATATTCTCGCTCTTTAGGTTTGCGAAAACAAAGCAAAGTAAAAATAAAATAAATTTTGCAATAAAGAATTGATATTATTTTAGGATGGAGGGGGGGGGGCTCCATCGTAAAATCATATCAATTCTTTGCAAAATTATTGATATTAAAAGAATCAATGTTCAAATATTTTTCGCCTTCGACGCAATTTCACACAAAATTGTACCAGAACTATGTGTGTCTTTAAAATAAACGCCTTGATGGAAATATTAAAATGTTCAAGCGAGAGGGATGAGAGATGTAAGATGCGTATTAAACTTACTCGTAAAACACGACAACTTAACACCAGCCTGTATATTACACAGTACAGTTAGCGCTGCTACCGTGCGAAAATCAGATACCGTTTTTATGTATGTATAAAGCATATTTTTACAAACACAATGGGCCACTAACAATCTAAACGTGGCCAATACCATATGTACCGGAGGATTTCTTAGGGATCCCTTGGAAAGGGTTTCCCGGTTCACTTATCAATCACTGTTAAATTAACTGTCATTGTCAGTAGCTCTCCCGCGCTTTCGCTTGCATGAAATAAGTTTGAATTCCAACGGAATGTTTTTTTTTTCAGGGACAAACAGTGGCTCATATTAGTCTTCGGTCTTTGAACTGCCTTTAAACAAAAGTTTCACGTTAAATCCAATGCTACGTTGCTACCTACGAGAAATAAGGACAAACCCAACAAAAACACTTTTGCATTATATAATATTAGTAGGCACACGTTCTTAGGACGGCTGACCCCACCACCATGTGGAACAAAATCTTGAAAGAGAGTTCAGAGAGAGAGGAGGAACAGGTGTTGATTAAGCCCGAAGGTTCTCTCTCTTTCTCTCTGAGAGAAGGCCTGAGCCCAGAGACAATGGGACGTGACGATATTTAATTTTGTTGACGTTACAGACATGCCCAAAATTCGAAATACGAAAATTTCGAATTTTGCAACTTACAATCAGGAAAGATAGACGAGACCCTCCAGTCACAAACAGCGTGCTTGACCAATTTTTCGTTTCTTAATTACAACGTAAGTAATTCGCCTTTCTAGCGCGGAGGTCGCTTGCCGTAATCCTATAGAGATGGGAGTTGTTTTGTGGAGCGAATTATTTTAATTTGATGCCATTTGATTAAAGAGTTGACTTGACAAGGTTTATACTCCTAAAAGCAATGCTGGCAAACAAAAAATATACAACCTTTCCTCCTCCTGAAATGTCTTACATAAAACTTGCGATACCAGAATCTTCCTACCATCTTACAAGAAACGACTTTAAAATTGCAACCCGCAATATATTCTAGACAGCCATACCTCGAGCGTAAGTAACGTATGACGGAAAAGAAATGCAGTATGACTTCTCTGCGTTACACATCCATTGCGTGATAAAATATTGTACAAAATGATAACCTTGAAACCAAAATCATTTTCCAGCAATAATTTATGGACAAAGTACTTTATTCAGGTGTCTTTCGCATGTGTCTTTTACACCCTGTAGATAAAATTTATGACGTTTCCACCAAGTTATTTAGCGGTGCGTTGTCTGTCAATCAGTTTGTCAGTCACGGAACTATTTTATGAAGGTATGGTTGATAAATTATACCTAAACATCCCCACATCCCCAGACCGCGAACAAACCTAAAAGACCTGAACAATTAAAACATTAATTTTAATCTTGATCTCTAAGTACAAATTAGGGTTGGCTCACACCATAAATCGCCATACCAATACAATGGGTCCGAATTGATATAAGAAAAGTTCGCACGGCCATACTGCACATGCAATGCGCTGAGATTGCGCAAATCTTGCGCCGGGTTGCGACAGAGTGTGAAGGGCGGACAAATTTGTCTTTGTCTAGTGTATAGGTACTAGGCTTAAAGACTCGAGTTTTTTTGTGCGTTTTGTTACGGATTTGAGTGGGATTGTCAAGTGGTTAAGTTATACCTGGCAAAGTTTTTCTTCACGTACAAACTTTGTAACTAGTGGTTCGCCCCGAACTTTGAACTCGCGACCCCATATCTCAGCCACCCCTTGACCGATTTGGCTCATGTTCGAACTTAAAAATTCTCTTTGCCTCATTTACCTGCCTAGCAAATTTCATGACATTTAGTAACAACCTTACTACCATAGTACCATAGTACATAAGAGACGTCCGGCACAGCTTTTTCGCACTCGCGGTAGCTACTCAGTGTCAAACCAAATTCTTTTTCTTATTATTTTTTATTCGTTTTTTTTCAGACTGCTACGTTAAAAACAAATGTGATACACTGGCAGTTTCCAAGAATAAAGTTATCCCTATAGTCCGATGTATATAGAGCAATAGCGATTGGGCAAACATACGTATTTACATAGGTTGGGACCCGACCTGCTTCTTCATTTATTTACATTAAAAGTAGGTACCTACGTTCGGCAGGTAATTAATGAGACATGTACCTAGTTTCTTGACAAATAATTGAAGGACTAACTTTCATCATTTTAGGTCTGGGATAGAATAATATTCTCCAAAATACAGTCCCCAAATACAAATTACCCCAAAGATTTACTTATTGAACGAGCGAGCGAAGTTCTCCGAGTCTACTGGAACAATCCGGCGTTTGTATGTTTGTATGTATGTATGTTTGTATGTATGTTCGTTCGACGATAACTTGAGTAAATGAAGTCGGATCGTCACGAAATTTGAAAGGCGAGTAAATGAGGCAAAGATAATTTTTAAGTTCGAACATGAGCCAAATCGGTCGAGGGGTTACCGAGATATGGGGTTGTTAAGTTTATATGGGGTCGCGGGTTCACAGTTCGGGACGAACCTCTAATTACTAATAACTTGAGATAATTTCAAAGTAACCAACATTTGTGAATTTGTAATAGCAATAACTCTCGCTACCTGTGAAGGAAATTAATGAAAGTAGCGTGGCGTGAACTGTGGCCGTAAAATGCACAATTTACACAGTTTTTTTCAAATTTGTAGCTAAATTGAGCATTTTTGTTATTTTAGCTAGTCTAATTTATTGTTGTTGTTTTGTTAAGAAAAGAATACTATTTTACTGTGGTGAAAAAAAAGGCAATAATATCTCAGTATCGCTACAAAATTTAAATAACTGTGATATCCTTTCCTGCTGCGGTACCTACTTTCTTTTACTCTTAATTAAACCCAAACTATATCTCTCTCTCTCTCTAAGGGTGGTATTAATAGTCGTCTGCGATCACCTACTTGAGATCGTTCTCAAGTAGATGAACTCAGAAAAGTCAAATGCTAATGTCAAGCCTTGGCTAATGTCAAACTTGAGTAGCTGTCAGCATATTAACAGACACTATCTTGAGATTGACATTGACATTAGCCAAGGCTTGACATTGGCATTTGACTTTTCTGAGATCACCTACTTGAGTTCGATCTTGTGTCGACGACTATTAATGCCACCCTAAGATACTAAGGACCTTGCCGAATTACAGAGGCCTGTAATTCATCATTTTCAGCCCACATTTGCCCAATGCTGGGCATAGGCCTTTTCCCCTTCACGCCATCCTCCTCGGTCCCTAGCTGCACGCATCCAAGGACCCTCCGTCGCCTTTGAGATGTCGTCTGTCCACCGGGCTGCTGGGCCCTTAGCCTGTAACGCAATGGTGCCATAATGGGCTCCCGGTTGACGGTTTCAATTACGATTTATTAATGCTGTCGGTCCAGTGTCGGTCCTCTTAATGTTTTTGTATTACAGCAAAGAATATTATGAGTCTAATTCTAGAGGATTAGTTCGCTGGTTGTAGGAGAACAACGAAAAAATCCCTGTTTTGTCCTTCTACCTGGGACGCCATTGTGTTACAGGCTAAGGCCCCTGGTCTGCCCCCAATACTGCGTGTTTATCCTATAAAAAATCCACTCAGGCGACAACGTTCAAAAACGGTTTATTTGTTGGAAACTAAAACCTCACCTACAAGGTGTTACAAAAGTACCTAACTCTTTTTACAGGGTAATAGCACCCGGTGATAGGGATCAAAACCTAAATTATTATTTTTTCTCTGTGATGTTCCGTTGATTTTTAAATTAATAAAATGTGAACGCTGCGGCGGGAAAAAAGTATTTTTTAAATATTGTTTTCATTGATTTTCACAATGTTTTAAAAACTCAAAGCTATGTAAATGCATCTATCCACACATACATATGTTAAAATTCGAACTAATACCCAAAACAAAAAAGTTATGATTTTTTTTTCAATTTTTAGGTTTTAAAATAAAATTTGTTTTTTTCACCTTTTTTTTTACAGACTTGACATCCTGTTGACCACTAGGTTACACCCTGTAAATAAAAAGAGTTAGGATGTTTTGTAACACGTTGTATACCTTACCACCTATACGTATATTGAAACACTCCACATAGCCAGTACAAAACGTATCTTCGCCGGCGCACTAGCGTTGTTCTTTCACC
This sequence comes from Zelleria hepariella, assembly GCA_949319315.1. Lineage (NCBI taxonomy): Eukaryota > Metazoa > Arthropoda > Insecta > Lepidoptera > Yponomeutidae > Zelleria > Zelleria hepariella. Next base: position 6,127,922 of record OX439379.1, on the reverse strand, counting down.
TTTGCTCCAGTTGCGCGCGCGCCGGCCCGTGACTGCACGCACCATCGCGCCTGCCTCCCGCAGGGGTGCGCGGAGGCACGAGGTCAGACGAGAGAATGAGTTTTTTTTTTAAACTGAAGGTGCGTTAGAAAAACGAAAAAAAGCGGCAAAGCTTGCCGCGACACCTCGATCGATAGATATACACCGTGCAATTTTAGTGGTTTTAAAGCCGAAGGTATTTAGTTGCACTCGTGATTCTGAGCCAAATTCCAAAATTTTACTTCAAAACGAGCGAAACAAAAAAACACTTCCCAATACAATCGGCTATCGCCAATCGACACACCATTTGTATGGAGAAGTGAATTTTTTTTTCGCGCGTTTTGGAATGAAATTTTGTAATTTGGCTCAGAATCACCAGTGCAACAGAATACCTTCGGCTTTAAAACCACTAAAATTGCACGGAGTATAGATAGAGAACACTTTATTGTACACCAGAAATTAAATGTTTGCACGAATTTTCTTCACCTAATAGTACAGACGGCGGTCTTATCGCTAAGAGCGATCTCTTCCAGACAACCCTTAGATAGCCATTTGTGTAAAGAATATTTAAAATTAATCTCTCTTAGAAATAAGACCTCGATTTCCTTGTATAGTTAGAGTTCTGTATCTCTATCTACGGTATTTACATAGTGTCCAGTGGCACGAAATGAGTGAAGTGGCCGCGCAGCTGCCTGTATTGTCTAAACTCTAATTTTTTTATCGAGTCCACGCAATGACAGTTGCTACAAAGGCTTTTCCTGACAGTTGCATGCTACAGGGTGCACTCTAAGTCGATAGCGGAACTTTAAGTAGGCTGTCTACTGATCAATACAAACAACTTGTACTAGGTGGCGACAAAAATGGAGCGAAAAAAATATCAGCTGTTTCATACATTTGGCGCAGTACTGAGTCGACCTTTTGTATGGAACAGCAGATATTTTTTTGGCTCCATTTTTGTCGCCACCTAGTACAAGTTGTTTGTATTGATCAGTAGATAGCCCACTTAAAGTTCCGCTATCGACTTAGAGTGCACCCTGTAGAAACTGTCATTCCGTGGACTCAAATTAAAAATTAGAGTTTAGAACATGTTTTAGATGGAGCAGACTAGCACGGCGCCCATACCATCCTCTCAGATTATTCAGCCTAGACAAGGCTGTAGAGTCAACTAAGCCACATACTGTATATTCCCTAAAAATCCTTCAAGCCATTCAAAACTCACAAAGAGACAGTTATTTGCTCGAAATTAGAAACGAAAACAGTCTGAAAGTCCAACTCAACACAGACAGCAAATAAATCGCAAGAACCACAAAAAACACATCAAAGTCCGCTTATCTCCTTCCCCATCTGCGTCAGACGATATTAGCCTCGGTTAAACTAAATTAAATTGGCGACACACATAGCTAATTATAATTAAATTTAATCATTACTATTCGTGAAAGTCAACCTCTGAGGAGACAATACTGGGAGGCTCCCACGCTCATCTCCGCGTCGGGAATTCACTGTCGTTCAGTTAACCTACATAATCGCGCTCGCACTTTGACATTGAAGGAATTGTATCACACATAAGCACCCACGTTGGTTGTCTTGGCAACATCTTCTTCTTATTGGCGTGCCTCTTTACTAATGTCAGTTCTTCACATTATTTTTTCCGTGGCAAGCGAAATACACCGTGGAATTGTAGTGGTTTTAAAGCCGGAGGTATTTGGTTGCACTCGTGATTCTGAGCCAAAATCCAAAATTTTACTCCAAAACGAGCGAAAAAAAAAACACTTCCCAATACAAACGGCTATCGCCAATCGACACCATTTGTATGGAGAAGTGATTTTTTTTCGCGCGTTTTGGAATGAAATTTTGTATTTTGGCTCAGAATTACCAGTGCAACAAAATACCTTCGGCTTTAAAACCACTAAAATTCCACGGTGTATACACGGTGTCGCATTTCACATGGTCCAAACGAAATTCATTGATGGGGCTTTCCAAGGGCTATCCAAATAACCCCCATGTATGTTCAGTCCGAGTCACCCAAAATAAGATTTTTTTCAAAAAAACCTTAAAAGCCTCATAACTTCTAAACAACAAAAAATTGCTGAACATGCATGGGGGAAAGGCCCTTGGAAAGCCCCATCCAACCGGAGGGATGTTTTCACCCAGAATTCCCCAACGTTAACTAGGATATTATACGATTACCTACCTACTAGAATAATTGTATTATAATAGCCACCATATCCACCTTCCTCATTTGCACAACTCTACATGTGTTAGGGCACGCAGGACATGATGAAAGTTTGATCATTATTTTGGGGGTACCTACTACAAATAAATACAGCTAAAATTATTGACATCCGTTCCCATCATTTTCCCTTTCTTCGGTCGACCTAGGTCCTCAGACGGTTTAGAAACTACTAGTAAGTCTCTTCCTAAACACTCAAGTGTCTTGGACTTCTTCTTTGAGTCTATTTCAGCCATCTTGACTCGTCAGTCTTCTTATCAGTTGCCTGCCCATATTTGTGTGCCCCTGTCTGAGTCTCCATAGGTACCAGTCAATACTCTTTTGCGCAATGACCGACTTTTCCCAGATGTGACACAATATTTTAAATTACCTTGTCATAGGTCCCTATCCAGGGGGGTAATACTCGGGAATCTCGAAGGAAAAATCTCATTTTGCGGCAAATGTCACATCTCCTATTCTCTCGAAGTCATCCTCGACATAGCGCACGAGATATCGGTGAGATGTTTGCCTTTTTCGCTCGACATGACTCGCGTGGTCGGGAGCAGTCGAGATCGAAATGACATGAGTATTTTCCTTCGAGATGTGTCGAATACGAGATTCCCGAGAATTAGGGGCCAGGACCCGGGTGCAGAGTACGATGACCCGACAATTAAATCGCGCACGAAAACCCGACAAGAAAGCGAAGAAATAAATATAAAACTCAATCACGACCGCCGTTACGCGGCGTCATGGGAAATGCACCTCATACATATTGCACTACATTTCTTCTAATAAGGCTGTAAAAAACGCGTTTTTTTCATCACCCACCCGCAATTAATACTAGAGACGTGTTCAGACTTGTTGGCTCTTGTTTTATGGATGGCTAATGCTCGGTAAATCTGCCAAGTTTGTTTTTCATTACATGCCTGATTTGAGATGCATAAACGGTAAAGAGATACGCTTTTCCGTGGTTTTTCTACCTCTTTCTTTCAACGATATACGTGGGAATTTTCACAGTCAAGGTGACTAAGGCCCGGTTTCTGAATTGAGAATTTCACTAATCAAATACTTATGTATCGTTCTGTCACAAATCTTTTGTGTGACATCTGCAGAGACTGAACGATACTTAAGCATTTGGTTAATAAAATTCTCAATTCAGAAATCGGGGGTAAGGCCCGGTTTCTGAAATGAGAAATTTACTAAGCAAATACTTACCTAAGTATTGTCCAGTCACGCTCTTTTGTGAGAAATCTCCAGAGACAGGACGATACGATTAGTGAATTTTGACAATTCAGAAATCGGCAGTAAGTAGTTTAGACTTTTTCTTATCTTCCAGACTCACAAAAATAGCACCATATTATGTGGTCTCACGTGTGAAGGGCAGAACCTAACGAACTGTTCTAAGGTTCTCCTTTAAAATTATTTTGCGACCAATAGCAAAGCAGCAAACTTTGAATATCCAAAGTATGAACAGCATAACATCAGCAGAATTTTAACCCAGTGAATGGCTATAATAAACATCTACAACAACCTACACTAAACCTATTTTCTATTCTACTATTTGACCTCGAAACCGGAATGAAAAATTCTCCTCTTTCAAATAGCAGAACCTCCCTTTAACCACCTACAATTTGAGCACATATCATCACTGAAATTACTAAGCTGTCATAAGAGAGGCGGCTATCCTATCAAGTACTCTGAACGCCGGTTTCTTATTGGCTAATGACCACTTACCGGACTGACCAATAGCGTTCTAGTTTCGAAATCCAGTTTGTTCTAGTTTCTGTCGCTACCTTTTTTACTAGTAGAGGCTTAATTAATTTTGTGCCGAGATTTTTTGTAGCATTCGGTTTACTATCTTGTTAATTAATAACGGATGTTAACACCATACCGATTCGTTTACGTCGAAGATAAGGTATCTGGCTACTGACTGTGAGATGTTAATGTATAGTCAACGGCTATCAACCTGTATCCGCGCGGAATGAGAATGGGATGCGACCTTTTGGAACTGAGACGCGCGCGGTAAGCAAACTCGCGTCGATGCAAGCTTGTCAAAGTAAAATACAGTATGTTTTCGATTGACTTTGACAAGGTTCCATCCCATTCTCATCCCGCACGCATTATACATGCGTGCATCAACCTGTTACGTAACGGGTGACGTTACAACAAAAAATAAGTTACATTTGCTTTCGACTGTATTGGATGTGGATGAAAATGTGGGCCATATTCATACGCTGCGTCTGGTTACCTTTTTGCAAATAAGTGACTCAGGAGTGCCGTCATCATTTATTTATCATAAAATAGGTACACACGACAGCACGTTGACCCTTACACACTAGCACTCTACTCGGTTACGGTACGAGCGACTTTTCAACAAAAGTTTACACTCTATCGTGATGTCGTGTTTACAACTTATTTCACACAAATACCATTAAATGTAGAGCAACCAAGGGGTTAGCCATCAGTAAAAAGTTTTTTTTTTAATTGGTGAGTTAAATAAATGTAATCCGTAAAGTTCTTGTATGACAGGATCAATATGTAAGACCCCGCATTTTTCAAGCAGTGAGAATTATAATTCTCACTCGTCACTTGTGTAACTTAACAAGGTGTAAATAACATAGTATCTGTTTTACACCCATTGAGCATATAATTCATTAGCACACTGCTTAAAGATGACCATAGTAATTTGGACCATAAACCTAAAGCCACAGGGTGTAATTTCCCGTGACAGTCTCACTTGGGTGCCTTATGGCCGCAAACCAAGATATTTTTTTAACACATTTTTTTATGATTACAATTATAAAGCGTGAAAACGGTTCACGGTATATGTGATGGAGTAATTATACTCTTAACATGTTTGTTAAACAAATACTCTGATTTATACGCTTAATGGGTGTCAATAAATACTTTTCATTTCATTTTCATTTTCAAAAACCGCCTTAGTACAATGTCAGGAGATATAAAAACGAAGTCAAGAGCTTACAATAAAACAATGCCAATCTCCCTCCCTCTCTCTCTCTCTCTCTCTCTCTCTCTCTCTCTCTCTCTCGGAGAGCCGATGAAATAGTGGGACATGTTGACGACATGTTACTCGACTCTAGTCGAGATAACTAGAGGGCCCCAGGCACTGCAGTGTCCAAAGAGGCCACTTCGCTCATCTAGCGTGAGTGAAGGTGCCGTTGGACGATGTATAAATCATCTCATTACTTAGATAAAGATTACTCAATACTTGGACTCATTACTTAGATTAGATGCTAAGGATTATTCAATCGCTAGATAAGCACTATTCCTCAATGTGACGCTTTGAGAAAGTGGGGGATACTGCCCGAAGATGCAGATGTTTTGTGCCGATGTGGAGCCGCACAGACAACAACGTCGCATCTTCATACCTACCCTGATGCTCCACAGTGCAGCTGGCAGGATCTCCTGGAGGCGACCCCCAGCCAGCGCGATCCAGTTGGCACGTTTTTGGGAGCGCGACGTGTGACGCTTTCCACACGAGAGAAGAAGAAGCACTGTTCCTAGGATTAATTTGAAAATGGAACGAATATTGTATGGGCTATTGGTCAAATAAACTAACTGGCTGGGGCTTGAACTGAGGATTGAAAAATCAGGGGGTCTACCGGCTAAGACGAAGCTGATTACCATTGGCGAAAATCGAAGTTCGATTTATGAAAAATGTATTGCCACCCAGTTCATTATACTGCCACCCAGTTAATTTTTTATAAATCGAACTTCGATTTTCGCCAATGGTAATCGGCTTCGTCTTAGCCGGTAGACCCCTAGGCCTAGTTAACTAACGGGTCGCCAAGAAAGCTTCCAAAGCTCCTAATGGCCGGGTACGCGTAAAAGAAAGCATTTTTTTTTCTTGCCATTTAACTTGTAATTGCTTACTAAGCGTCTGATGTACGGCCAAGCGTGAACTTCCGCGTTTCTTCCCCCTGACCCGACGAAGACCTCGTAGAAAGGTTCCCACACGAATCGCTCAGTCATTAATATGCACAGGGGCCTTAGCCTGTAACGCAATGGTGCCAAAATGGGCCCCCAGTTCACAGCTTCAATTCGGAACCCAAAGTTTTTGTTCGAAAGACCGTTATTGGCTTAATCTTATCTTTAGACAATATTGAGAAACTAATTTCAATATTTTTTTGTTTTAGATACGGTTTTAAGACGTCACGCGACGGTCTGCATACTGTTGGCGGTCATAGGAACAAAACATTTTAGCGCATAAAAACAAAACTACTGGACCAAAATAAAAAATATTTAAATTAGTTTCTCAATATTGTCTAAAGATAAGATTAAGCCAATAATGGACTTTCTGTCGGTCCTTTTAATGTTTTTGTAATACAGCAAAGAGTATTATGAGACTAATTCTAGAGGATTAGTTCGCTGGTTGTAGGAGAACAACGAAAAAATCCCGGTTTTGTCCTTCTACCTGGGACGCCATTGATACGCCATTGTGTTACAGGCTAAGGCCCCAGCTCGCATGGCATGGGGGCCCCTATAGAGCGCGATAGCGCGGGATACAGACCCAGCAATGGGCAGAGGTGGGCTGATGATGATGATGATGATGATGAATGATGACAGACCCAAAATGACGGGCGTTAAAAGCTTGACCGCTATGTGTGTGGGTGTGAGGGTGTGCCCTACTGTGGCACCGTAGCTCTTAAGGCTTTAATAAGGGCTAACTAGCGTCACCAATGATAACAAAATCATGGTTTTTTTTATAACCCCCTTTTTGAAAAAGTTAAACAACCGAGTTTTCTATATTACTAAGAGCAATTTTTAGAACCATCAGCCAAGAGCCGAGACCCAGGAATCTAGGCTACAATTTAACTTTTGGCAGAAACGGCCGTTTTTGGCATAAACAAAATTGTAGCATAGGTTGTTGTTCCTAGATTGCAGGTTGTAGGTTCTAAAAATTGCTATTAGTAATATAGAAAACTCTGTTGTTTAACTTTTTCAAAAAGGGGGTTATAAAAAAAGCCATGATTTTTTTATCATTGCTGGCGCTAGTTAGCTCTTATTAAAATCTTAAAATCTTAAACGGGAGATCCGATTTGGATGCGGTTTTTTTTTTTAGACTGAATTAAGACGCATTTTGTGTTTTTATTGAATAAAACAGCCTTACCTTTGAATAAACATTACAAAGTATTTAAAATCAAAGCATTACTATGCGAATTCAAAGATAAATTAATTTTAAAACTTTTTCAATTTGATCGCAATAGCATCAAGGGTAACCCCCCTGCACGAAGCTGGATATCGCCCGATCCGTCCTCTCTTTCCTTGGCCTGCAGATCCAAAAGTAACGTTACTGGCTAATAGCAATATCAATAGCTCACAAAATATTGTCTTTCTTTACGTAAAGAGGTTTTAAAGGACCCCATTTCAATAAATCGCCATTACAATCTGAATTTTAATTTAATGGACTACTCTGAATTTCAATTTAGAACACATTCGACTGGCCTCAAAACGAAACGTAACCTCTGACTCCGTCGCCCCGTTTCAAATTTTAAAAATCGAACACTATCGGAGCGTTTAATGAGTCTCGACTCGATTGATGACCGAAAATCGCTCGTTCAATTTCCTGTGTCGCTGGCTATAAATAAAAAAGTTGAAAAAAATACGACTTTGCCTCCATTTCTTCGGGGTCATAGCACCCAACAGGAAACTACGTCACGGGTCGCCGACGCCGCTTACAAAACCGACCAACTCATTCTTCAAGACGCCAGATACCGTATTCCAAATGGCCAAAGGCCAGTTTTGCTTGCGGAAACTACAGTTTCGAAACCTTGTCAAAACCGCCACGGTTCTCTAGGAAAAAAATTAAGCTAAAACTTATTTTTATTCCTACCATAAGTTCTATCAAAAATGCTCGGTGTGTGTTTTGTTTTTATAGCCAAACGCTGTATGAATTTTTCGGACATAAACTTTTGCCAGTTGTAGCCCATTTTTCTTGGAAAAATTTGCAAAAATCACGCCCTACATACTAATATAGAGCTGCAGTTTTTTGTGTGTCTTTTTAGACTAACAGGTTTTTTTTTTGTTGAGTTTGTAGACTCTTCGTCATAAGTTCAGTAATTGAGATTTATTTTGAGTCTTTATGAACAATTTGGGTCCATAGTACCAATTTATGTACCTACGCCCTCATTATATCTTGAAAACTATTGCTTTTCCATATAAGTTAAAAATAGAAGGAATTAAAATCTAGCGTCTGCAGTCAAACACAAGATTCAAAGAAAGAGAGATGTCTGTCAAACGTGAAATCTCACTCATTACTAGAGATCGGAATTGGGTGTGTGAAAATAAAGTTTGCAGCGGGACATAATATGGAACTGTTACAACCACGCTCGTTTTCCTTGCATCAATCTGTAGCAACACTTTTTAACTTAAGATACAAATCAAAAAAATAAATTAAAGCCGCATTTTGCAGATATATAAAATTCTGTGTTTGACCGACAAAGAACAATTAGGACTAAAAGACCGAATTTTAACTGGAAAAGTACAAAACAAAATATAAATTGGAACTGTATTAGCAGCTTGTAAATGTTTATAGTTCGGTGTTTCAAAGGTAAGGAACATGTAAAACAAAAAAAAAACCGAAACTAAACCGGTAAAATCCAAAACCGGTTTAACTTAAGTGCAAACTTTAGGTATTTTCACACACCCAATTTCGATCTCTGCTCATTACCAATCTAAAATAAATTAAAATCTGTTACAGTATTGATGAAAAAAGAAAATGTTTATTTTCTACAAATGCATTTAAAACTGATACCTACACACAAATCTAGCCCGCCACAAACTTGCGGCAACAACAGTTATCCGGGGCCAAATAGATAGCATGCGCACAGTGGTAGAACGAAATCTCTCGGGTCACTGATTGTACCTCTCACCCGCTAACTGTACTCGTCTGCTTAATTGACGACCTCTTCCTCTAATTAGTTGCTGAGGTTTTACGAGCCATTCGCTTGTTGTAGATTGCATGCTGGTTTACCTAAAAAAGTAAGATGTAGCCTGTACAATTGTACTCTGAAAAACTGACATACGATGGTCCGGAGGAAAACACCTGACGGGTTGGAGGTTAGACCAACCTCATCACGCTCAACACCACAGTACTCGTATTTGATGCAATATGCAATATACTCGTACTTATCCGTAAGACTTTGTAAGACAAGTATAGCCCCAAATGAAAGACCACGACCCTCAACAATGAGGATTCCTACGAAAGGAAAGGGGGATTCCTACGATCTGATGAAAATCTATTTAGGGTCAGGGGGTTGTAGTGTTTTTATGAGAAATTGTATTAGGTGACGTTTGCAGAGGCTCTAGGCATTGTCAAAGAAAGAAGATGGGTGAGTGGGAAAGGCAATGCGCAGAACTGATCGGACATTTTCAAAAGATGTAGGTAACATAAGCTAGATTGTTACACATGGATCAATTAAAACATTTCTAATGTGAACACGTCTCTCTAATAGCTCTGTTTTCCACAAGTTTTTCTCACAGAAAGGAATCTCCTGTTTCACCGTTCGCAAGAAATATAAATAAACAACGTATGAAACGAAACCTCGCTCTGACCCGTCGCAATTAATTCAACGAACCGACGATTATTAGAAGCGAGTAATTAACCATAATCGACGAAAAAACTTACACAGTCGACACGGAAGCCGCTGCCGAGCAATCAAGGGCTAATAAAAAATCGAATTAATCGATGATGCGAGATCGATTAACTCGACGCAGTGGTATCGAAGTGGCGAGTCAGAATTTTTTCTCTTTGGTAAAGATGGGTTATTGAAGACCTGCAGTTTCATACTGTTACTTTGAGTTATACGGTAGCTAGAAATAGAAGAATATTGGACATGGGAAGGACTACAAATATGTTTTGTATTTATGGATTTGATACGATGATGATGGAGGAAAATTAAATATAAAGAATGAATGCGAGTGAAATGCTGGAATTTTCTTTTACTCTTGCCCATTTACCATGGATTTATGATTGGTACGTGTGAAAATCTATAGCAAATAGCTATGGATTTTATGTACTAGGGCTTAACTCACGGGCCTATGAGGGCTTTCCTCTATTAAAAGGTCAAAGACACTCGAAAAAAATACAACAACAAAACAGATGTTCCCATCCTTCAAATATCTCCGGCGAGTCATCGACCCGAACAAATTCTACGATTCCAAACAAAATGACTGAGACAAAATGACACACCGCGCGACGGCCAAATGACATAATTGTCAAAATAGTCAACTGCGCTGTCAATCGCACGTGACAGCATGCCGTGACAGGGATGGCGCTATATGTCTCCACAGAGAGGACAAGAGATGCCGAATGGCGCATCAGTGTCAATTATAGGCGGGAAAACGGAATTAGAGAGCGCGCGCCGCGGTTTCAAATTTGGAACCGTTTTGTTTTAAATCGATAAATCGATCGATTTTGTGGTCGAGCTCTCGATTGCGTGTGGTCGCGATTTGGGACTGAGCTTTCTAGAAAAAAGAGCATGATTTGATTATGGTTTTAGTTTTGGGGTGTGATTTGGAGATTGTATGGCATTAGTGGCGGTTATGGTTGTTTGTCGTGTCAATTGAGGGTCGTTGAACTGTGGAGATGAGTGACGTGTTTTGTGAATGGAAGACGGCGAGTGGGGTGTGGACCTTTGTAGGCCTTGGTCGGTCATAGGTAGGTTACATGGTTCTTTTAACCTGATTGCCCAAAACAAAAACAATATTTTTGATCGCAGTAATAAAACTAACTATTGAAGTTAGATTTCGGAGTAGCGAGCCTTAGTACCATTTAGAAGGTAGAGCTATTCATGTTTCTACCTACGATTTATTTCATATAACATTGTGTTTGATCATGGTTGTTTGCATGATATGTTTTCATCGGTGTTTTTAAAGAAATCCAAGTTTGTATTCAATGGACAATATTATGGACATGCCCTCTGACCCAAGAAACCCACGACCAATCACACAATCCAACCCAAAAAGACCTCTTGCAAATAAAGATCGCACCAGTATTAAATAAATATAGGGCCCGCGGTTTTTATGACCATATTTATTAGTAAGAGGTATGAGAAATCGTAATGTTTTGCTGGACGTGCCTTTAAACCTTTCAACGGTTGACTTCTACCACTTCTCCAACTGAAGAACCGAGGTCCAGTACTTTATTGTACTAGCTCGGAGACCTCAAGTTTGTTTGCTACGAGGATACAGAATTCCTGAATGGTTTTGGTGACTCCGATTTAAATACTGGAATTAAGAAATTGTAGCTCTCAAATGTACCATCGCGAAAAGATTTGGCTTGTCCGTCCAATATTTGGAGGCCTCTGCTTCAACAGTAAAGGTATGGGCTCAGAGGGTGCTACAGATTGGTTTGCTTTGTGGTGTTGGCATAATTATAAGGTACGGTTAGGAGGTTGGCACTTTTCGACCGATGTGGGTGTTCGAAATATGAAATTACGAGTCGAGTTGGCGTGTCAACTTTTGCCGACCTTTTTTCGCATTTTTGAATTGAATGAATTTTGAATTTTGAATTGATTCTGCTTTAAGGTTCAATGAAAGTAGTGTGGCATAAAAATGCTAAATTTTCGGTTTTTTTTCCATTTTGTAGAAAATATAAAAAAATAATCTACGATTTTTGTTTCACGGCAACCAAATTTTATTATTTTCAACAGAACGAAAATAATTGAGCTGATTATAAGATAAGCTCAAACTTCTAATATTTCAGATTTCAGAAATGCCCTCCTAAAAATATTTAGGATCAACTAAGTAACTCAACGAGTCAATGCAACTGCTTTATTCTTAGGGAATAAAATGTGTGGTATCTAATATCTATAACTTTTAATAATAAATAAGATACAAAGGTTTCCTGTTGTAATAATCCAAGATACATACATCTAAAAATTCCGGGCAATAAAGCTATAACTAACCAGAGATACAAAATAAGTAAAGAATACCAAACTTTGACACATTTATATCACAACAGCAATAAGCGAAAAAAGTCCAGGAACGCGTTCATTATAAAGTGATAAATAAAATTAACCTCAGTTCACACTGGATCAGGTAATAAAGTGCAACCGAAGCACAGACCAAAGGACAGTCATGGATGGTTTAAAAGTAAAAAAATCTTGGCTTGAATCTGATATCATGTCTGTTGAGAAACGATTGATCCAGACGAAAAGTAGCACATTCTCCGATATGGATATTATATTGTGATATGACCCATTTGCTACTTTAATGCTGGAGGTCCATTAAAGTCTATTAAGGCGCTGGGCATAGTGAATTAGCCCGCGCGCAAAAATAATGCACAAAATCGATTCCTGTATCAAACACACTAAAAAAATCGAAAATGTTCACATATCAAACCCTAGAATTAGGTGAGAGCTATCTAAAACAGCCATTTTTGTGTTGATACCCATAACAGATTGCGAGATATTTTGTTTGAAAAAAAGTGCGCCGCCTATTTTTTTTCATCAAAAATATCTTCAAAACGTTTACGTATCTCAACACAAAACTGGCTGTGTTAGATAGGTCTCACCTAATTCTAGGGTTTGATATGTGAAAATGTTCGATTTGTTTAGTGTATTTGATACAGGACTCGATTTTGTGCATTTTTCTTGGCGCGCGGGCTATTCACTATGCACCGCGCCTTAAATCGTGTTTAAATAAATTTCCAATAAATTTACCGAAAGCAAATTTTCTTACCAGAATATTTTTCGATTGCATGTCTTTCGGTAAGTAGTAAAACTACTTACTTAACTTATCTAGTACTTCTTCTAATCGTATCAGTGGCTTGGCACACTGGCTAAGTCCGACAGGTCCATGAATATCATTGGACCGCAGATCTACGAGTACCTACCTACAACGCCATTCCGAGCGAAATAAAAGACAGTAAAACTGATTTAGCGTTTACAGTCAAACTCAAAAAGCTTCTGGTTAGCAAGGCATACTATACGGTTGACGATTTTTTTTAACCAAAATTAGTTACTTTGACCCTGACATAATATTATTAATTTACTGATTGTATTTACATTTTCCAAATTTTTATTCACCAAAATATTTTTAGGATTATTTAATGGAATGATACTTGCTTATTATAATAATTATATTACCTTGAGTAATAATTTAATTCAATAATTTTATTGAACGAGCGAGCGAAGCGAGAAGTTCTCCCAGTCTACTGGAACAATCCGGCTTTTATGAATGTTCGTTCGACGATAACTTGAGTAAATTTAGTAGGATCTCCATGAAATTTGGTAGGCGGGTAAAGGAGGTAGAGATAATTTTTAAGTTTGAACATGAGTCAAATCGGTCGAGGGTTTGCTGAGATATGGGATCGCGAGATCATAGTTCGGGGGAAGTAATCATTATATTACCTTGAGTAATAATTAAATTTATTAATTTTATTTTATTTTATTTTAATTTATTTTAGTCACCCTATAATAAGACACTGACGTGTAAATCTCATTTTACCAATAAAATAATACAATACAATACAATACAATACAATACATCGATACTTCTGACTTTTTCAGCTCTACGCGGGCGCACGCTGAATGCGCGCGCCTGATTAGTCTCCGCACACCTTTACATCGCTTTGACACCGCCGTAAATATAGCCCGGTTAACGTTTAATAAAGTATTTATCATAATCACGTTAAATTGAACTTGAAAAATGTGATATAAATGGAGGAGTTAATTTTGAAAAGAAATTCTCTGGCGACACGGACGTAATGTTATTTTATTCTTCCTCCTTGATTTCTTTTGCAACGGGAAGATATATTTTTTTTATTTTCGTACAAAAATGTACTTAAAGGTAGGTAGAATAAAAACCCAGTGATAATCAAACTGAAGTATTCCGTGTGGTATTCCACTTTCACATCAATCACTTTCATGTGTTTTTTAATGCATCTTCCACAGTTTGAATACTTTTGGACTACACGATTTCATTAATAACTAAAAGCCACATTGCCCGGTGGCGGGTGGCCCCCCAGGTCTCCAGTTAGCTATTACTATAATTTTTATCCCATACTAACCCTTTGTAGCTTTTAAGATTATACTAACACTATATGGGCTTGTTATTTTAGATCTGTAAGAACTTATTGCCTGAAATAAACCATTATTATTATTATTTACTATACGTAGACGAAGTCGATCATAAACTGACACAAGATAATTTAAGTTTAAGCCAACTTATCCAAAATAATCTACTTACAGGGTTTCCATCGTTTTATCGAAAGTTATTTTGCCGAATGTCGTACACACGACAGCACGTCAGAGTGTACACTTTTGTTGTAAAGTCGCCCGTAACGTAACCAAGTAGAGTGTCAGCGTGTAAGCGTCTACGTGCTGTCGTGTGTACTATCAACAAGGATTCGACTCATTCGGTGTCTTTGGTCTTAGGGTGGTAGACAGTCGTCTGAGATCACCTACTTGAGCTCGATCTAAAGTCGGTGAACTCAGAAAAGTCAAATGCTAATGTCAAGCCTTGGCTAATGTCAAACTTGAGTAGCTGTCAGCAAATTAATAGACACTATCTTGAGATTGACATAGACATTAGCCAAGGTTTGACATTAGCATTTGACTTTTCTGCGATCACCTACTTGAGTTCGATCTTGAGTCGACGAATATTAATGACACCCTCAGTAGAGAAGCCACGCGTTTTAAAAATTGTTCTTATTGAGCATCATATAGGTATAAACGTTAACACCCCACTTACACAGCTATTGGACTCCCGTTATCGCGGCGGCGGTCGCTCGCGCGGTAGAATGTTAAACAGACCGTCGGCGGCGGCTTTGACTTCGATACGTTATTTTGTGCTACGACTGATTTGTAACGTTGTCATGGTAGCTGTGGTTGTGACAGGTACGAGTATTTGTGTAATGTCCAAGTTATTTTATAATAACGGATTATCTGTAGATAAGGGCATTGACAAGATGCGGGGGACCGTGAGAGGTGGCGCGAGGGGAAAAAGGCCTATACCCAAAAGTGAGCAGAGATGAGCTGATGATGATGATGTAGATACACTGATACATGGATTTCTAAACTTGCCTTTTATCTTAATATGGAACCCGTAGACTCTACTTTTGTCAACGTTTTTTGGCTAAAGTTTTCATACGACACCTCTACAATTTTATTTTAATTTTTATCTACGCATCAAGCTTAGATAAGAACCGGTACTACAGCTGCCATTTTAAGCCTGCTGATAACTTTTCTGCCACCCTAAGACGGCACCCGTAGACTGAACTATTGTCTCCTTACATTTTATTTTCACGTCTTTACGGGAAGCTTTAAATAAATGCGTATGTCATGTTAGAGCTGATACCAATTTCAGGCATATTTATGTATTATCTCTCCCTCGATTCTGAAGGATATCGCCAGGAAACGAAATAAGCAATACTTACAATCCGTTTGTTATTTTCACAAGTTAGTGCTAAGGGCAGCTCAGACTCGGGCTCATATTTAATTCATATCCTCAGATACTAACGTCTCAATTCGGTATTCAAAGTGGATAGATGAGGGTGGACGGAAAATTCACAGTCACGACTCGGGTATGCCTGTGACACAAAATAAGAAGGTACAGAAATACTATTCGAAAACTTTTAGGCTGACAAGCTATGAGCTATCTAACACAGCCAGTAACCGGGCTGTTCACTATGCAGGGTGCCTTAAATGAAACTCTCAATACGTCTACTCGATGTTAAGCACTAATCCTACTATCCTATCCTACTTCCTACTAATATTATATTTGCGAAAGTTTGTAAGTATGGATGGATGGATGTATGGATGTTTGTTACTACACGCTGAAACTACTGAACGGATTTGGATGAAATTTGGAATTGAGACATCAGAATAACATCAGAATAACACATAGGCTACATATTATTACGCTTTTACACTTAGGAGCAAAGTATAGCATATATCCTTTTTCTGTAGTCCATGCGAAGTCGCGGGCAAAAGCGAGTGTAGAATACTTACAAGTGTACCTTAGGTCTAAACACCTTAGTTTGAGTGAAAATGCTTACTCCCCCAGGCTTAGTCAGCTCTAACTGCTTGACTCTATTAGTAAAGAGTTGAAGGGGTTGCATTACTATGTAATAGAACCCTGTTTTGGTTTGCATCTTCTTATTAATTGGGAGTTTATGAAAGAGGTCATCTCTGTCTTATTGTGCATCTACTTGCTACTTTATTTCCGCATCCAGTCCTGTCCATCCCAAGGTTGTCTGGAAGGGATAGCTTTTAACTATAAGGCCGCCATTTGTACAAAATTTTGTTGAAAAATGTATCTGTAATATTCTTTCTGTTGTGAAATAAAGAGTTCTCTATCTATCTATCTATCTTTATTAAATGTCATGACATCCCTTTTGGCACCTTTTGGGGACTTAATAGGCCTTTACATCTAAAGGTATTTAGAAGATGAATATGGTGCCCAGTGGCACCTCTTCTTATACTAGATGACTAATTGGATGCTGTTATGCCTGGGACATAGGTATTTAGAAGAAGTAGGCTTGCCAAGCACCTATACATAGCATCCTTAGGGTGGCATTAATAGTCGTCTACTGAAGATCGAACTCAAGTATGTGATCTCAGAAAAGTCAAATGCTAATGTCAAGCCTTGGCTAATATCAATGTCAATCTTAAGATAGTGTCTATTAATATGCTGACAGCTATCAAGTTTGACATAAGCCAAGGCTTGACATTAGCATTTGACTTTTCTGTGTTCACCTACTTGAGATCGAGCTCAAGTAGGTGATCTCAGACGACTATTAATACCACCCTTACTACCCTTAGTCTTAGCTAGCCCACAGTTAAGACCTGGTTATTTCGATCAAGCAACACTAAAATGTATTCTTTGTGGTTTAATCGGAGCTGATGATATCTTGATTCTTCTGTGTTTCAAAACGTTTTATGTTCGGCCTATTGTTAATAAAATTATTTAATATAATCTACTGGAAAACACCCAAATGTCAAAGAGAGTAGGCAGGTGGTCCGGTGATCGGTACTGCTGCCTTGAACTATTAAACATCCGGCCAAAACCGCCTCGATAAAAAATATTGGCTTTATTAATCTAGTGCAATTATTTAATTAACCAGGACCACCAGGCAAATGGGGATCAGGCCTTCCGCACGCGCGCTGGTTCAATGATATTGTCAGCCTCGCGGGCCAAAACTGGATGCACATGGCAAAAGATAGAGACAAATCGA
Source organism: Zelleria hepariella (assembly GCA_949319315.1). Taxonomy (NCBI): domain Eukaryota; kingdom Metazoa; phylum Arthropoda; class Insecta; order Lepidoptera; family Yponomeutidae; genus Zelleria; species Zelleria hepariella. The sequence continues at coordinate 6,110,493 of OX439379.1, read as the reverse complement.
AAGAGATGCAGGAGACCTTTACCCTTTAGACAGGGGTTCAACTAATCTAATGTAATGCATGCAATAATCATTTTATTTTCTATACTTATACAAACATTTCAAATTATTATTCAATGTGACGTCCTGCAAATCCTGCAATATGACAAAACTATGTAAATAGGCGAAAAGAATCTTTAAGGCCCAAAACTAGGCACAACTAGCGCCGCCAATCGTATTCAAAAAGAAGATACGATTATTTTTCCATTAGCGGCGGTAGTTGTGCCTAGGTTATCACCTTAAGGTGGGACGATAGCAAGGTGGCGGGAAATTAAAAATGTTCACAGATTTTTACATTTACAAAATGTAAAAAACTGTGAACATTTTGAATTTCCCGCCACGTTGCTATTGTCTCACCTTAAGTCGCAGAGTGAACCTTTTACAGCAATGGTTTTCGTATTTTGTGGCAACATTAGACGTGCTTTGGCCGGCAACAAAAAGACGAGTGATTTATCGAATCGTGTACCATAGTTTATCGGTTTTGAAATTGATTTTAATTTTAGCATCACAAAGTAAGGGAGGCATAACTCAATTTATTGTAACTTAATATTATCGTACCCGAGTATAGGACAAAACTGCTAACATTTTTTTATAAATAATTTAAATAACAAGCCTTCATCACTGATCTGCTATATCAAGGGTACTCAACCCCAGGCACGCTGTGGCCCGCGAAAGAATTTTAAATGGCCCACGAAAGTAAGTTTTGAAATATGCACCATTGCGCATGTCCTGAGAGTAACTGAAATAGATATTATTGTCGTGAACGTCTGAATCCACAGTTTGGCCCGACTGTTAAAAAGTTTGAGCAGCGTTGTGCTATCGCATTTTAAGGGAAAATAAATATGTACGTAGCTACAAAGTTTCGTAGCATATCCGTAGCGCTGCGCATATAAAAGACATCAACGCGTTGTCTAGCGCTTTCAAAAGCCCACGTGCGTAGGCTCAACGTTTTTCTTGTTTAGTGATATTTTATTTTATTTTTTAAAGTGGGAGTTGGAACCCCTGGTGTTAAAATACTTATGTTCACGTATTGAAACAATATAATGTAATTGTATTGGAACGAAAAAATAACATTTGTGAAAAAGAAACCTATTATAATTTTTCAAAGGAAATTGTCTTTTTGTGCTCAATGAAACAAAGCTTGTAGTCGTAGCTTTAAGGTGCCTTTGATTGAATAAAAAGATCAGCTCGATTATTAACGATGAATTAGGAACGAGAGTGAAATCCTGTTAAAGTGGTTTCTGGTTTTCTAGGCACAATGCTCGTGCAAACGTTAGCTTGTAAGATGTCTCTAATAACAACAAGAAGAGCCCGCGAAGGCTGTATACCCTGTAGAAAGCCAGCTCGTGACCGCATGACGCGGCTGGACGCGTGCGCGCGACGTGCCTTGCGCACGCGCAGCGCATACGCGCCGCGTTAATGACGCACGTGGCTTGCTCACCACGGGCTTACGACAGGCTTAGATACAGCCTACAACTTACTTTGAGATGTCTCGATACAACGCCATTATCAATAGAAACTAAAAAAAAGTAAGATGTAGCCTACAATTGTACATGTCCCACTAGCTGGGCAAAGGCCTTCTCTCAGAGAGAGAGTTCGAGCTTAATCACCACGCGTGCTCAATGCGGGTTGGCCATTTTTGTGTTGAGGGTATAATGCCTCATACGCTCAGGTTTCCTCACGATGTTTTCCTTCACCGTCAGCGAGTGGTGTTGCTACTAAAAGTTCACAAATATACATAACTTTGAAATTAATTAAAGTCATAGGTACATGCCCGCACAGGGATTCGAACCTGGGTCTCTCGCTTCCGAGTCCATTGTTCTACCCACTAGGCCACCACCGCTCACTATACCACTAAACCGCAATAGAAACTATTAAATTAAAATAAAGGTGTAAAAGAACGTAAAGCGGAAGCCACCTGACTACATCGGAAACGAGGCGCTGCGTCTATCCATACCCGGGCGGAGATCCAGAGGAAGACCGAAAACCAGGTGGATGGACGTGGTCAACAAAGACCTCATAGAATGCGGAGCCTCCGAAGACGACACCAAGAACAGGGCGAAGCGGAGAGAGAAAACAAGGAAAGCTGACCCCACCACCATGTGGGACTAAAGCTCGGAAGAGAGAGAGAGAGAAAGAAAGGTGTAAAAGTAAAATGTAGCCTGTACATCTTCCATTAGCTGGGCAAAGGCCTTCTCTCAGAGAGAGGGAGTTTGAGCTAAATCACCACGCGTGCTCAGTTCAATACCACTCGCTGACGGTGAAGGAAAACATCGCGAAGAAAACCTGAGCGTATGAGGCTTTATTTATACCCTAAACGCAAAAACCGCCAAATAAAGGTGTGCCAAGCAAAAAATTTTAAATTAATGAAATGTACCTAGTAGTTTAAACAAAATTATAATCGAATTAAAATAATGTTTACCTCTAGACCTTATTAACCCTCGACCCAAAAAGAGGGGTGTTATAAGTTTAACCGATACGTGTGTGAGGGTGTGTATGTCTGTGTGTCTGTCTGTGGTACCGTAGCCATAGCTCTTTAACGGGTGAACCGATTTGGATAGGATGGTTTACAGCAACAGTAACTTATTCCCTAACTTCACCAGCATCGATATTTATTTCTTCTAATTTGACTACATTTCTCGGCTGCGGGTCGGAACCATTAATCATACAGCTCTCTCCGTCACACCCTTCACAAACAGCATCACCCCTCTCGCTCTCTCGTATTTGAATTCACGAAGCGTCTTGAAACGGCGACACAGCGCGTGCCTGAATGTGCTTTAGGTTGTTTTTTTATGGACAAAATGCAAGAAAAACCGTAAAATGGTGATTGTGAATGGTTAAATTGGGGATTAGTTTCCGTTTTGAGGTTGGTTTTTGTGAAGGCCTAGCTCGAGTTGGTTTTGAGTTAATTAAATAGGTTCCTTTGGATGTTCTGAAGGTTTGTCGATAAACGACGCAGAAATTAATGGAGCTTACGGGTTTAAAATAACTAATTCGGGTCTAATTAGTAAATTAATAATTAAATTGGGTCCAATTATAGAGTCGATTTTAAATATGTGGATGTATGTTTAATATTATATTTTATGGCGCCTGGTGAAAGGATTTTGTACCTAATTGAATAAGTTCTGTATCAAATACACTAAACAAATTGAAAATGTTCACATATGAAACCCTAGAATTAGGTGAGACCTATCTAAAACAGCCAGTTTCGTGTTGACATTCATAAACGTTTTGAAGATATTTGCTTGAAAAAAAAAAGGCGGCGCACTTTTTTTCAAGCAAAATATGTTGCAATCTGTTATGGATATCAACATGAAACTGGCTGTGTTAGATATGTCTCAACTAATTCTAGGGTTTGATATGTGAACATTTTCGATTTTATTAGTGTATTTTATACAGGAATCGAGTTTGTGCATTTTTCTTTGCGCGCGGGCTAATTCACTATGCCCAGCGCCTTAGGCACAATTTTTGGTACCTTGTATTATTGCAGTCTTCCTCACAAGGTTTCCCAATTGCTTCACGTAGTTTCAGTAGCGTTTTACTTCCATTTTAATAAAATCTTCACAAAACGCCATAAGTCATAAGCCTCCGGTGTTCCACACTTCGAACCTACGTTTAAGAGCCCAAAGGAGGCGGGTTACTTAGGACTGACGGTTGCCAAGCAACGGTTGCTTAGCAACGCCGGCAGTGCCTTCGGGCCCGGCTGTAAAGGTATACAAAGAAAGTTTATTACTCGGCAAGAGTGTAGGAATATGAATATGAGGATTTGGGCCGATCGATAAGCGAAAGCGTTTTGCTGACCTTACAGGTGACTTTGGAACTAAAATGTTAAGGTGCAGCTGCTTTTGACTGTATCTCATCATCATCATCATCAGCCCACTGTTGGGTATAGGCCTTTTTCCCTTCACGCCACCACGTTCCCTTGCCATCCACATCCATGGACTCCGCCGACACAACAATCTCGTCCGACCATTATACTGTATACGACTAGGTTCAGGTCCGTTCAGGTTCTGCTCCAGCCTGGATCATGTTTGTTATTTACAAGTTAGGTTGCCATTGCCACGGCGTTGCCAACTAAGCCAAGAAAAGAAATCCTGACAAATTGAGTTTAGTTAATAATTTGTGGATTCGGTTTTTAAAGGATACAAAAATGGTTTCTTCGCCATCATAATCACGATAGCCTCGAAAGATATTGTGATAAATGTTGAAGTTAAACAACAAAGACCCTATTTTCCGTCCAAAGTTCTGAGTGGATAGACATCGTTATTCTTCTCACTTGTAACACACAGTAAAAGTGTTAAAAACTCTGTCATGTTTCCGCCGCTGCCTGGGATTGCGACTGCCAACATCAAGGCTTTAAAATGAAACGCTTTATGAGGCCCGGCTGCTTTGTCGAGCTAGTTTTGTTGCCTAGCTGGATGGTTTTGCTTGGCAAAAAATTGTTCTGCCATCCGCAATAGATAAAGGAAACTTTGGCCTTTAAATCTATGGTAGGTAGAAAAATTTGAATACCTACTCACTCAAGCTAGATGGGCGAAGAAACCACTCAGATTCTGTAGTGCTTGGAACCTGAGTTTGTATGGTGTAGGCTTGCCCAGAACCTATACCATCTTTTGGGCTTAGTCGGCGTAGTTTACACAAAACAATGAAAACGTACGGAACCGAGGGTTTGCACACAATATTTTCAGTCGCAGCAGGCGCCTAGTGAGCACTTTATTAATGTAGTGAATTCTAATGTAAGTGGAGGTGGCTAGACGATATATTTTATTATTTGTTGTAGCGGCTTTAGTTTTATATTTTGTAAATCGATGTAAAAACCTACCTACGTGGCTGTGTAGACAGAGGTCCAACACTTTCGTATTTAAGTTTGCGTCATTCATTACACATATTATTGACTACCTATGTATTTTTTGTGGCAAAGGCAACAGTGTTGTGTTGCTTATTGAATTCCGCGATCATTTAGTGTTTGTAGCCTCTTCAATGGCTGGGAAAAGTGCTGATTGTTTAGATTTTTACAACTGTGCCGGCAAACGCTTTTTGCGTAGATTGAAAAACATGTGTTAGATGCTAATAATAGTAGTCACAGACGGGCAGTCACCGCCATAAATTTTAAGAGTCCACTGTGTAGTATGAAGTGCCTCACAGAATACAGTAGCTAGTCGAGGTTGACAATCTTTATTTATGCGACATAGAGATAAATGTCTGTGATGCACGGTAAATTTAAGTATAATTAAATTGATGTCATTGGTTTAGAATAACATAGCTTTGTCCCGTGAACAATTCCCATACAAACTTACGCGACCTATTTCAAGCTGGAGGATAATTTTCAAGAAATCCTGTCCACTACTTCCTATAAGGAATATGTATTTTTTAATTTCAATTTACTATCTTTAGTGGATATTGTTTTAGGTGCCAGTTGTTTTGAAGAGTAGGTACAGACCTTGGACCTATAACCCGCAGGTAAACTATCCAGTTGTAAGAATAAATTTCGGTTGAGGCCCTAGCTGTGCGATCGCCAAATATCAGTCAGTGTCAGAATCAGTTTTTGGCAAACTTTAATAAGGCCTTTGTCCGAAGAATCTGAAGGAAAACACCAACCAGCCTCGTCCACCTTCGCAGGTGACGGCCGCAAGAACTGTCCGTAAAAACGTCTGAACGAAGAAAAAATACACACAACACCCGACAAAAATGGCAACGCATTCGGAATCGAAAACGCAAAAAAATATTTCGTCGGAGCGGGACGTGGTTATGAGACTGTGGGAAGGTGAGACTGAAAGGGAAGAAATCTCGAATTTAGAATGCAGCGCGTGCTACTGCCGACATCCGTCGGAGACGCAAAAAAAGCGACCGAATGCGCTCTGCCATCTAGTGGTGTCGCTTGACACTTTGGTTTAAAGCCTACCTAAGCCTACGTATTGACTTGTCTTTCCGGTGAACTAGGCGGAATAAAGGTTCAGGGGCAGCCTACTCTATCTGAAATACATATGTCAAACGCGCAGCAGGGTCCCACGTGGTCACTCGGTGAAGTATTCTAGTGTGAGTGGAGGTGCCACTAGACGATAAGCAATCTAGGAACTATAAACGCAAAGGCCTAGGTTTCAAGGTTACCTGTTATCAGAAAAGTCTTGTAAACTTTAGGGTGTTGTTTGTTGTGAAGCAAAGCCTTTAAACGCTTTAATACATTTTTTTTTTTTTATATTGATTTCACGGGTGAAAAGCTACTTACACTGTTATTAAGCTATTGCACTCATTCCGAGTGATTTGCTGCTGTCTGTTCAGGAGTTCCGTTCTCCATCTCCGAAGTTCTTCATCAAATCTTCACCATTTTTTTATGGGACCACATTTATAAAGTATACCCGTTAAAACAAACCAAAAGAATGATCAAATTCGGTTTTCGTAGAAAAAAAGATTCTGAGTTAGCAAACATAAAAAATAATAAAAATACGCATTGAATAAAAGTCCTCCTCCTTTTTTAAGTCGATAAAAAACAGTAGAAACTACGAGTACAGCGTTGGAATCAGTCACTCCTGAGGCCTTAATTGCATATAATTCAAATTCATCTCAAAAAGCCCACTCCAAATGGCTAGAGTCAACGATACGAAATTATAATTTCATAGAAGATTAATTCCTAAAGTCTACATTAACATCATTAACGATAAAAGTATTATTTAATTAATGACGAGTCAGTTTGATGACCACACAGAGTCCCTTTGCGTCCAATACTCCTTCAAAATCATCTATAACAAAGCAAGCTAATAAGAACCTTATTTCGTTGATATAAATGTGGTTTAGAACTCAAGTTGATAGCCAGGTAAGGTGGCACAATCAACGTTAGACACAAATGATGGATTGGATCATTAAAATTGTTATGATTAGTTGAAGTTTGTTTTTTTTTGCTTTTATTTTTGGGACGCATTGACTTCCGGATTTATTTTGGTTTTAGGGTCTGTTTCATAACGTTTATCTTGGAGGAATTTATCACTAATAGTAAGATGTAACGCATAACCGACTTTATACTCGTACACATGACAGCACGTCGACCCTTACACGCTGGCACTCTACTCAGTTACGTTACGGGCGACTTTACAACAAAAGTGTACACTCTGACGTGCTGTCATGGTACAACTCTCAAAATATATAGAGACAAACATAAACAATGTGTTAGTTCGAGAATAGAGTTTTTGGTTTTACATTAATTTAAACGCATAGCATGAGACGTTAGGACGGAAAATCAGGCACAAATGGGCCTTAATTAAATAGGTTCAGTCAGTCTATCTCTCTGGAATGCTACACGTTAATCACAAAAAAAAACATGTGACAAATCTCAAAAATGTCGGACCGAAATCCATCTTGATTGATACGTGTCATTCCAAAACTCTGGTTACCGGGAAACCGTCAGGTAGGAGACCCTTAAGTAAATGACAAGTAATTTGTTTCAAAACGATATCAGAAGTGGAGCTTTGTACTTTAAGATACTCCTTGGGGGGTTTTGGGATTTTTGGGCAAAAAAAAGTTATGGTGAAACTCAAAAAATAATATCAAGATGTCAATCATAATAGGTTACGAGTTGTATCAATAGTATTTAGGGTGCTATCGATCTCAAGTAGGTGAACTCAGAAAAGTCAAATGCTAATGTCAAGCCTTGGCTAATGTCAAACTTGAGTAGCTGTCAGCATATTAATAGACACTATCTTGAGATTGACATTGACATTAGCCAAGGCTTGACTACTTGAGTTCGATCTTGAGTCGACGACTATTAATGCCACCCTTAAATTACCGAAATAGTAACCTTATACCACGCTTGCTAAATTTTATTTAACTTTCAACTAAATCGTCATTCATACTCTAATGAACCCACACCCACATTTTGCCTCCTTATTGTTGATATTATGGACCTATAGTTTAGTGTCCCAACCTACCCTCCAAATGACCTTAGCGCAAGCGTGATGACGGCACTACTATTCTACAGTTATAAAAAAAACTTAGCACAAGCACTGAACAATATACGAAAATATTTCAATCGAAACTCTTAATAAAAAAAAACATAGAAGTTCCAAACAACACAATTCATTACCGTACCATTATCGACAACAACAACAAAAAGACACCGATTATAATAATCGTACTAACGTAGTCCCCTCCCTACTAATGGATAAAGCCGGTTCACTACAGGAAGCTCCTTCTTCGCATTTGTCAACTTGACATTTGACATCAGTCAAAATGAAATGATACCTGCTTCAATGATGCCAATTCCCGTGGTCCTTTATTTCGTGTTTTTCGATGTAGATACAATGTCGGTTGATGTTGTTGGTGTTTTTATTGTTTAATAATAATGCTTACAAGTTTTGGAACGGTTAACGTTTGTGCTAATATGGTAGCTGATTCATTATTAATTGTTGTATTTTTGATAAAGCTACATGATTGATATTTTTATCTGTACAAAAACAGTATCTAACGAAAAATAAGAGTGAGGATACAAATGTGCGAATATAAAGTATGTAAAATATAAAGAACGTCAAGAAATGTGCTTTCCACTGTTCTTCCGTTTGATCGGACTTTTTGATTGCACTTTTTTTCTGTTGGTACTTGTACTTGTTAACCAAGTTAGTTGGACATTTGTTGGTCCGATTAATCGGTTTTAGGTTACCCTCTGGGTGAATTCGATCTTAGCTCGTGTGCACTCTACTCAGTTACGATATGGACGACTTTTTAATACAACTGTTACAGTCTGACTGAGCCGTGCTGTCGACTGTACTGTTATTACTATTATTATACGTATATTTGCATACGTATAATAATAGTAATAACTCTTTATTAAGGTATTTTTTGCAGAGCATTTGAAAACATGGACTCCAAATTAAAGAGCCAAAAAATCTAGCCACACGACTATTAACTCACATCGATACTTTTTATTGCCTCCTAAGCACATCACTAAAAGTGAAGTTGTTTGTTTTGCCGGTAGCAGCCCGCGTCTGGCTGATAAATATCCTCAAAGATTGCTCGGACTCCTCGATAATTTCTCTACCAACATCACACTTTACCCCACGCTCCATTACAAACTTTACCTTTTAACAAATAAAGTGCAAAGTCTCTTTGACAAAACGTAAAACCATTTGCCCGTTCAATGTTATTTATGATACGCTCATAGGAGCTGTTTTAAAGTTATTTGATAAAGCGCTATCGTGATTATTTAGCTCCTCCATGTGACAGGCTTTATTTGTTTCTTTACACGCCTTTTACTATTAATATTACCCACCACATTAGTAGGGATCACGTTACCGATACACAGATATTAAAGCGAGTTATGTTTCCTTTGATTTCAGGTAAAAAATGGCGTTCGCTGACACCGCAAGATCGGAGACCGTTCGTGGAAGAGGCCGAGCGTCTCCGGGTGATTCACATGACGGAGCATCCGAACTACAAGTATAGGCCGAGACGTCGCAAGCAGAACAAGGCGAGGCCGAACCAGCCCGCCACGCCAGCCAGCGCTCCGCCGCCGACCTCCGCAGCTCTGGGCTCACCATACGCCGCCGCCACCGACTCCCCAGACCGCTTCTCCCACAACCCCGGCGCGGGATTCTCGCCCTACCGCACATCGCCTTTAGCATCAGATTCCTACCAAACCAACCAGTTCAACGGCCACGTCCAGACGCCCGAGTCTTCTCCGGCTCGGTCTCCGGAACCGCAAGGCAGAAAGAGCGCTCCAGCCGAAGCACCCCTGCCCACTCCAGACGCGTCACCGGTCGAAAATGAGAAAGAGAACTTCCAGTATAACGAAGAGAGGCGAAGAGCTATCAACTCGTCCATTTCGGACTCGTACAGTCCGTACAAGACTTATAGGAACCCCGGTTCTTACTCGCCCGCGCCCGTCGCGGCTATGGGGATGGCCAACGGTATGTACGTCATGTGCACTCAGAGGCAGTTAGCTGAGCAGCCTCCTCTGGTGACTGGCACGTTCTTCCCGCCCGTCGCCACGTCACAGGACCAACAGACTCTCGGCACGTCGACCCCGAGAGTCTCATCCGCCCCAAGCGGTGGTCTCTCAGCGGAATACAGCATTCAATACCACCCATACGAACAATACGAGCAAGTCTACAAGACGGAGGACTCTTACATCTCACACTACCACGAGCAACCGAAGACAGAGTATGACTCCGGCGGAACGTACTTCCAAGACGAGCAGAACAATCAGTCGCAGGAACAGGAGCAGTACAACATGAATCCGCGCCCGGAAGTCAGGACTGGCTCGCCAGAGTCTGACGTGGACGCTCGGGAGTTCGATAAGTATCTGGACTATGGAGCTGAGGGTCCGCTGGACCAACAAGCGCAGCAGCAGTACCGGTACGAGCAACAGCAGCAGGGTTACAGGCCTCCGTACTGCGGAGAGCAGCCGCCTCCAGGGCCGGAGTATTGCTCGGAAAGGATGTATGGATCTCCGTATGCGTCGGTGATATCGACTCCGCCGGCCGGGCCGTATCTGCCGGCTCCTGCGGGCACGGAAGTCAGGCCAGAGGATGAGTTTAGTGTGATCCTGGCTGGCGTGAGGCAAACGTGTTACAGTAACTGATAGAGGACTGATATGTTAGGCTTTGGATAAGGATGATGGACAGTGTAACGCTCCGGTCACATGCTCCGTTTTACGCAAAATTTGCTCAACGAACCAATACCTGATGAAATTTACTTTTTTGTGTTGGGTAAAGGTACTGTTTAATTTTGCGGAAGAAAACGTTGTGTAAGGTCGAAAGGGGGTCGTTTGGATTGTAAACAATTATTGCCTTCTCAAATAACTTGGTGAAATACATAACCAGAAACATTATTTATTATTGATCGTTGATAATATGGTTGCAAAATATGGAATAGGGCAAACTTATTTCTTATTGTTGAAGAAGGATTCACTGATAATAATGTCAAATTAAATTTAAAAAGGCATTAACGATGGGCAGCTCTATAAAAACTTTGTAAAAATATAAATTATTATCTAAGACTGTGGTCAATCAATATAAGCACTTGACTTGATTTGTGGTTGTATGTTGAATGTTTTTTTATGGCAGCCCAAAGAATATAGAATCTTTCAGATGTATTGTAAGAGTAGGTTTAGATTTAGTGTATTTACGACGAATGAGGATATAATTTAGTTGTTTTGTTTTTATAGAAAAGCTCTTTTTAAGTAAATTGTTAGTTATTATTATCAGATTCATAAATTGCGCTTACAGCAAAATCACTGTTCAGTGTTTTCAAATATTGAGGATACGAATATGAATGATGCAAAAAACTGTTACTCATTGAGCTTGAATGATAATATGCCACCTCAAACATAACTTGCCTGAAACTATGCTGAAGTGCCTTTTTCGTGTGACGTTATTATATCAATCTTCAACATATTACAAATAGGATACATGTATCAACTCAACTGGACCTAACTTATCCCAATAAACCTTGTATTAAAATAAATAGATTTAATTATTCTATGTCAAATATGCGAAATTGGTGCTATTTTATAAGAATCCTATTAAAAACAAAAATATTTTTATAACTTTTTAAATCCAAAATATGTGCCTACCATAGAGGTAACAAATTAATTAGTGAATTTTATATCGATTCCTATGTGTAATAGATTATTTATTTGTAACTAGGTTTTTGTATAAATATTTCATAGGTAAAAAATACAAAAAAACAAGTGTAAAATGTAATTAACTTTAAATCTGTTCTTCCATTTAAGTCTGTAGATATAGGGCGTAAGTATTTTTTATAGGAAAAATAAGTTTTCCAGTTTAATTCGTATATAACCTAAGATATTTTTAAAAATAAATAAATAGTTAATAAAATATCGCATAACTTACTCATAAAATAATATGTTTAATAGTTATTTTCATTTTTTTATTAGTAAAAATATAATATTAGTTGTTTAGTTATTATTATTCGCACTGCGATACGAAATGTTCTTCCTAATTATAAGAAAATTATAAGAAGCAATAAAATTTATATTCAGAAAAAATATATGTTTTATGGTTATTTCCTACAACAGTTTCTTGGTTCTGTAGTCCTACCTACCACAGTTTGGTTAAAAGATAATGCATGGGACATGTTTAAATAGATTAGGTTTAAACATTTATAAAAAGTTGAAAAAATTCACTCGGGATAGGAATTGAACCCGCAACCTCTCGCATATGTTTAAATTATTCCCTAGCACGGGTTAGTGCTTTAGAAACAACATAAAGTAGATAAGGTTTACCCAGCCTCTATACCATCCTCCAAGCTTATACATTTTGTACCCTACCTATTACATATTCTTTGAAAATGAAGTTTGCAGAGGTAGAACGCAGCGTATGGTCGGAGCTTTAGATAACCAAGCTGTATTCGATAGCTTAATATTCCGAAATGGTAACGGTTAAGTCCTATAAAATAAGTAAATACGATTCCTAAATATCTACAATTAAACACAAACCAACGACCTTCAATATCAGCTTCAGCTAAAACCCATTTTAGGCACAGTCGACAGCACGTCACGACTTACAACACACCACGACAGCAAGTCAGAGCGTACACTTTTGTAGTAAAGTCGCCCGTAACGTAAGCGAGTAGAGTGCTAGCGTGTAAGCGGCGACGTGTTGTCTTGTGTACTCTATCTTGCTCCGTTAGACAGCACGTACAGTATGTATGTATGTATGAATGTTCGTTCGACGATAACTTGAGTAAATTTAGTCGGATCGTTTGTTTGTTTGTTTGTCACACTTTATTGCACACAAAAAAAAAATAGACTTAAATGAAATGAAATGAAAAAACATGATATTAGGAGAAAGTGTACAAGGGCGGACTTATTTCTAGAGAAATTTCTTCCAGCCAGCCCTGGTTAATAATGAGATATAGATGTTGAGAGCGGGATGGGCAAAATAAAGCGCAAACATTAGAAATTAAGATTCTTGAAAATAATATATCATCGTTAAAATAATAATAATATATATCGATCGTCATGTTTGGTAGGCAAGTAAATGAGGCCAAGAGAATTTTTAAGTTCGAACATGAGCCAAATCGGTCGAGGGGTTGCTGAGATATGGGGTCGCGAGTTCATAGTTCGGGGCGAACTACTAGTTAGTTTAGGACCAAAAGCGTAGGCGGGTAAATGACGTAAAGAGAATTTTTAAGTTCGAACATGAGCCAAATCGGTCGAGTGGTTGCTGAGATATGGGGTCGCGAGTTCATAGTTCGGGGCGAACCACTAGTACCTATGCGTCGGATGCTCAGGTTTCCTCACAATGTCTCCCTTCATGTTTACCCACAATGACACAAACAAAATCATACCTCACGCAAACGGCGCGATTCAGCAAAAAAGCAAAGACCAATCATTACCGACGCCCCCGACGTAAAGGGGTGTAAGCGCAAAAACAGATGATAACAGAAGAGTCACTTCAGGTGAAAATCAGTGTATTTATTCTGTAAAAAAAAACGCACAGATGCTAATCTTCAAAACCGGTTTATTTGTGGGATAATATAAATAATAATATTCTTTTCGACAAATAATACGAATTATTTTAGAAGATTTAGAGCTATTTTACCGCACATACCTAAACCGGTTTTCACGACTAGCAACTGTGCGGATTGTTTTTACAGAATAAGCACACGGTCCTTATCATCTTTCTAGCCATTCCCTTAATGTTGAAGAACGCAAATTTTAAGGTGGCGGAGAGCCGAATTTTCCAGTGAGTTCTGTTGTTTGCGATGCAGAGCAGCTACCACGAATGCTTACTGTCACTGTTACTGAAAGTGATAAGTTGGATAAACAACCTTCCTACTTTAGAATTAGGATGCATGACAGACGCACTCACAGTCGCGCAGTCGCAGTCGTGGTAGCTACTCTGATCTAGTTGACAGTTAAATCATACGCCTCCTCCCAATAAAATTAAAATCTATAAGGTACGATTTTTCAATCGCCAGCTAAGCACGTTTATATCACGGGCACATATTCTTGTCTTTATAATTTTTAACATACCATGCACAATTTTCTTCTTGGACCTCTATTTTAGAGATAATTATCCTACCATTGAACTTGTCCATGCTATCTTTGCCATGCTTCTTCTCCCCAGAACATACGTCGGACGGCACGCGTGCACTCTATTCACTTACGTAAATAAGAGTAACCGTTTACGTGATGTCGTGTGTACCTTCTTTATTGACTTTATTATTATTTTACTGCACAGTAAATGAAGAATATTTGCGTTTAAGATTGACCACAAATACAAAGTCCTTCTACGCCTCCGCCCTCACCCTATAAGTCCAAATAAAATTAAAATCGGTAAATAATTTGCGCGCGCGGCGCTCGCGCACATATATCGGCTCGCGGCGTCATGCGCCTGTAATTATTATGGACCGCCAGCCCGCCCCTCTGAGCTTAGCTCGATATTGATGTATTGAGGGCTCGGAGGAGAAATGGCCTATGGAGGGAATTTGAGAAAAGCAATAAATAGTACATGCTGTAGCCCGTGGTCTTTAAAATCCCAAAAGGTTTGCCGTGCTAGTTTTTAGAATGTAAGTACAATGATCTACAAAAAAAAGACATTAAAATACCAATACCCCCCCCCCCCCTTCCCCCCTAAAAACAAAGGAATTTTACCCAAATGAGCAAATTATAGAGAATGATCTGATGAGCTGACCTGTAAACAGTGCTTCACTGCAACGACAAAAATGGGAAAAAAATAAGTAAGTAATGAATACCTACCCTATAAGAATGGCTGACGTGAGTAAAATGTCTTGAAATAACGAAAATTTGTGATAAATTGTTACATTTCTGTCTATCCTATAATCCGCCATGACTGCCGATAAAATCGCTCTCCAAATTGCAACATTACCAAAATGGCTGACAATGGCACATCGCGAAAATAGGCAACATCTCACTTACACCCTTTTACGCCGAAGCGGGCCGGCGCGAGGCCGTTATAATACGTGATAATTAAGTTTTTGTTGTTCCAAGTCACTTTAATCGTCGGGGACATCTCGGTGAATTTGCACAGCCCTAAACCGGCCCAGGCTCTTATTTATCTTGATGCCTTTTCTCGTGTTGTTATTAAAATGTAGAATTATTCGCGCGATTGTTTATGTACAGAATGCATTTGTCAATAACCTGTTTGAAAATTATTAAAAAAGGAAACGAACTTCCGAACTCACTGAAAATTACGACGAAGCTGAAGCACCCAATCCCCTAAAATATTACACTGGTAAACCAAATTAAATCACTAGAAATTGCTTCCTAATTTTGACTTCTGTATCGCCCCGAGTGTAAAATTAAAGTATATTCCAAGCTAGTAGCATTCTGCCAAATAATCGTTTTTTATTTCATTAGAGGCTATCTAGATTGAAGTTAAGCCGGCTACACACGGCCCTAAAATCAGAGGCAATATCGGGGAAGTGGTGGGGAGCACCCTAGATCGCTCCCTAGATCGCCTCGTGTGTAGGCAAATCCCTTCCGGACCATTTCGTACCATCATCATCAATCGTACACACGACAGCACGTCAGACTGTACACTTTTGTTGTAAAGTCGCCCGTAACGTAACCGAGTAGAGTGCTAGCGTGTAAAGGTCGACGTGCTGTCATGTGTACCAACTCAGAAATTGGTTCGGGCGAGCTCACGATTTTTTCCCGATATCGCCACTGATTTTAGGGCCGTGTGTAGCCGGCTTTAGTTTTTCATCATTGGCCTTTGCGTCCATTACGGACGATTTACTGCGTGTCTATTGATTGGAGCACTTTTTAAAGTGACTATACAGTCCGATTCGGGAGCGGCAGGCCCTACCGCACACCGAGCACACATGGGACCCCTCTGCTGATGGGTTGATGGGTCCTTGGTGCCTCCTGGCTCTTTTGTCGGCCAGTACGGAGCACCATGCTTTATCGCAGGTCTTGCGTCCATCCCTGATTTTATCCCTCCAGGCATCTCTATCCACAGCAAGCGTATCCCAACTCTTGTGGTCAATCCCGAAAGCCGCCATGTCACGCTTGACGCAGTCTTTAAACCGCAGCAGTGGCCTGCCAACACGCCTCTTGGCGTACGCTACTTCGCCAAGCATGACAGCTCTCGGCAAACGAGCAGAGTCCATGCGTTGCACATGGCCCAGCCACCGCAAGCGTCGCTCCTTGAGCAGGGCTGTGAGGCTGGGCAGCTGTGCTCGCTCGATGACTCTCTCGTTTGTGACCCTGTCCTCCCATGTGATGCCTAAGATGTTCCGCAGGCAGCGCATGTGGAACGCGTTTATCCGACGCTCTTGTTTTGCGTATGATGTCCAGGTTTCAGCTCCGTACAAGAGTATGCTCAAGATGCATGCCTGATACACGATCATCTTGGTCTTCGTAGTGAGATGTTTATTGTCCCATACTCTTGTACTGAGCTTCCCAAACATTGAGGCCGCCCTGCCGATGCGGGTGTCGATCTCCACGTCAAGTGAAAGATTGCTCGACACATGCGACCCCAAGTAGCAAAACTTTTCGACCACATCCAGGGGCGCGCCATCCAGTAGTATCACTGGTTTTTCCGCGGACCCCTGGGGTAGAACGACGGTTTTCTTGGCGTTTATGGACATGGAGAACAGGGCACATGCTTGGGAGAACTTATCCATGGTAGACTGGAGTTCCTGTGGGGAGCTTGCTGTGAAGGCTGCGTCGTCGGCAAACATTAGGCTATCGACGTACAGGTCTGCGCATTTTTGCTTAGACCTGAGGAGAGAAAGGTCGAAGAGTCTCCCGTCAGCTCTTGTATGCAGGTGAATGCCCTGTTGGTCATCTCCGAACGCTAGTTTCAGCAACAGCGAGAAGAACACACCGAACAGGGTAGGGGCCAAGACACAGCCTTGTCGTACACCCCTGCGCATGTTGAATGGCTGGGATGTATTGCCATCGAACACAACGGCACCTTTCATGTCTTCGTGAAAGGATTTGGTCAAGCTCAGTAACTTTGGAGGACACCCAATTTTCTCAAGCGCTATATCCCTCCCTGCTCACCGTGTCGAAGGCCTTGTTAAGGTCAACAAACGCGATAAACAGGGGCGTGCTCTGCTCGCGACATTTCTCCTGCACTTGACGCAGTGTAAATATCATGTCAACTGTGGAACGTTTGGCTCGGAATCCACACTGGACCTCAGGGTATATACGGTCTGCAAGCTTCTGTAATTTTGCCAGGGCCACCCGGCCGAACAGCTTGCCCACAATGCTCAGAAGGGATATTCCACGAAACGAGTTGCAATCGCCGCGGTCTCCTTTCCCTTTATATAAGGTGACAATATTTGCATCCCGCATATCCTGAGGCACGCGACCCGCTTCCCAGCATTTCCCAAGCAGATTGTGCAGGATAGGTACTAGGCACTTGATTTTTAAAATCTCAGCATGGGTGCCATCGCTGCCTGGACTTTTGCCTAACTTAAGTTGCGAAATAGCAGTCCTCAGCTCCTGAACAGAGGGTAGATCATCTAACTCGCTCCAAGTGGCCAGTTTTGGGATCAAATCCGCAGCTTCTGGAGATATGTCGACTGGGAGCGCGTAGAGTTTGGTGTAATGTTCCACCCAGCGCTCTAGTTGCCGATGGCTGTCTGTTATGACCGTGCCGTCTGCCTCCTTAAGAGAGGCTGTCTTTTTCGGAACAGGCCCGAGGACCCGCTTAATGCCTGAATAGACCCCGCTGAAATTACCAGTGTTTGCGCACGCTTGGATACCCCTGCAGAGATCCTGCCAGTACGCGTTGGTAAAGTATCGTACGCTACGCTGGAGGGCTGACTTCGCACAGCTTAGTTCCTCGCGCGTGGATGACGATGGGTTGAGGCGGTGGTTTAAGGCTGTTAGACGTTTGGTATCGAGCAAAGGTTGTAGGTGCTCGATATTTTCAGCGAACCAGTCCTGCGTCTTTGTTCTCTTGTAACCAAAAACCTTGCCAGCTGTGTCCGTAAGAAGCACTTTTACATGGTTCCAATAGTCATCCAGAGGCAAACCTCTCTCCCATGTGCGAACCGTCGAGTGCACTTCGTCTGCAAAGGCTTCCACCATCTCACCAACTCTGGTTTTGGGAAGATCAAGTTTCTTCTTAACAGGTGGTTTCGATGCGTGTATGCGCTTTGCTACTATAGAGACACGTGACACCACGAGGGAGTGATCTGTGTTACAGTCGGCACTTTGAAAGGACCGTGTGTTGTGGGTGTTGCGGAGGTCTTTTTTTCTGGTAATGATCAGGTCTAACTGATGCCAGTGACCTGATCGGGGGTGACGCCAAGATACCTTGTGAGATGGCTTGCCTTTAAAATAAGTATTTGTAACGCACAGAAGATGTCGGGAACAAATTTCTAACAGCCGTTGGCCGTTTTCATTTAGTTTGCCAATACCATGGTTACCAATACTGTCGGGCCAAGCTGAGGCATCCTGACCAACCCGGGCGTTGAAATCACCTAGGATGTACAGGTGGTCGCTGGAGCGAACAGCTCGCACTGTTGCCGTGAGCTGACTGTAGAATTGGTCTTTCACTTCAGCGGTCGCAGACAAAGTGGGCGCGTATGCGGAAATTAAAGTGACGAAGCCGCAGTTACTATTTAGGCGCAATGTCATGATGCGCTCCGATACACCTTGAGGTGGTTCAATGGAAGCAAGGAGATCGTTGCGAACCGCAAAGCCTACACCATGCTCGCGAGTTGAGCCCCAGTCTTTGCCCTTCCAAAAAAAGGTGTAGTGTGCCTCGCGGATAGATCCTTCGTCAGGGAGTCTAGTTTCTTGCAGAGCTGAGATGGCGATGTTAAGTCTGTTCAGCTCTGAATCTATTTCGGCTGTTTTGCGCAGGTCTTGTGCGCACGCCGAGCCTCCGCAGGTGTCCGGGAGGCCTGTCCTCATAGTGCGGACATTCCATGTTGATAGACTCATGGATAGGTGGGATGTTTTGTGGATTTTTTTTCTGTGTGCTTTGATCGCGGGTGTGAAATGTAACGATGCTGACTTTCTAGTTGTTACTAGTGTTCTCTACACCCTAAAAGAACAAATCAGCACCGAGGCGGATCGGTACCTAACTGGCCGGGGGCTGCCCAGCTGGAGCGGGCGATAACCGATCAGTGGGTCTACGAAGGACCCTCCCACTGTCGAGAGTGACCCCTAGCGCCTGCACTGTACGCCTATTTGTGCAGACTTATTACTGGTCACTGCCACTCCCCGTGTTGTTTTCCGCACAGCTAAGCTGTTGCGGGTGAAGTGTCCTCTCCACAGACACTGCATCGCCTGGGACGTGCTCAGATGACGCAGGCTTGCCCGACACCTACGCCAACCTCTCGGCCTCCCTGGCCAGACCCACAGGAACGACGAGTCGATACGTGTGGGGCCAGTTTGGCTGCAGGCATCTACCGCTTTTCAGATTGCATCCTACTTGCGCCTGACGGAGATGCCATTCCGGGTTTCATTTCAGAGTTTTCCTTCTCTTACACGAATTGCAAACCAATGCTGATGAGGTCCGCGTCCCCAGTAAGAGACAGGTATTTTTGTCTGTTTGTACCTTAGTCGCCTTTTACGACACCTCGGTAAGAATGAGGGTGGTGCAATTCTTAACCGGCAACCACACGGTCACGGTTTAGTTTTTATGATTATGATTAAAAGAGACCTATACAGATCTTATATTTAATAATAAAAACAGGGCGTGTCGCCAGCCTAAAATTAACAATCAATTTTATACAATTACTGTCCATGTTTTTACTTGGTTGCAACAAATAGTAACAAAACACATTCACCACAGGTAGCACTCATTAATAATTAAAAATTCCTTATTGCGACAAATATCACCCTTTTAGTTTATTGGCAACTGTCAAACGTTATTTTCTAATTAATAATACTCGTGGTCTTAACATTTTTTTCAAAAATAGGTAAAAAAAACCGAATCCTTAGTTATGTGCAAAATGTAAATATACAAACAAACGCACGGTCTCCTAAAAAGGTTAAGCATGAAATAATAGCTTTATTAATGGAGTGACAATAAAATGCCACGCTAACTTGATGCATTCAACAATTGATAAAGATCTGTGAATAAGATACCAAGACGAAACAGGAGCAAAAACCAGACAGATGTAAGTAAAGGCAAGCTAATTAGACAAAAAGGAATTTAGATAATTTTATAGTGACACTCTTCCAGTGCAACGAATTTAATTATCACCTACAACCTACAACAACTAAATTCATAGAGCTTCAAGAAGAAAGACATTCTTGAACAAGGATAAATGTCGACTCTAGACACGTCACTCTTGACATATTGTAATGGAAAATATGGCAAAATGGCAAGTTGATTGTCTGGCTGAACTAAGAAATTATTGTAAAATTAGAATATACCTACTAAAAACTCTACAAATATTCCTATCTCACAAGGGGTAAATTATAATCCCACCAAAAACATTCTGTAAAAACTAGCCAGGTCTCGATGGATCTGCTTGTTTATCTCTAAAAAAGTAATGAAATCTAGACAAAGTCGTGCCAAGTCTAAGGTTCCTTACTGCGATTTCTTTATTATTATAGTTAATGTTGTGAGACTTGGCCGTTGAAGGGTACACAAGCGGTTCTGGCGACAGATTGGTGCAATGGTGTCATGGAGCACCTGGTTTTGTACCCTTCAATAGCCAAGTCTCACAACATTAACTATAATAATAAAGAAATCGCAGTAAGGAACCTTAGACTTGGCACGACTTTGTCTAGATTTCATTACTTTTTTAGAGATAAAGAAGCAGATCCATCGAGACCTGGCTAGTTTTTACAGAATGTTTTTGGTGGGATTTCACTTCTTTTTGTAGAAACGAGGGCATATTGATTAATTTTATTAGATTTTCTTATTTGACACAGTTTTTAAATTTGTGTAATGTTCGAGTAGAATAAAGTTAATCGTCCGACTATTTCTTGTTGAACGAGCGAGCGAAGCGAGCGAAGTCCTCCGAGTCTGCTGGAACAATCCGGCGTTTGTATGTTTGTATGTATGAATGTTTGTTCGACGATAACTTGAGTAAATTTGGTCGGATCGTTATGAAATTTGATAGGCGGGTAAACTAAATTAAAAGAATTTTTAAATTCGAACATGTGCCAAATCGGTCGATGGGTTGCCGAGATATGGGGTTGTATAGTTTAAATGCAAAGCGCGCGCGCGCCTGCGCGAATGGCGTAAGCAAAGTTATACATCTGTAACTGAGGTCGCGAGTTCATAGTTCGGAGCGAACCACTAGTGGGACGCTATAGGCTAGATTAAATGAAGATGTGTCCCACTACGCTGGATTTTTGCAATGACAGCCGATTTTTTTATGTACCAATAGTAGAAGGGGCATAACCATAATATCTCTAATAAAGCTGATACCAGCTGAGGGTTCTTCATCAGATACTTCAGACCTTAGATTTTTGACATCAAATGAAGCGGCCCACAAAGTTGAATATTTTTTGTAAGGGCGGTATATGTCGATCTATAATAGTTTGGTTGGGCTCTTGTGTTTTCTAATCAGGGTCACCAGGTACTCCAGATCTTCGATTATCCTAGTTTTAATAGTTTTCCCTTTATGTGGCCATTAAACCCTAACTCTGTACCGAATTTCAGCTCTCTGAGTTTAAAGGAAGTACTAGTTCTATTAGGGCTCTCGTGTTTTCTAATCAGGGTCACCAGGTACTCCAGATCTTCGATTATCCTAGTTTTTATAGTTTTCCCTTTATGTGGCCATTAAACCCTAACTCTGTACCAAATTTCAGCTCTCTGAGTTTATGGAAAGTACTAGTTCTATTAGGGCTCTTGTGTTTTCTAATCAGGGTCACCAGGTACTCCAGATCTTCGATTATCCTAGTTTTTATAGTTTTCCCTTTATGTGCCCATTAAACCCTAACTCTGTACCAAATTTCAGCTCTCTGAGTTTATGGGAAGTACTAGTTCTATTAGGGCTCTGGTGTTTTCTAATCAGGGTCACCAGGTACTCCAGATCTTCGATTATCCTAGTTTTTATAGTTTTCCCTTTATGTGTCCATTAAACTCTAACTCTGTACCAAATTTCAGCTCTCTGAGTTTATGGGAAGTACTAGTTCTATTAGGGCTCTTGTGTTTTCTAATCAGGGTCACCAGGTACTCCAGATCTTCGATTATCCTAGTTTTTATAGTTTTCCCTTTATGTGCCCATTAAACCCTAACTCTGTACCAAATTTCAGCTCTCTGAGTTTATGGGAAGTACTAGTTCTATTAGGGCTCTTATGTTTTCTAATCAGGGTCACCAGGTACTCCAGATCTTCGATTATCCGAGTTTTTATAGTTTTCCCTTTATGTGGCCATTCAACCCTAACTCTGTACCAAATTTCAGCTCTCTGAGTTTATGGGAAGTACTAGTTCTATAATGATGATCATGAGTGAGTGAGTGAGTGAGTGAGTGTGTGTCATAAATGCGAAACTTTGCTTTCGCTTAACTTTGGAACTAAATGACCTACAGACTTGAAATTTTCTATTTTAAGTATGTGATTATAGCTTACTAGATGACGAAAATTTCTGCGTTCTGGTCTTATCCAGAGGTTCTCAAATAGGGGCCTGAAAATGCGGCGAAATGCTTCCAGTAAAGGATGGTACGGCAGTGTTTGCTTCGCGCTCGACCTGGCGGGGGCACTGCCGTGCCCCCAGATTCCTATTATAGTAGTAAGTGACCTGCTAGATGGACGGGTATATTACCAAAGCTACGAAAAAACACGATGAGCTGATCCGCATCGCGACTCGCGAGTGATAGAACGCAATGGAGAACTCTACTATCCGTCACGATCCTCAGCATTGAGGGAACGACTGGATAGAGTAGGTAAGTGACACACTAGTTTAACAGTTCTTTTCATGAATAAATAAGCAATTAAGAATGGCATAGGCCCGGTTTCTGAATTGAGAATTTTGCTAAGCAAATACTTAACTATCGTTCTGTCATGCTCTTTTGTGAGAAATCTGCAGAGACAGGACGATACTTACCCATTTGCTTAGCGAATTTCTCAATGCAGAAACCGGCAGTTAGTCACAGACTTACGTAGGTATCCACTGTCAAATTTCGCCATAGCATTCATTTTAATACTAGTGGTTCGCCCCGAACTATGAACTCGTGACCCCATATCTCAACAACCCCTCGACAGATTTGGCTCATGTTCGAACTTAAAAATTATGTTTGCCCCATTTACCTGGCTACCAAATTTCATGACAATCCGACAAAATTTACTTAAGTTATCGTCGAACGAACATTAATACATACAAACATACATAAACGCCGGTAGACTCGGGGAACTTCGCTCGCTCGTTCATACATACATATTCTAGTGGTTCGCCCTGAACTGTGAACTCGCGACCCCATATAAACTTAACAACCCGACCGGCAACCCCTCGACCGATTTGGCTCATATTCGAACTTGAAAATTCTTTTAATTTCATTTACCCGCCTACCAAATTTCATAATGTTCTCTTTACTCAAGTTATCGTCGAACGAACATTCATGCATACATACAAACATACAAACATACATACATACACACAAACATACAAACGCCGGATTGTTCAAGTAGACTCGGAGAACTTCGCTCGCTTCGCTCGCGCGTTCAATTCAGTAAATACATACAGTTGACAAGAGTGTCCTCTGAAAAGACTAGAGGCAAAACTATCCAAATCATCATCATCATCAGCCCACCGCTGCCCACTGCTAGGTATAGGCCTTTTTCCCCTCACGCCATCTCTCGCGGTCCCTCGCCATCCGCATCCATGGACCCTCCAAATAGAAACCAAAATATCATTCCGACTTTGTGACTGCTCAACGCATACAGTTGACAAGTCCCTTGGATGTCCTATATAAAGGACTTGAGACGTAGCACATAAAAAATTGCGTCACTTAACTTACTAGTAATGGGCGCTAGCTTTGTAATAAATATTGTGAACTGACCAATGATATTAGGGCTTTAGTACAGTGGGGGATACTATACGTAAAGCAAAATTTTAACGATACCTAGGTATAAATCTAGGGTCGGCGGACATAACCACATAAGTCCTTTAGAAATTGTATAGGGCTTATGTGGTTAAGTCCGCCGACCCTAGAAATTATAGTGTAGTGTTTATTTCTTATTAGTTTAGTTACCGGAAAATCAGATAGATAAGAAGTTAGTTACATTCTTATCTAACTGATTTTCCGTGTACCTATGTAAATAACTGTAATTTGTGGATTGAGAAATAAATTTATCTTTATCTTTATCTTATCTTTACCTATGTACATATTTAAATTTTCGTTAAATAAATTATTCTTCCGTGTAGTGTATAATGCACCATTTAGTAAAAAATTGCATTGGCGATACTTACCTATGGATCCCCGACCCTTTAGCAAAAACTGCATTGAGCTGTACATGATAAAGTTTGGTGAAAGCTAAGAGGCCTTCGTCATTTCTAAATCATGGAAAGCATGTCTGAAAAAATACAATATAATAATAGTTTACCTTTTGGTACATACCATGTGGTTTGAAAATTAAATGACAGTTCAAGTTTAGCATTTTTTGCTGAAATAATATTATTAGCTAAATCTACAAGTCCTACTTAGTAGTAGCCAATGCAAAAATCGCCAATACGCAGTGGGAACGCATGGTGATTAAGCCAAACTATCTCTCTCTCTCTCTCTCTCTCTACGAGAAGCCCCGATAGTAAAACAATTTACAATTGTACAGACTACATCTTACTTACTTTTAGTAGCTATAATTTACAAGCATGTAAGCGGGGGCCCCGAAAGTGTGTAAGGAAAAATAATAAAAACTTTCTAATTGAACGAGCGAGCGAAGCGAGAGAAGTTCTCCGAGTCTACTGGAACAATCCGGCGTTTGTATGTATGTATGTATGTATGTATGTATGTATGTATGTATGTATGTATGTATGAATGTTCGTTCGACGATAACTTGAGTAAATTTAGTCGGATCGTCATGAAATTTGGTAGACAGGTAAATGAGGCCAAGAGAATTTTTAAGTTCGAACATGAGCCAAATCGGTCGAGGGGTTGCTGAGATATGGGGTCGCGAGTTCATAGTTCGGGGCGAACCACTAGTTTATTGAACGAGCGAGCGAAGCGAGCGAAGTTCTCCGAGTCTACTGGAACAATCCGGCGTTTGTATGTATGTATGTATGTATGTATGTATGTATGTATGTATGTATGTATGTATGTATGTATGTATGTATGAATGTTCGTTCGACGATAACTTGAGTAAATTTAGTCGGATCATCATGAAATTTGGTAGGCAGGTAAATGAGGCCAAGAGAATTTTTAAGTTCGAACATGAGCCAAATCGGTCGAGGGGTTACTGAGATATGGGGTCGCGAGTTCATAGTTCGGGGCGAACCACTAGTTTTATTTCACAAATGACAAAATTCTATAAAGCAATTCCTTTTTTTCCCGCCTTAAGCCCCGCCTATTTTTTTTCTTTTGTGAAAAATCTTTACCTCCATATAAGGGCCTCCAAAAAAATTTTTATACGGGGCCCCGACAAGGCACGCTACGCCACTGCTATTACTGGAAACATAGCCCACATCCCCCACTGGAGCGCAATCCCTCTGCGCCCGCGCACACCACGGCAGCGGCCGCGGCAAAGGGAGATGCGCCTTTGAAGATAGCGCCGATACATTTATTACTACCCGCTATTTTGCATGCCGCCAGCATTCGGAGTTGGCACTGCAGACGCGAGCAACCTTAGGGAGGGAACACTGGCCACTTGCCTCGAAGTTTAGTAAAAGGTAAGAAAGAAAAAAGAAACGGCAAAAAGGTTTAGATCCTCATTGGACTTGGCTCTACAAAAGTATCAAATGAAATCAAAAGAAAAAGTGTCTATGGTAGAAAACTCTACATTAACACTGGCCACCTGCCTTTAGGTATTAAAAACAGAACCATCCAAAATTTAATGGTTCTCTACAAACCTTCAAACTCAAAAGAAAAATATGTATATTTTTGGTATACTCTGTGGTAAAGCTGACCACTTTTGAACCTGAAATATTGTTTGGCACTTCGTAAAAAGCCGTAATAAAAAAAAATATTGAAAGCACCAAGAAAACTTTTTTATTCTAAACCTAACCTTTTTGGTATGTTGCTGTTAAAAAATAACTTGAAAATGGTGTTTGACCTCCTTCTCCACGAGTTAAAATCAAGCGTGAATAATAATCGAAAGTGTGAAACTCACACTTTTAGGAAAAAAAAAAGACTATTCATACAGGGGGTCGACATAAAGAACACTGAATGAAAAACTCAATCGGCAATAACCTTTTATTATTTCTATCACCCCATGAATCGCCCAAAACAATAGCTTCCGAATATTATTTCTATGGAAATTTGGATATCTACAGAGGTAATTCTTAAGCAGAAGAGGACGGTATGAAAGGACGGATCTTATGAATCTTTCAGCAGGCCTAGCACGAGAAGGGGGTAGGCTATATCTATAGGTTTACGATATCGCAATCCCATTTTTTTTAGTGATACAGATTACAGCTATAAAAATAGATATCGCCTACTCCTACTCCTTTCTTGTGCTAGACCACTTGCACGCTCCACTTTTTTTATTTTTTTAGCACGCTTTTATAAGCCTGGCCTGTATGTATGTATGTATGTAGTATGTAACGGAATCTTTGAGCATAATTTTTACCAATTTCCAGAAGTCTGATTAATTTGAAACTTTGCATACGTATCAAGGACCAATGACAATGCAATAATTTAATAACAGTTTCCCATTATACCTACAGTGCCATTTTACAGGGTGGATTTTTGAGACGGGGCAGTAAGGGCAGGTACCTTAACCGTTATAGTTACGGGAAAACGTTCTTAGGAGACCTTTCATAACTTTTTGTAATAAATAATATGAACTGCATTCACAGATTTTGGAAAAAATGTACGGTCAGCAAAAAAAAATGTTAATATACAAAAAAAAAATTGCCAATCGATTCTCTTTCATGTAGGGATCAAAAGACTCTAAGGAGGCAACTGAGGTTTGAGTACTAGAAATGTCAGAAATTTACAAAAAAAATGAATATTCGAACCAATAAATTAAAAAAAAATAACAGTTTAAAAAAACTAAAAAAACACGCTTTTATAGCTAACCGAACTAAAAAGTATAAAATAATTTTTAATTACAAAGAGTTTGAAATTATAATAAAATTTAAGTTATTAACAGAATAATACAATTCAGAGTAAAAAAGCGTGGGGTGCATCTCATAGATAGTTGCCAATAGAATGATTGTAACATTTAATAATATATCAAACACCCCACGCTTTTTACTCTGAATTGTATTATTCTGTTAATAACTTAAATTTTATTATAATTCGGAAGGCAAAGTTTTTTGTTCGAAAGTCCGTTATTGGCTTAATCTTATCTTTAGACAATATTGAGAAACTAATTTAAATATTTTTTATTTTGGTCCAGTAGTTTTGTTTTTATGCACTAAAATGTTTTGTTCCTATGACTGCCAACAGTATGCAGACCGTCGCGTGACGTCATAAAACCGTTTCTTTGAAACTTTGTAAAATCCAAACTACTGAACCAAAATAAAAAATATTGAAATTAGTTTCTCATATTGTCTAAAGATAAGATTAAGTCTATAACGGACTTTCGAACAAAAAACTTTGCCTTCCGAATTTCAAACTCTTTTTAATTAAAAATTATTTTATATTTTTAATAAAAGCGTGTTTTTTTAGGTTTATTTTTTATTTTTGACTGTAAGTATTGATATTTTTGATTGCATGTAATAAATAAGCAATACTAGTAAGTAACTGTTTATTGTACATCAGAAATCGATTTCTTCCAGACAACCTTTGGATGGACAGGACTGTGAGCGAAAACACAGTAGCAGCAGATGCACAATAAAAATAATGATATAATAGTTTCGAATAGTCAGGGTGACCTTCTGTAAGGTTTTACTTGAATGATAAGCTAGGTTAATATTTTGACGGAATAACAAACAGCTATAAAGCACGTGGCATTCAAAAAACATTAAATATGTCCCCTTTCATTGTGGCCACCCTTACGACACAAAATTAATACTTATAAATAAATAGAATGGGTTAAATATATAAATTATTTAGTAACATTACTTATTTAAACATGTATGTATGTTTAAGTCTGTGAAAAATTGTATCCCATAGCCTTTGCAGCGTTTTTTTTTTTTCGTTACTAACTCTACACTGCTGAATAAATCGTGTACAGTGAACGTAATATTATGTATTGTATTGAATGACACACTTATACGAATTAGAGGAAGTATAGGTGTACGAGTACCTTCCTCTTGGACTCTATAAACCTCCAAGTTAGGATGTAAGTGGTCACCGTAAAAGTTCGGGATTCTTAAAAGTAAAGTTATTGTAATGAGTCTTTTTTTTTAAAGCTTCATGTTTTATTATTGAGTAAATAATTAATAATCTAATTAACTTAATTAAAGAAAAACTTAATCTAAAATAAAACTAAAATAAATCTAAATTATTTACAAAAAGTCTAGACCGCTGCCACTGGGGAGAGTCATGAACATTTTCAAAGTCATATGAAAACTTACCACATCGGATATTGTAAACTCAAAACATACTGCTGGCACCAAAATGTCATGGTACCAAAAAAGTTAACTAGTTTTTTGTCATTATACCTTCATGGTCGTTTTAGAATTACCGAAGTTTTTATTTTTTTTATTTTGACACACCTCAACAGTTCATCACCACGGAATCGTAATCATAATGCCTTGTCATTCTAACATCCTGTTTGGTTCATAAGTCACAAGTCACAACACAAGCTGATCCGTCCGTCCGTCTGTCACAACTTACATGCTCTCATTTGCATTTAGGCCTACTATTTTTATTTTGTTATGGAGTATTTCGTTGCCAGGATAGATTTTTTTGTCGTGAGCTGACTATGGTCGTCACTTTGTGCTTTGAAAACTCTTTCTTTATATTTTCTTTTTCTTCTTAATGTACAATCAATAACAACCTTGAAAACCTTGAAATGTTCGTTGCAAAGTCACCCGAAACTAAAAAGAGTGCACGCGTGTAAAGGTCAACATGCTGCCGACTTTACATTGAAGTCATACGAACTATTAATTTAATTAGTTTGTTAAAGTGGATGCTTTTGGTGAAAGAACCAACTCAAACTTAGTTCAAATTCAAAATTCAAATTCATTTATCTCCAATGAAAGCTACCGTTTTAGTGCTTCGTAGTTGGCGCCACTATCAAGTAAGGCCATGAAGTAAGTTAGATTTTTATATAAGTACTTAAGTGCGTAAAAAAAGTTTACTTACATTAAAATCATATTACCTTAAATACTAATAAAACGCAGCGTTTAAATCTAAAAAAAAATAGAACACAATAATCCGTAAGATAAAACTATTTCAAAGCAGTGGTTAGTAGCGGGACAATAACTAAGAGTATTTGCCATAATTAATCTCAGGTATTGCAAAATGTGAACTGTCAGTGGGCCCAAT
The DNA here is from genome assembly GCA_949319315.1 of Zelleria hepariella. Classification (NCBI taxonomy): domain Eukaryota; kingdom Metazoa; phylum Arthropoda; class Insecta; order Lepidoptera; family Yponomeutidae; genus Zelleria; species Zelleria hepariella. Next base: position 6,081,018 of record OX439379.1, on the reverse strand, counting down.
ATGCCCATAGTCCTTTGATGACTATTGCATCAAATGGTTGATATTTTTTAAAGATTTCTCTGTTGGTCCCACAGTAAAAGTTGCTTGGGTTTGATGAGTATCAGGACCTTTCTGTAACACCCTGTATCGTATCTATCTCTCTCTCTCTCTCTCTCCCTCTCTCTCTAAAACCGGCAGATGAGGAACCCTTAAAAAAGTTATTTTGGTTAATTGGGCCTACAGTAGCGTATCTAATATTATGCAGTATCTTTCGCAAAGCCTCCCGAACCAAACGCTGTTCTAAGTAGGTAGCTATTTACAAAATCGTCTCCCTTATCAGTAGCGTAGTTTGAATCGTTTTTTTACCTCAACGAGCCTCTATTTCAAAACATAAAAGTAGGTATATAGTTGGGTATTTGACACAGTCGTAAAATCATGTGACATACCTATTTTTGATGACAATCATTTTTTCATGTAGATATTATTAGGGTTCAATACGGCTTTCCGAATTACATTTGGCCTTGTTACACTCCACCTATGACGTATCATCCAATGTCACTTTAAACTAGACTTCATTTAACCTAATGACATTACACCTTTGGTTCATTCCACCTAATGTCATTAGTCCGAGAGCTTATTTCATCTATGAATTTACAAACTGGTAAATAAAGTGTGTATTCTCTATAATATCTCCGAAAGAGAGTTCGGGCTTGACCCCACGCGCGCCCACTGCGTGTTGGCGATTTTCGCGTTGAGAAAATTATATACGTCAAGACGCTCAGGTTTCCTCGCGACGTTTTCCTTCACAATACAAGCGATAATTCAAATATTTTTTCGCACAATCAAATGCCGAATTGCCGAGTACAATGGGTGATTAAAGTGGAATGTTTTGATTCGAGCCTGAAACTGGGTGAGAAGAGAGCCTTGATAAAGGCGCACGTGGATGGTGTATGTTGTTGCGACTTTTTTGATGACCTAGTTTATTTTTTAGCACTTTGAAGCGGTCTGAGGCATTTTCTCGTACCCGTATTTCTATTTTTTTTTTCAAGAATCTGATGCCCTATGACTATGATAATTATTATGGGCTGAAAAGATGTTTACCACATATTTTTTCGTCGGAGCCAACTTTCGACAAGCCGCTGGTTTTCTCTCGTTTCTATCAAAAATAGGTCCTAGGCACTGCAGCTTCCCATCCCAGTAGTCACTTCACCCATCTATAAAGTGAAGGTACGAACAGCTACACTCTAGGATACCCCATGGTATCTCTTACCGCGCGCGGTATGCGTCAATCGAACATAACTTCTAAATTCAAAGTTTTAAGACCTACATTTTAACTTCAATTAGAATTTCTCATAAACGGCTGACCCGATTTTGATGAAACATGTCTAAGAACACTGCCAAAAACAATCTGTTTGCATATTTAAAAAAAACCGCATCCAAATCGGTTCACCCGTTTAAAAGCTATGTATGGTGCTACAGACAGACACACATACATACACATCCGCACGCACACACACTTAGCGGTCAAACTTGTAACACCCCTAAGCATCGGGGGTTAAAAAAGGGATATCCTGGCGTGTCGCTGACTGTACCACTGGACGATAAATCATCTCATTCGTCTTCTTCTTCAACATATAGCCACCAAATTCTGTGTGTAGATCCCTTCCATTGCACTCTATTCTTTTCGGTAATCTCATTACGTACCCGTAGTTGCAGAGGCCTACGTTTTAGTTTTTATGTTACGTCGTTTATCTAGCTGCCTTTAGCTACCAAAGCTCTAAACCTCATTAGGGCTCCGCGCATACCGCGCATCGCGCGCGCCCTGTACTCTAATTGCCTTCCGTCGAAGCCTTCGGCCCGCGCACTATGCCTGCTGCTTGCCCGGCCGATAAAGCCTGGTATAACTCCTTACCTAGGCTAATGGAGAGAAGAGGGTTCTATGTAATGTAAGTTACTAGTGGTTCGCCCCGAACAGTGGACTCGCGAGTTTAATATTTTGCTAACACCATTCGCGCAGGCGCACACGCATTGAATATTGACTTTACAAATCTTGGCATGTTTGAACTTACTCGTAAAAATCATTTTAATTGAACGAGCGAGCGAAGTTCTCCGAGTCTACTGGAACAATCCGGCGTTTGTATGTGTGTATGTATGTTTGTATGTATGAATGTTCGTTCGACGATAACTTGAGTAAATTTGGCCGGATCGTTATGAAATTTGGTGGGTAGGTAAGTGAGGCAAAGATAATTTTTAAGTTCGAACATGAGCCAAATCAGTCGAGGAGTTGCTGAGATATGGGGTCGCGAGTTCATAGTTCGGGGCGAACCACTAGTCTAATTTACCCGCCTACCAACTTGCATGCTGATTCGGTCAAATGTACTCAAGTTACCGTATAACGAACATACAAACACATTACAATTATCTAACTACGGAACCCTAAAAGGCTTCAGTTTAAGCCGTCCAAAGTATCCCCCGCATGTTAATGGTCACTAGCGAATTCCGTTGCGTACAGCAAACGCTAATTTAATGTGGATACTGGGATACACACACGACGCTGCTTTTGGACACTTTCCTCGCCCCGAGAATGTTAGAAATATTACGCGATTTTTCTTATTGGTTACGCCTTGCGCCCATTCTAAGCCGCGCTTGTGAACAACACTTTTAGTAAAGTTGTCAAGCATATAGGTATGCTGCAGATTTTATACCGCTGACATCGAGAAAAGCCACGGTCACCCTTCCGAAGAATTGACGGTGACACAGTTCAGCGCGCCTTTTAAAAGTTTCAATATAAAAGCTCTACATAATTGAACTAGCGAGCGAAGTTCTCCGAGTCTACTTGAACAATCCGGCATTTGCATGTATGTATGTTTACATGTTAGTATGCTTGTATGTTTGTATGTTTGTATGCCCTCACGTACGTTTAGCGGATCAATAATAACCGCACATTGTTTATCTTCAAACAATTTTGTTCAAATGGGCTGGAATTATTGTGGTTATGGTCATTAATTAGAGAATCGAGATAAATTAGTTTTCATGCGCTGACGATGACGCATAAAAACCAAATTAAAGCTCCAACTCCAGCGCCGTGTGTGCCCGTCAATATTTTATTTATCGCCGCCCGCTATCTGTGATATCGCCGCCTTGATACGGACGCAGGTAAATGAGGGCACCAGTTTCTCTTGCGGGTGTACGCTCCCGTGATATACTGCAGTGCGGTATGACAGGTGATAGATGCAAGATAAGCCCGGTTTTAATAGGTGTGGATAGGTGTTCTATCAATTACCTACTATGATCAGGTTTAAGGTGCAGCTTGGTGTGCAATTCTTTTTCAACTACGCCAAATAGGCAATTTTTAGATTTTCACTAAGGCCCGGTTTCTGAGTTGAGAATTTTACTAAGCACATAGATACTTGCGTATCGCTCTGTCACGCTCTTTTGTGAGAAATCTGCAGAGATAGGACGATACTTACCCATTTACTTAGCAAAATTCTCAACTCAGAAACTGGGCCTAATTCTTTCTATGAGCCAGAAATTTGTGACATTATGGACGGATAGGCCCGGTTTCTGAGTTGAGAATTTTGCTAAGCAAATGGGTAAGTATCGTCCTGTCTCTGCAGATTTCTCACAAAAGAGCGTGACAGAGCGATACGTAAGTATGTGCTTAGTAAAATTCTCAACTCAGAAACCGGGCCATAGACAGTTTGTGTTATCTTATTATTGATTTATATTCGATACCAACATTCAGTTACACAAAATGGAGCAACAGATATCTTGTTTTTTTTTTTGTTTCCTTAGTTGAACGAGCGAGCGAAGCGAGCGAAGTTCTCCGAGTCTACTTGAACAATCCGGCGTTTGTATGTATGTATGTATGTATGTATGTATGTATGTATGTATGTATGTATGTATGTATGTATGTATGTATGTATGTATGAATGTTCGTTCGACGATAACTTGAGTAAATTAAGTCGGATCGTCATAAAATTCGGTAGGCAGGTAAATGAGGCAAAGAGAATTTTTAAGTTCGAACATGAGCCAAATCGGTCGAGGGGTTGCCGAGATATGGGGTTGTTAAGGTTATATGGGATGAGAGAGGGCGCCACTGCTGCCTCTCAGTAACATTAAAATAGTGCTAAAAACTGATTTTAAAAGTGATAAAAACGTAAATCTAATCAGTAAACAGTGAAACCAGTGATAAAAACTAACAAAAGTGAACTATATGTAGGGAACAACACCAGAAGTGGTAGAGGTTTGTGGCGGAAGCCATCAAGATCTTGTCAGGATTGTATCAGAATAGCACGTTGTGGGCAGGTGGTGGCACTCGAGGTATTGTAAGACATTAAAAGAAATCGGTTCGTTCAATATCGTATACAGGAAAGAGATTACAATAAAACCCGTATGACCATACAGGCTTTGTACACTTGTTTCAGTCTATCATACAAACAATTAGATACACTGGTTTCAGTCCTTTCTTCAGGTATAGTTTCTTAGTACCTAGGTAAGTATCCGCACTGACTCTAAGCACGATTCGGGTAAGTGTCTTTGTTGGCAACCGACACCGCCTCTTTTCTCTTTGGCTTTAATTTAAATTTGAAATATTGGTAAAATTCTAGTGTTCCAAACAATTGTAATAATTCAGTGAGTAAACGAGGATCACCAGAGCTGGGCTTATAATTTTTGGTCGTCTTTTTCATTGGTGTCAGAAGTAATTTGAAGATGCAAACATGCCCATAATAACCAGAGCTCAGTCAAAAACCCAGCAAAAAAACGAGTTAATAGTGAACCCAGAGCCAGTGCCTATTATCGAGGGTAGTGCTCCTATACCCAGTGACGGTGCCTCTATTTCCGGTGCCCTTGCACCCGGTGCCCTTGCACCAGCATCGTCCAGCACACCTCAACTTATCGCTGCACACAGTTCGCCGCTCGTTCCTCACGACTCAGTACCGAAGTCGCTAGATCGCACCCTTGTGCGGCAATCACGTTCTACAAGCGAAGGTACCGCAGCGAAGTCACACACTAAATCCAGCGTGCGCTCCACCAATACTATAAAGGCGCAACAGCTTGCCACAAGACTGGAACATGCTAGGCGTGTGGCCCAGATCGACGAGGAGATCGAAGCTGACCGCGCCGCAGAGCGCGCCGCAGAGCGCGCCCAGCGCTCCGCGGATCGCGCCCAGCGCGCTGCACGTGAAAAAGCACTGGCGGATCTCGAGCTGCAGGCAGAACTAGCTGCCATTGCCAGCACTGCCTCCCGCAGCAGCTGCAGAGGAGATTACGTGGAAAAATGGGAAACAAACCACGGCGCGGTCTATGGCCACGACCATTTACTACCCGCTTCGCCAACACGTCCGTCGTTGTGCGATGCCGCGTTTACTACGTGTGAGGCCGGAGCTGCTTCCCGGTGCCCAATGCCCGGGCCTAAGCCTGCCGCAGCTCAAGCGTTCGCCCAGCCGCACTCTACAGCTCTCCCGTGCGGCGGCGGGCGCCTTTGTGAGAATGCTACGGACCTAAACACCACTTCACATTTACCTATGTTAGGCACACACCACTGTAGTGATGACTATTGTAATTTGAACAAAAATAAAACTAGCAATGAAGGTACACAAGACAATATAACTTTATTGGCGAACGCGATTGCAGACCTTGGCAAGAAGAAGATACGGGTGAGTGATATCCCTAAATTCACAGGCCGCGCGTTGGACTGGCTTCCTTTCAAGAGGGCCTTTGAGCAGTCCAAGGCTAGTTTTTCTCCGTGTGACAACATCAGCAGGCTTACTGCTGCCCTCCACGGTCCCGCGCACGAAGCCGTCGCCGTACTCCTCGCCTCTGCCGACAATCCGGAGCAAGTAATGGCTGCACTGGAGACCAGGTTCGCCCAGCCTGAGCACATAGTCCTCCAGCAGCTAGCTCTCGTCCGAGGTCTTCCAAGGCTCAACGCGTACGACGCTCCACGGGACCTCACTGTCTTCGCATGCCGAATCCGGAACTGTGTTGAGGTGATACGATTCCTCCATCAGCCCGAGTACCTCGCAGCTCCCGAACTGGTAAATACAGTCATCGGAAAACTGACTCCTCTCCTCAGAGCTAGGTGGGCTGACTTTGCAATGGCAAGAGTTGGCTCTGGCTTGTTCAAACTAGAGATTCTAGCGGCTTTTCTAGAGAACGAAGCTGATTTACAAATTAAATTCGGTTTTATTTCGCCAGAGTCGACAACTGTCAAAAGTCAACCTGTCAAGCCCGTCAAAGACAAAATTTATTCTATTTCAGTCGACGAGGAACCAAAAAGTTCGCATACCTGTTTGTATTGCAACACAGATAAACACAACGTCAGCGATTGCCGTGAGTTCAAATCTCTTTCGTTGGACGAGCGCTGGCAATGGGTGCTAACAAACAAGGTTTGTCGAAAATGTTTGAGGAAAGGATCTCACCAATATAGTGGCTGCAGGAAAAGGTGCTCAGTAGAAGGCTGCACGGCCAAGAATCGGCACCATACACTTCTACACAGGTCTCAATCGGCTACAACAGCTCATGTGGAAGTACAGTCGAGCCCGTCAACCTCTTCAAGTTTCGAGGTACAGTCTACAATACAAATTCCCTGCACTAGTAACGACTCTGCTACCTTTGAAGATAAACAGCCATCAGCAATCGTAGCCCATAGCATTTCGCCTCCCAAATTATCCAGTCTCAAGCCACTTCTCAAAGTGATAGCGGTCACCATTACCGGGCCTCTATGTAGCATAGACACGTATGCCCTTCTCGACGATGGAAGCTCGGTAACCCTTTTAGACCAGTCAGTGGCGGACTTAGTGGGGGCCAAGGGCTCTACAAGTAAATTAAACATTGATTGTATTGGCGGTTTAACTAGACAATGTGAGGTAAGTTATGTTGACATTCAAGTAAAGGGCCGCCATAGTGCGGACACTTTCAACATTAGTGCGCGATCCATTTCAAATCTATGTATAGCTAGTCAGTCGGCGCATTTAGATGATATTGTCCAGTATCGATATTTGTCAGACCTGGTGGACGAACTCTGTTACGACGATGCTAAGCCCATGTTGCTGATAGGCACTGATAACTGGCAGGTGACGCTCCCCAAAGCCATCCGCCGTGGGTCTCGTTGCCAGCCGGCAGCCGCCCACACACCCTTGGGATGGGTCTTGTTCGGCTACATATCTTATAGACCTAATGTAGAGGCATCCGTCAATCACGTCTCCATGGCTGGCGATGATGAATCTTCGCTAGATGTTCTTGTCAAAGACTACTTTAAATTGGATTCTATCGGAATAACGAAGGTAGATCACCGTAGTGCCACTGACGAACGTGCTTTACAGATCCTAGAAGATACAACCAAACGTTTAGATTCGGGTAGATTCGAAACCGGGCTATTATGGCGAGATAATATTTCTTTTGTCCCTGAGAGCCGTGAGCTAGCTTTAGCCCGCTTTACTAGTCTCGAGCGCAAGATGGCTAAAGATAGCTCTTATGCAGACGCTTACAGACAAAACATACAAGGTATGATTAGTAAGGGCTATGCCGAGTTATGTGAAGGACCACCTTCAGGCCATATGCCGTGGTACCTTCCTCATTTTGGAGTTGTACATCCACAGAAAAAGAAACTGCGTGTAGTCCATGACGCGGCAGCGAAGTGTGCTGGAGTGAGCCTCAACTCACTTCTTTTAACCGGTCCTGACCTACTTCAGCCATTGCTTTCTATAGCTATGAGATTTAGAGAACGTTTAGTTGCTCTATCAGGAGACATCAGAGAAATGTTTCCCCAAATCAAGATTAGACCTGAGGATAGAGATTCTCAGCGCTTCTTGTGGAGAGATAACCCAGACCTACCACTGCAAGAATATCGTATGTCCTCAATGATTTTTGGAGCAGTATCCAGTCCATGTACCGCACTATGGGTTAAGAACAAGAATGCCGGTCAATTTCTTCAAGAATACCCTGATGCTGTTCGATCCATCATTGAGGACCATTACATGGACGATTTCTTGGGCAGCTTTGACAGTAATGAAGAGGCGGCTAAGCGAGCCTCTGAGATTTTAATGATTCACAAAGCGGGTAGTTTCGAAATGAGGTCTTGGGTTTCTAATCGCAAAGAGGCGTTGGCCTCGATTCCCTCAGATCTACGAGCAACTGATGTGTCCGAAGTGAGTCTAGGCCCAACCTCCCCTTCGCAAGTTCGTGTGCTAGGTATTACTTGGAGCATAAATGACGACAAACTCTACTTTATAAAGTGTCTACCAAAGCTTCCCACAAAGTTTTCTAAGCGCTCCGTTCTATCTTTATTGATGTCAATTTATGACCCTTTAGGGTTTTTAACCCCTATCATAATGAAGGGCCGTGTGCTATTCCAGAAAACATGGAAACTAGGAATTGATTGGGATAAGAGTTTACCTGACTCTGCGATACAGAATTGGAAAAGTTGGTTTTTCGAAATTCAAAATTTAGCTAACAGCTCTATTCCTAGATGTTATTTAAATAGCACCAGTCCCATTAATGATGTTCAGTTACATTTATTTGCGGACGCTAGTGAGCGAGCTTACGCCTGTGTTGCCTTTTGGCGTTTTACTTATGAAGACGGCAGCGTAAGCTTGTCTCTCATTGGGGGAAAGGGTCGCCTAGTGCCCCTTAAACCTGTATCAATCCCTAGATTGGAATTACAAGCGGGCCTTATCGCCGCTCGTTATAGCGTCTATATTACAGACGCACATACACGAAAACCTAATGCTACCTTTTATTGGACTGACTCCCTTACAGTCTTAAAATGGCTCCGTAGCGACACCTGCATGTTTAAAGCTTTCGTTTCGTTTCGTGTTGGAGAGATTGTTGAAACTACTAATGTTCGCGATTGGAGATATGTTCCTACAGCTCTAAACATCGCCGACGACGCTACTCGGGACAACGGGGAGTTTTCATTGTGTTCACGTTGGTTTACTGGCCCAGCCTTTCTTCTGCTACCTGAAAACCAGTGGCCCAGTGAACCAAAATGCAATGTTCCTCCGGTCACGGAAGAAATGAAAAAACTTTCTGATGCGACTGGAGCTTTAGTCGGTTATACGACGCAACTTCCAACCCTGTCACCGGTTGTCGCCAACCATCAGCGGTTTAGCAGCTGGTTGCGCCTTCTCAGGGCAACCGCTCGCGTTCATCAATCGGCTTACGTTTTTCGATCTCTGTTATTGCGAAATTCTAAAATATCTGATTCTTCGCGCGATCATTCCAACTTACGTTTGCTTAATGTTACAGATCTCAACGTTGCCGAGATCCATTTATTCAGACAGTCACAACTAGATTCATTCCCTGATGAACTCATTCGTGTTCAAGCAGCACGCCCCGTCTCGAACGATAGTAGACTTAAGAACATTTCACTTTTGTATGGAGAGGATAGGCTTATTCGGCTATCCGGACGCACCGCTGCTACGATGGCTATTGATTCTCACCCGATTGTGCTTGATGGCAAACACCCTATCACCAGACTGTTAATAAGCTCATACCACGTCAAGTTTGCGCATGGGAACCACGAGCTGGTGGTGAACGAGTTGCGCCAAAGGTACTTTATTCTTAGCCTGAGACCAGCCGTGCGAAGAATATCTCAGAGATGCCAAGTCTGCCAGAACCGTAAAACCAAGCCTGTAATTCCACCAACTGGAGATTTGCCAGAGGCTAGATTGGCGCATCACGAGCGTCCCTTCACCCACGTTGGTATAGACTACTTTGGGCCCTTAAACGTTTCCATATGCAGGCGGACTGCGAAGAGGTGGATTGCCCTTTTCACCTGCATGACGATTCGAGCAATTCACATTGAGATCGTTGATAATCTCACATCGGACTCTGCCTTGATGGCTTTACGGCGTTTCATAGCAAGAAGAGGCTGCCCATCCCACATTTACTCTGACAATGGAACATCTTTCGTTGGCACAGTCAAGATTCTTCCAGAACTTTTCAACTTCTGCGCGAATGAAAAGATCGTGTGGCACTTCACGCCGCCGTCCGCGCCCTTTATGGGTGGATGCTGGGAGCGTATGGTACGATCCGTCAAGAACGCTCTTTCAGTAACACTCAAAGACCGAACACTAAAAGAGGAGGTCCTACACACCCTTCTTCTAGAGGCCGAGTGCGTCGTTAACTCTAGACCACTCACGCATGTACCAGTCGACGAGGACTCGGACCACGCAATTACTCCTTTTTCCTTCCTCATTGGGAGCTCCAGCGGTGGCCCTCAGACGAAACTCTTTGATGACGCAGACTTGTATAAACGTGCACATTGGAGAAAGGCGCAGAGGCTTGCCGATCACTTCTGGCAGCGTTTTGTTAAGGAGTACCTGCCGCAGCTCGTCCCACGCAAAGAGATACCGAAATCAAGGCAGCTGAAAACTGGCGACCTGGTGTTTATAGCGGATGGAACTCTGCCTAGAAGCAGTTGGCCTCGTGGCCGAATAGCTGCGACCTATCCGGGCAAGGATGGGATTGTCAGGGTCGTAGATGTCGCTACGACGGGAGGAGGTGTGCTGCGACGTCCGTCGCGCAAGGTGGCGTTGCTGGTTGCCGGCCAATAGGTATTTGGTGCATCACACCGTCGGGGGCCATGTTGGCAACCGACACCGCCTCTTTTCTCTTTGGCTTTAATTTAAATTTGAAATATTGGTAAAATTCTAGTGTTCCAAACAATTGTAATAATTCAGTGAGTAAACGAGGATCACCAGAGCTGGGCTTATAATTTTTGGTCGTCTTTTTCAGTCTTAGTAGGTAAGTAACCGCACTGACTCTAAGCACGATCGTCGGTGATATTCGTAATTAGCAAAACGTGTGACAGTTCCGAGGCTCTTTGTCATACAGCCCTGCGCCCGTCCGTATTTGGGGCAAGCGGGCGGATGACTGCCGAACCAAGACTCTGTCAAAGGCGCGGGCGCCGCCATAGGGAGTACATAGGTACTCTAGGGCCGCCACGCCTTGCGTTCTGCTCTTGTATGACCATGTGTCTCCGACACGGCCATCCTGCGAGACACACGTCCTCGTGTGTTATTGATCTGCAACAAAGGTTTTGGGCAAGTGTATCTGTCATGGTACATTGCCCCAGTGCCTAGGCATAGGCACTTTAGTACAGGGGAAATATCGGAGAAATTATAGCATGAATCCCCGATCAACCCCTCAGATCCTTTATCGAATCTTGGCAACAAACATACGAGTACATCGGCCTTCACTTTAATACCATCACAGGCTTTCACACAAACAAAGCCCGCCTCTCATGACCCAGCATGGCATCATCTTACTAACGTTAATTTAAACAAACGATTCTTATCAGGCCGGTTTAAAACTATTCAAGTGTTTATAAAATGTCTTTGAGCAGACGCAGCAGAAGTATTGCTCGGCTATACCTGACAAAAATAAAGTTGGGCATAGAATATTTTGATAAAGTTGCAATTTAATTCTTGGACCCAAATTACTGTACTGTTTCTACGTTCAAATTAAATTTATTTCGCATTTTATAAGAACAAACTACACGAATTGTATTAACAACGTCTCAAGTAATATTTTAAACAATTTTTATGACTCGCCATGAAACTTGGCACTTGAAACTACTTTTATCATAGTCATTTAAGCCGTAACTTACTGGTTCGTAACAAGAAACTCAAAACGTCCGGCTCGGCAACACACAAAGATTACATTCACGAGTAGTAGGTAGCAACTAGGGACATACACGTTTTTCTATTACTCTCGCAAATCATAATATCACAGAAGTATCGCTCAGCTATTACGAGTATGCCTCACATAAAGCGAATTAGATATCAATTGTTTTCATAAAACTTTCATAACGTATCATGTTCAAGTACCATTGACTGACCGATCTAGACACAAAATGAATATAAAAAAAACAAATATCTCATCAATATTAAAACTCAATCAAGTAGGTCTCTTTTTAGTGGCTTACATGCACCTCTAGGGTTGCACACACACGTCCGTCATGGACTCCAGCCTCGCCTCGCACCATGTACACCCTCTAGGGGCTGCACATACACGTCCGTCATGGACTCCAGCCTCGCCTCGCACCATGTACACCCTCCAGGGGCTGCACATACACGTCCGTCATGGACTCCAGCCTCGCCTCGCACCACGTGTACCTCCACCTGGGTTAGTTGCAATACTCAATTCCCACGGATCACTCTCCGCGAGCGAATACCGACTTCCAACGGGCTAAAGCTACAGCATAACCACAGATACGGTCACCAAACACCCCGACCTCCGCCTGAGCTACCCGAAATACTCAATTCCCACGGATCACTCTCCGCGAGCGAATACCGGCTTCCAACGGGCTAAAGCTACGGAATAACCACAGGTACGGTCACAAAACACCTTGTCCTCTGCTTCAAAACTCCTCGACCTCCGCCTGAGCTACCCGAAATACTCAATTCCCACGGATCACTCTCCGCGAGCGAATACCGACTTCCAACGGGCTAAAGCTACGGAATAACCACAGGTACGGTCACAAAACACTTTGTCCTCCGCTTCAAAACTCCTCGACCTCCGCCTGAGCTACCCGAAATACTCAATTCCCACGGATCACTCTCCGCGAGCGAATACCGACTTCCAACGGGCTAAAGCTACGGAATAACTACAGGTACGGTCACAAAACACCTTGTCCTCCGCTTCAAAACTCCTCGACCTCCGCCTGAGCTACCCGAAATACTCAATTCCCACGGATCACTCTCCGCGAGCGAATACCGGCTTCCAACGGGCTAAAGCTACGGTATAGCCACAGGTACGGTCGGACCAGCCAAAAAGAGAACTTCACTCAAACTCAAAAGTAAAAAACGTTACATTATCATTACCACGATCTGTCATATCAATGGGTACTTGGCCTTCTGTCACTTTTCTATTCAAGCGCAACCAAATCACTCAGTTCACTAAGTTTCCAATAATAAAATTATTTATTTCAAATTAGAATTTTCAAGTACTTCCATAGCTTTCAGCCAACCAGTCATACACCTGCAATAGTCCACCGCTCTACCCTGAGCGACTATGCAGTAAACAGTAAGTTCAGAACAAGGGTGCATTAACCCATCACACATCCGCATCACGGATCAACACTTCATAACTCAATGACTTTGGCTGAACGCTCACAAGTTCACAGGTATCATTTTTTTTTTTTTTTTTTTTTAACTGTAAATTTTTCTATAACTACTTAGTTATAACTCACTCGAAACTTCGTGAATTGGTGCGATTCCTTCAAACTAATGTAGAAAGTTTAATTAGGTATTTTGTTTTTACCCAGCTCTTCTCAAATTTAGTTTTCAACTAAGTGTCCAATACCTAAGCTAAATTTGATAGTGTAAAGCATGTGACCATCACACAAAAGAACTTCTAAGTCTCAGTAAAATCCCGTCAGTGTATGCTTAGTTCAGAAACATTAATTAGGTAGGCACCTAGTAGCACTTTCAGTTATCCAAAATTAAAGACAAAATCTCGATCGAGTATTCTTCTAACATTTTACGGTCACGTTTTGAACGAGCTGATCATTCTATCATTTCATAAAGCACAAAGCATGCTTTCAGCTAGTGAGCTAAAACATATACCTCAACGTATTATAGTAACTTCATTGTGTGCTATGACGAAACTAGGCAATGTGTTTTAGTAGGTCTGAGGACCTTTTCTATTTCATGAAAACCAGCCTCTTTCACAATCAATAAATTCAGTGTAACAACATTAAATTAAGTTACTACCGCCCTTTAGAAAACATTCTTAATCCACAATAAATTATTTGGGTACATACTTAGGTACAGTCTCTAATGTCGCCAAACGCGGTTTAACAAAAGTAAAAAACTTTCAGGATTATCTTATCTACACACGTTGCAGTAAACGCATGTACTGTTAACCGAAACCTAAGCATAACAGTGATAATATTATTTCAGTTAGGTAGAACAGATTACTATCTGAACACAGAGCTATGTCTGTACCTCCTGCTTCGAAGGTTTACATGTAGGTTCTATTTAGACCTTTGTTTTCTAACTTTAATCGTGACGCTAGTTTAGTGCTACCCATTGTATTTGAAAGCCTAAAATGTATAGAGGCATCTTCATATTCAGTTAAGTACTCATAATGACTAGCAGAACTCAAAAATTTGGTTCTCAACACAATCATCCTTAATTTAGCTTTCTTGTTTAGTAAGAACTTTATATCGCGTAAAACAAAGTAATAATGCAATGTGCATCTAAAAAAAATTCGGAGAAACATAGAGTGACACGTCACCTATATCCGGTAACGTATGACTACGGCCATCTTAGACCACCTTTGTTCGGCTAATCACAAAACAAACCAACATCTGCCAGAAAACCTACCGCATGCCACCCACATGGTTGTTTAGGTCTCGATGCCTACGATTGGCTTTATGTGTTGGCACTTTTGGCACCGATTGATGCTAAATAAAAAATAATAATCAGTCAGTAACACAACTTATGAGTTCTCTTTGTCAAGATCTAACTAGGTCTTTTGTTAGCAACTGCATTTATGCAGGGGAAGAGTAACTAAAAAAAACATAGCGCTGTTGGGTTTTAGGAGTAAGTACCCAAGCTCATTTTAATTTACGATCGCAACTTCACTTATTAGGTGAAACATAAATAAGGCCAATGCAAAATAATACCCTCACGCCATAAACCGGAAGGTCTAGTTGCGGTGTTATTCCTTGATAACTGTACTTTCCATTAGCATTGATATTACTCAAACAACAAACTTATTTTCATCCAAGCGCTCACATAACCAACATTCCCGAAGGAGCTAGCAGAGGCACTATTTTAGTGACTTGATATTACAAACACAACAAACAATGTCTTCACACCTTCATTCCTGAAAGTATGAACAGAGGCACTAACTAACATAATTGGTAAACATCATTACAATACATGACATACACACTCAACCTTACATTTACACCCACATCCCAGAAGGTGTAAACAGAGACACCAAGCCCTCGTTAGGTTAGGTTATTTTTTAATTTTCAGTCAAATATCATCTTACTTGTATTTTCGCATCAAACCAACCAAAAAAAAAAGATTACGGAACAAAAACATCTCACCCTTATTTTTTTTTGTGGCTGTCAATTGGTTGCAACGTGCAGTGCAACGGGACGGGATTCTCGCATCACAGCTTAGCCGGAACATGTGTGTAGCTTAGGTGGTTTGTGTCTTGCTTGACCGAAGCCGAAGCTTGGCATCAGCTGGACACGCCTGGGCTGCAGCCGTCCAAGGGTCATCGCTGTTGTTCTTTATGGTCATCTATGTCTTCTTTGTGATTCTTCGGCGAGAATTTAATCGCTTAGAGTGCATTGCGATTTCTTGGAAGAATGCCGTTAGTCGAAGTTTGCGTCTTGATATAAGATGATAGAAGACGAGTCATTCCTTTTCTTCAGTGATTTTTCGAGTAACTATTGGCACATTTCTTTGTGTAAAAGCGTTGTCAAGCACGCTGCAGTAGGAACATTTTTTTTTGTCAAAACATTCCGATCATATTGCGTAGCGTAGTTCTCTGAAGTGGACCGCATGTAAGCTAACACCATAGCGCGGTGCGATAAGCTTGCTTGTTGTTGCGACGAAACTCACGTATATTCAAGCGCATCAACTCCGTCCGCGGGGTAGGCAGAGACATCAATGCATTGATGATTTTGTTTTCTGGGTAGTATTTTTTTTCATAGCTTTAGGAACTTGTCACTTGGTCGTCTTCTTGATTTCAGTGTTGGATTTAATCACAACATTTAATTTTTCATCTTGATTTTTCTTCTTCAGCAGGACATTCCAGGTCTTCACCTCGAGTGGATCCCACTTCTGATGTAGGGAACAACACCAGAAGTGGTAGAGGTTTGTGGCGGAAGCCATCAAGATCTTGTCAGGATTGTATCAGAATAGCACGTTGTGGGCAGGTGGTGTGGTGGCACTCGAGGTATTGTAAGACATTAAAAGAAATCGGTTCGTTCAATATCGTATTCAGGAAAGAGATTACAATAAAACCCGTATGACCATACAGGCTTTGTACACTTGTTTCAGTCTATCATACAAACAATTAGATACACTGGTTTCAGTCCTTTCTTCAGGTATAGTTTCTTAGTACCTAGGTAAGTATCCGCACTGACTCTAAGCACGATTCGGGTAAGTGTCTTAGTAGGTAAGTAACCGCACTGACTCTAAGCACGATCGTCGGTGATATTCGTAATTAGCAAAACGTGTGACAGTTCCGAGGCTCTTTGTCATACAGCCCTGCGCCCGTCCGTATTTGGGGCAAGCGGGCGGATGACTGCCGAACCAAGACTCTGTCAAAGGCGCGGGCGCCGCCATAGGGAGTACATAGGTACTCTAGGGCCGCCACGCCTTGCGTTCTGCTCTTGTATGACCATGTGTCTCCGACATATAAATATAAATTCTGTTTGGAAACAATATTGTGGATATCGGACGTAAAATTCAGTGGAAACAATAAAAAAAATTACGGGAACAACTTTTACGGGTCGCGAAATAATCCGTAACAAGAACTCTATTTTAATCCAATAAATCCAAAAATAACCAAAAATTTTGCTAATTGCTAAGGTCCAAAGTACACCAGATTAGAAAATTCAAAACAGCGCCATCTATTTAAAAAATATATAAATATATTGTTATTCTACTTCCTCACAGAGGGCGTGACTAAAGTTTGTTTATCAGAGCCATCTAGTGTTCAAAATTATAAACCAAAAAGTCCTTCTATGCAACAATAGAGGTCGCTTTACTTCAAAACTACAAGAGAGTCCTATAAATATCCTATATTAAAATGGAAGAAATACTAGATAAACTACAAAAATATCCAAAATGATCTAGAGGCACAAAAACTTGAAATAAGATAAAGCGGCGAACAAGTTACAGAAAACATTCAATGTGAAATGAAACAAAATGAAAAAATAATTTAATATCACATTAATTGGATTGTAGTACTACGGCGCGCGTGGGGACGTATCCAACACGTAGAGGCCCGTTTGACAACTTTGATCTGATGTAAGGTGGTGCACCTGTTGGGTACCCCAGAGTGCAACCAAACACACAAAAATACACCTGAGAATCCCCATCAGGTGCATCACCTACATTGACCTGGTGCGACGTGACCATGCGCATCCTCAAGGTCCATTCTGCGAGGGCACCATACACGTGTACAGGTCTCGCCGACCTGATGCAATGTGTTCACTAAATGGGCCACCTAAATAAGCCGCCGCTTATGGGTCTAACCCTGGACAGCAAGGTGGCAACATCGTTGTGAACATCTCAGGGTGTCGAGAGGTGTGCGCCGATTTCTACCCAGTGACTGTAGTGATAGCCACAGTCACAGTACCAACTCGCGTCTTATGCATCTTTCACTTCCATCCTGCGAGCATATAGCTCTTGCGCTCCACTCTGGACTCAGGACGGCCGATAGGAGACTCTGGAGAGGCAAGCCAGAGGTGAGGGTCCCGGTCCTCTTGGATTCCAATCCACTCTTGTACAAAGACGTGGATGCGAGGACCAGTTTTCGACCTTCGGAAGACTCGGGTCCGTGGTACCGCCACATACCAACAGCTCGCCACAAGCCGCCCTGCGGTGGAGGAACCATAATGGTCCCTCCATTCCCTTAGTCACCTTTAACGACACCCACGGGAAGAAATGGGTTGGTCCAATTCTGTACCTCCCGGGAACCACACGGGGTTTATTATTATTATTTAAGTTTATATGGGGTCGCGAGTTCATAGTTCGGGGCGAACCACTAGTTAGTCTAATGGTCGATCCCTAAATTGAGAAATTCACTAAGCAAATACTTAATCGTTCTGTCTCTATAAACACCAACAAGAACGATTTTGTGGTATCGAATTTCCGGATGACTTATACCTAATTAGTGAAAGATGATCTTGGCCTAGTATTGAAGTCGGGAAAGAAAATAGTTGATCAGTTTCAGTTGATCAGCCCCTCTACCCTTGACGCATTTTTCCAATACGGCCGCAATATGGCGCAATTTTCAAAATTTATTATTCTACAAATTAAGACGCATTTTGTGTTTTTATTGAATAAAACAGCCTTACCTTTGAATAAACATTACATTTTAGTAAATACACCAATTTGTTTGTTTTGTTTTGATGTTTTTGTTTTGTAAGTTTTAAAATATTGAATTTGTCTCTTTTGTTTGTGTTTTCTACTTAGTTGTATCTACATACTTAGTTTAAGTTTAATTTTAGATATACTTAGTCCGTCTTGCACCACTTTCCTATATGTGGTTTCAACAGCATTTAACTAAAATCTTCATACAAAAGTCGATTTAAATGGCGACTTGAGTGGCATTTGAGAGATGTTGCAGGACGGCCTTAGCCTTAGCCTTAGTGTTAGCCTTAGTCTTAGTCTTAGTTTTAGTTTTAGTTTTAGTTTTAGTTATAGTTTTAGTCTTAGTTTTAGTTTTTACTTTAAAAAATGGGAGAGGTTGTGGCAGAATAACAGCGCTACGGGCAACCGTAGCATTATGCTGAGCCACAACCTTTTTACGGCCATTGCCTTCTGTACATATGCTAATTTTATTATCTGTATGTTGTGTGTGCCGTAAATAAAACTTTTTCTATTCTATTCTAATTCTATTCAAAGTATTTAAAATCAAAGCATTACTATGCAAATTCAAAGAGAAATTAATTTCAAAACTTTTTCAATTTGATCGCAATAGCGTCAAGGGTAACCCCCCAGACGGGATCAATATTCATAAAAAAGTACTATCGGATCAATCAAAAAGTGTGCCCATTAGAAATGAAAAATAGTTAATCCGTTTCAGTTAGTCCGTTTTGTTGCTCGGAACTGAAGAAGGGATTTTAACAACCCTTTCAGTCATGTATGACAGTAGGTACCTGAGTAGCTACCACGAGTGCGAAAAAGCTATGCCGGACGTCTAGCGGACGTCTGTCATGTATCCTAATACTATAGTAGTAAGGTTGTTAATCCAACTTATCACTTTTTACAGTGACAGTAAACACTCGTGGTAGCTGCTCAGTATGGTTCCACAATACTAATTTGCTTACGCGGCGCTTTACTTGCCCGCGCATTATTGTGAGCTCTGTATTTTGAGCCAGTGTTGAAACAACTGTTCTACTTAACACTCAGAGAGTGCCCAACTTTTATTAAACTAACTACCTAAATAACTGGTGCATTTCTCGACAACTTATCTAGTGTGTGGTACAGTTGGACACCCGCTAGGATACCCCTTTTTGTTCGATAGGCGTCCTTATGCCACGCGCGGTAAGAGCTGCCATTGGGTATCTGTGACTGTGGCTGACCGTACCTACCAGTGCCGTCCACTAAGCCTAGGATCATATAGTACCTAATATGTGCTCTTGGAAAGACAACATAATCATCGACATATT
Organism: Zelleria hepariella; assembly: GCA_949319315.1. Classification (NCBI taxonomy): domain Eukaryota; kingdom Metazoa; phylum Arthropoda; class Insecta; order Lepidoptera; family Yponomeutidae; genus Zelleria; species Zelleria hepariella. The sequence continues at coordinate 6,061,658 of OX439379.1, read as the reverse complement.
TTTTCAAGAGCCAATAGACAAGCCCCTGACACTCCAGAAGCCTCCAGAGTCCCCCCATGCGCCCGCGCACGTAATGCGATGTAAATACGCGTCGATCTATGCGCGATTGCGCGCGCGATGCCGTCTCAGCCGATTTATTGTATAAATTTGATTTCCGGTCGGAAGGACTCCGTGACAAGTGATCGAGGGATGTGGTTTTTGTACGGCGGCTTGATATGTAACGAGGTTAAGATGTAGCCTGTACAATTTTACATGTCCCAATTGTACCTGTACAATTAATTGTACATTGTTACATGTAAAGTCGCCCGTACCTAGAGTGCTACAGCGTGTAAAGGTCGACGTGCTGTCGTGTGTACGTTACTTTGAAATAAAGGGCACATGGAGACTCATGCCCGTTTCCACCTTCCACCCCTAACTTTGGGGGACCTTTTTACGCAAATTATTTGCGCCTCTGTAAGTCTAGTGGCTTGTGAGTTAACTCACAAGCGTTAATTAACTCTACTCATAACGCTAGTTAGCACTCTACCCGGAGAAAGATAAAGAAGAATTTTCAAGATATTCAAATGGAATGTACATAAAATGTTTTCTAGTACAATAAAGAATATTCTAATCTAATCTAATGTACAGTGCAACACGGCACAAGTCAAATTAGTCTAATAAGTGACTTGTGCCAAATTATACACTAATTAGTATTGCTCCTTATAAAACAAAAATGCGTCAAGGGTAGAGGGGCTGTCCTGAGCGATTTTTTATAACCTTATATCTAGTGGTTCGCCCTGAACTATGAACTCGCGACCCCGACAACCCCTCGACCGATTTAGCTCATGTTCGAACTTAAAAATTATTTTAATTTCATTTACCCGCCTACCAAAATACATAACGATCCGACCAAATTTACTCAAGTTATCGTCGAACGAACATTCATACATACATACGTACATACATACAAACATACATACATACAAACATACAAACGCCGGATTGTTCCAGTAGACTCGGAGCTTCGCTCGCTCGTTCAATAAAACACATTATTCAGGTTTTTTTTTTGTTGGCCAGTGTAATAAACGTTTTCATCTCCCACGCTCGGAAAGTTTGCTGTTACTAGTAACTTACGATCGTGTAAAGGCCGGATTTAAACTGTCTGAACTTTTGTGCGCTTCGAAATTTGAACGCGACGCCGGGACAGTCTTTCCCGCGCCCTATGGTTTTGAAAAAGAAAAAAACACTGGCCGTTTAAGTAGATGCCAGATCCCGATGGAAAATAAAACCTCATTCATAGTTCGTTTAAACGCGTATTTCAGCGAAAGCGATTGTTCGTGCCCATTCTCTATACAAAACTGTGAATGTAAATGGTGCATAAGCATCTTTTAAAAAGGTAAAGTCACGGAATAGAACATTCAGAAACGCGGTTTCTTCTTATAGTCTTTTCAATATTTTGTACACATATTTATTTTTAAATACCAGTAAATAAAAAAAATGCTGCGCTTCTGTTTTATCAAATAGATAATTATGTTTTGGTTTGTTAAATACATTTTTTCAAACGATATTACTAATTTCATTTTTATCTCCTAGAAATTTTTAATTTATATGGTAAAAGTTCAGAATGCACCCGGAAAAAAAAACATTCTTTTATTTACATTATTTTTGTGTCTGGATAAATAAACTTCAGGAAATTATTATTTAAACGAATGGTTTTAATACCAACGAAGCTCAAAACTTTAGTGCGGCAGCCGTAACTACAGTAAAATATGCTTTTAAAAGGAACTTATTTGACTCACCTGTTTTGCCTGTAAGTAGTTGTCTATAGAGTTTGTCCCGCTTGGCTAACAAAGTCATTTCCTCGCTTCTGTGAGATGAAAAGTTTTGTGTTTCGCACGAATGCAATATTATTTGCGTCTCGTGCTTCTGAATACCTCGCTACGCTCAGGTTTCTTTTTTTGAACCACTCGCTACGCTCGTGGCTCAATTTTAGAAACCTTCGCTAGCTCGGTTTTCAATACAAGCACTCGCCGCAAACAATAATTTTGCATTCTTGCATAACAAATAACTATTATTTTATAAAAGCAATTACGGTCTCTAAACGGCAAATATGTTTACTAAAAGGTGACTATAGTCCACTATGTGTGTAGATCCAGTCGCGGTAAGAAAAGACCCGAGTAAACACGTCGGGGTGTCCTCTTGCGCACTGGATTCCCCACGAGACAATGCCGATTTGAACGTGGTTGAGATCGAGGAGAGGACCACCAGAATCGCCCTTGAAAGACACAGAACAAACTATAAAGAACTAGCTTTTGCCCGCGACTTCGTCCGCACAGACTTAGTTTTTTTCCCGTTAATCCCATTATCAATAATAGCTATAGCAGCTACGGCCATTTTTTACCGTAACGCTGCTTTTTATGATGAAAGCAAGCCGCTTTGCACAGTGATAGAAGGGACAAAAATAAGCGATTTGACCCGCAGCAGCACAAGTTTCATCCCTTAGAAACAGAGAGGGCGCCACTTCTAAAAATAACTTTGAAAAATTCTAACCGCCTAACGGGTGAACCGATTTTAATGATTAATATCTTAATCGAAAGAAAAACACTTATTGGACAATTTAAAAAATAAAATTAAAATAAAAACTATAATGGCTGCCCTAAATCCAACGTTTTGTAATTTTTTTATTTTTATTTGTCAGTTTTTACTCAATTATGCAAAGAAATTGTATGAAGAGGGTATATTTTTTATATTTTATATTGTTACTAATTTAATAATAATTTTAATAAAAAAAACTGCATGCCAATATCATTAGTAGTTTAGGAAATATTTAGGTTTACATGTGCTGGAAAAGCGGGGCATTGCCCTCACGTCATAGTAACTATGTAAAGAAAAAAACTTCTATTTGTGATGGAAGCTAGCCATTTTGTACAGTGATAGTGAAGACTAAAATAAGCAATTTTACCCGCAGCAGCAACATTTTCATCCCTTAGGGACATAGATGGCGCCACTTATTTGACCAAACTTCAAAGTTTTGTATAAAGTAAACGGCTCTATCGATTTACATGATTTAAACGCCCGATGGTTGGTTTTTATACCATAATACATATAAAATATAAATAAGTCAAAAAAGTATTGGAAATAAAAATAATAAAAAATATTTTGTAAAATAAAAAAAGTGTTTTCATTGAGGATGATGAATCACGTATTTATTCTTTTTAGTTTTTGACAAATACTTACACATAATTTCTCGTTTGCCTTGTCACAGATGTGTACAACAACGTTAATGCCTAACAGTTCATGAGTTTCCTTATTTTATTCGGTATACGTAAATTTTTAGTCGCTTATTCTGAGTAAACTGTATTCAATGGATTCAATGTAGTATTCCAAATAAAATAAGGAAACTAGTGAACTGTTAGGCATTAACGTTATTGTACACATCTGTGACAAGGCAAACGAGAAATGATGTGTAAGTATTTGTCAAAAACTAGAAAGAATAAATACAAGATTCATTATCATCAATGAAAACAATTTTATTTTACAAAATATCTTTTATTATCTTTATTTCCAATATTTTTTGACTTATTTATATTTTATATGTATTATGGTATAAAAACCAACCGTTGGGCGTTTAAATCATGAAAATCGGTTGAGCCGTTTATTTTATACAAAATTTTGAAGTTTTGTTAAATAAGTGGCGCCATCTGTGTTCCTAAGGGATAAAAATGTTGCTGCTGCGGGTAAAATTGCTTATTTTAGTCTCCACTATCATTGTGAAAAATGGCTAGATTCCATCACGAAAATAAGTTTTTTTCTCTACTTAGTTACTATGACGCGAGGGCAATACCCCGCTTTTCCAGCACATGTAAACCTAAATATTTCCTAAACTACTAATGATATTGGCATGCAGTTTTTTTTATTAAATTTATTATTATATTAGTAACGATATGAATTACAAAAAATATACCCTTTTCATACAAGTTTTTTGCATAGTTCAATAAAAAGTGACAAATAAAAAATAAAAAATTAGAAAACGTACGATTTACGGCAGCCAACATAGTATTTTTATTAATCTATTTTTTTTGTTTGTATAATAAGTGATTTTCTTTCGATTAAGATATTAATCATTGAAATCGGTTCACCCGTTAGGCTGTTAGAAATTTTCAAATTTTATTTTTAGAAGTGGCGCCCTCTCTGTTCCTAAGGGATGAAACTTGTGCTGCTGCGGGTCAAATCGCTTATTTTTGTCCCTTCTATCACTGTACAAAGCGGCTTGCTTTCATCATAAAATGCAGCTTTTTTTTCATAGCTGCTAAGACTATAAAAAAGTAGCCTATAGCACTCATTGATTACCTACTCATAGCTTCCCATTAGTGATTTTTTTTTAAATAGATAAGATAAGATAAGATAAAAAGTATTTATTTAAAAACCACACATAAATTATACAGACAGTTACAGTTTCAGAGATTGTAAAAATGGTTAGAGTGCAAATAGGATGATAAGTTTTGGAGCTTACCCCCTACATACATGCATACATACATACATACCGTAGAAACCGTAGATACCGTTGGGGTTACTTTGATGCCGGTGCTGAGTACTGGAAGGGTATCCGCAACGTAAATTGCAACAAGTCTTTTTACACTTTAACTTTCGTAAGCACTGCACATTTTGTATTTCGTAAACGGTTAAACTTACTTGTATTATGTCGGTGTAGCCGACTAGTGTCGGCACCGTGAGTTTCGCCTGTGTGACCACACCCGACCAGCTGTTTCGCGATGAAGGACATATTAGTCCTGCTGTGAGTTGGCGGGCGGACGCGCCCCCGCTGCCGCCCCCGCCCCTTCTCCCCGCACCGGAACTGTCAGCGCGCGCGCGGCGCCTAGTGACACGCAGTTTGAGACTGGCCACGGCGTCGCGAGGGCCGTCTCAGCTCCATGATTAAGGTCTCCGAATGAGAACCGAAACTAGTCGGCTACACAGACATAATACAAGTAAGTTTAACCGTTTACGAAATACAAATTGCAACAAGTCACCGAAAATGCTTCCTGAGCTCAGATTGGCGCCGGTGCTGAATACTGGAAAGGTTTCCATAACGCTATAATGGTAAAACTCACATGGCAAGCACCTTGGCCGTAGCGTGAGAAGGTGCATATCTGGGATACATTAATAACCGGACCCTTTTTATTGTCCTGCTGCGACAAATCCATGCGGCATTGCGCGATGTTGTAGAGGGGCAGTTCAACCTTTTGAATCTCGTTAGAGAAATGGCCGGGAAACTGAGGAATATATATTTAAAAAATACACTGTCCTAAAGGTACTTCCCCACCCCACCCGCCCCAGTCACGCAGTAGGTAACCAACGCATGAAGATGCAGGTGGAGCAGTAGCATTATTCGCTTTCGGGGTTTGTATGATAAAAGGCGATAGGTTGCCTCTTGTAGGTCAAGTGCGAGTCGGACTCGTGCACTGAGGGTTTCGTATCGGTATACAGTTTTAAAAAATCTGGGTATATGGACCCTTGGTGCGTGATTCCGACTCGCGCTTGACCGATTTTTATTATTTCTTGTTTTACTATAAAATATCCCTATAATCTGTAGTCCTACAAACATACCAAGTATTATGTTTGTATTACAACCGTTTTTGCGATAGAGCAATAAGTATAAAAACACGTTTGTTGTATGGGGACTAGCGAATCCAATCCCGCAAAGTGCGAGATCCCGCAGCTTTATTGCGGGATCAGAGATGCGGGATTACACATGCGGGATTACACATGCGGGATCCCGCGGGATTTGCGGGATTGCCAAAAAACATAATAATATTTTTTGTTAAAAATACCAAATTTTTCGCCATATGAGCGCGGTAAACTATCCTGTTAAAACTTACCGAAGTCTTTCCCCATCCGTACAAAACACTGGCCATACCATCGTACGTGTTGTCTGCCGTGGGCAGGACAACGGGGCGGACTCGGTCATTCATCTGAATCGGCCCATAGATCCACATGAGGCTGATGTCGTTCGTGAATGTGTCGGGGTCCCATTTCTCGTGGTTAATGATCCCACTGCAGCGGTAGACTTCGCCGCCATCATCAGATAGGAATTCTGAGCCCGCGACAACGCCAAGGTCATGTGGCACACTGTGGGGAAGTCAAAGTTTTTTATTTATTGTTTATGTGCATGTGATCTCACCTATTTACCCTCCAACTGTCTTCACAAAATATCATCTGCGAGATTGGCATTTGGCGTGTGACGTGGCTTGAAAAAGAAGAGGCCTATGTCCAGCTAACTTATTGAAAGTGCAAAGGAACCTTAGGAGATGGGGAATCTTGCCGGAAAATGCCCATATACTCGTATCGTGCGGACGCGGAGCTGAGCAGATCAAAATTGCATCTCTACGCCTGCCCTTACGCTCCACAGTGCAGCTGGAAAGACCTTGTAGACCTCGTCATCAAGCGCTGTTGAAGTTGCGGGTTTCTGTGGAATTTAAGGAAGAAGGAGTTAAGTTCTTACCGGTTATATGTGCAATGGGCAGCTGTGAGAACCCAGAAAGGCGATAGAATGGAGCCGGCGCAGTCGTGCCCTGTTGTGGCGGTGATCACGGAAACCAGGAAGGAACAACAGCCTTTAGGTGCAGTAGCCCCACCGACAATGCGACTCTTCTCGTTTGCTTCGTTGTTCTGATCGAGGCTTCTTTGCAATGCAGCGAAGGACTCGTCTGTGAATGGTTCGGAACTGGCTGTTCGGGGTACCATGAAATCTTTCGCCTGGTATTCGTAGCGTGGATCCTCAATGGGATCTTGAAGACCATTGTTCAGCTCAGCGGGATGATCTTCGATGACTTCGTCAGTTCTTTCTTGGAACAACTCATTCGCATCTTCGTCAAAAGGAGACCAGTCATCTACAGGGTGTCTCGCCTGCTCATCCATATCTTTGGCTAAAATTAAATGTTCGAGTGGTTCGTAGGTTGAAGAATCGTGTTCTTTCATGTCGATGGCGACGGATGCTATTTGTTTGGCTGACCCTGTAATTTTATTAGTGTTTACTTACGTGATAGTAAAAACTAGTAGGTTCCTGCTATTTTTAACCGACTTCAAAAAAGCAAGGGGTACTAAATTTGACCTATAACGATTATAGGGTTTTTTTTAATATAAAAACAGATAATAATAAAATACGGTCAAGCGCGGGTAGTACCTACTCACGGACCAAGGGTCCGTATATTCAGTTTATTTTTTATTGTTTCGCGGTACGGAACCCTCAGTCCACGAGTCCGACTCGCACTTGGCCCGTTTTTTGTAAGAAACATTCAAAATTTTGATATGGCTTCTTGACTTCTCAAGAAGCCTTATCAAAATGTTGAATATTTCTTAATAATGTTAAGTACTCGATACTAAACACGTGTCTGCAAAACAAAAAAGCCCGACTTCGAACCTTACGAGTACTATCTCGGAAACCGTTGATTTCTAAAATGTTCGTTATGATGAGGATAGTTCGTGGTTTCCCGCTTTGTGGGCGGTATTTTAACACCCTGAATATTATAGTTAGAGAGCTGGTGACCAATCGAGATATTTTTTCGTACAAGGCTAGGAGTTGGTAGGCTGATAGAGTAGACTTCGCTGAGTCTGGGAAAAATATTTTTTTGGCACGGTCGCGGTTGAAAGTTAGATTTTTTTCGACTTTGAAAGTTTAAATGTATGGGTTCAGTATATTTTTTTTGTCGTACAAGGCTAGAAACTTCTAGGTTAGTTGTTGAGACTCCGTTGAATAAGAAAATATTTGTTTTTTTGGCCAAGCGTGGTTGAAAGTTTGATTTATATAACCCAAAAATTCACACTTTCTAGGTTATAAAAAACAATATTTCTATCGATCACAGCGGAGACTAAAAAGGCAGCCTAAAAACTCCCAGCCTTGAAGACAAAAAAGAAATGACTCAACCCATACATTTAAACTTTCAAAGTCGAAAAAATCTAACTTTCAACCGCGACCGGACCAAAAAAATATTTTTCTCAGACTCAGCGAAGTCTACTCTATCAGCCTACTAACTCCCAGCCTTGTACGAAAAAATATCTCGATAGGTCACCAGCTCTCCAACTATTAAGTATTTCACAACAAACTAAGAATATTTTAAACTTGAAATATGGATGGATTGTAAACTTGAAATATGGAGTAATAGTTATAAAGAAACAAAAAAGAACACTCACTCAATTAATATTATCAATAAATGATGTATGTCTAGTAAACCTGCTTAAAAATAAAATATTGCATCCCAATCGGTTCACCCGGTTAAGATCTACGGTTACGGTGCCACTGCCAGACACACAAACAGACAGACATAGAGCCATACACACACACACACACCCTTACACACACACACACGCACAGCGCGCACATTTCGTCCGCGCTATGTTGATAAAGGGGAAAATTTTAAATATAGGCAACTTAGGGTGGCATTAATAATCGTCGACTCAAGATCGAACTCAAGTAGGTGATCTCAGAAAAGTCAAATGCTAATGTCAAGCCTTGGCTAATGTCAATGTCAATCTCAAGATAGTGTCTATTAATATGCTGACAGCTACTCAAGTTTGACATTAGCCAAGGCTTGACATTAGCATTTGACTTTTCTGAGTTAACCTACTTGAGATCGAGCTCAAGTCGGTGATCTCAGACGACTATTAATACCATCCTTAATAACTAAGTTTGAGCGGACGAAGTCGCGGAAAGCAGCTGTTTTCTTTTAAGTATAAAAAGTGTTTTACTTACCTTGATGTGTCAGCGCAATCAACGGGAGAATATAATAATATAGAGCAATCATATTGTACTTTGTTCTTACTGGGGTACATGGGTAAGTATGCTTCCTTAATTACTTTCCTACTCTTTTATACTACTTTTACACCTACGTGTACGGGTTGACGATTCCATGAAGAAATACTTATTTTATCAATGACTAGCTTTTGCCCGCGACTTCCTCCGCGCAGACTTTTTTTTCCGTGAGTTTTTCCGCTGTTTTAATGGTTATTATGCTATTCGGGGCGGAGAAAATGCCAACAAATCAAATATCATAAAAATCGGTCCACCCGTTCTCGAGTTATAAATGGTGTAACTAATACGACTTTGTTTTATATATTACTAGCTTTTGCCCGCGACTTCGACCGCGCAAACTTTTTTTTTTTCTCGCTTGTTTTTCCGTTCTTTTAATGGTTATTCTGCAATTCGGGGCGGAGAGAAATCCAACAAATCAAAAGTCATAAAAATCGGTCCACCCGTTCTCGAGTTATAAATGGTGTAACTAACACGACTTTGTTTTATGTATTAAAAGAAGATTAATAACTCTAGATAAGCGGTAGCCAAGTTCAAGTTCGAACATAAAATAATAGAGGGCAAATTAACAAAAAATAAAAAACCGACGGTCCATGGATGCGGATGGCGAGGGTACGGAGGGGTGGAGTGAGGGGGAAAAGGTATATACCCAGCAGTGGGCAGAGGTGGGATGATGATGATGATGATGGTGAAAAAACCGACTTCACTACACTGATTTCCGGAGTGATCTGCAAGAAGTTCCGTTCTCCATCTCCGTCTTAACAATCCATCTTCAATCTTCACCATTTGGGAAGTATACCTATCCTTTCACACAAAAAAAATAATCATCAAAATCGGTCCACCTAGAAAAAAGTATAGTATGAGATGAAAAACATTTCAAAAAACACGGGTCGATTATTGAGTACTTACCTCCTCCATTTTTTAAGTCGGTTAAAAAGGAAGAAAAAAGGAAGAATCACACACAAACCATTTTGAGATTCTTTCTTTCCAAGTTTAGTTTTGTATGTGTACCTAAGGCGTACCAACAAAAATATGTACAGTCGGCCACACGCTAGGATACCCCTTTTTGTTCGATTGGCGCCCATATGCCATGCGCGGTAAGAGCTGCCATGGGGTATCTGTGACTGTGGCCGACCGTACACACGACAGCACGTCAGAGTGTACACTTTTGTTATAAAGCCCCCCGTAACGTAACCGAGTAAAGTGCTAGCGTGTAAGGGTCGACGTGCTGTCATGTGTACCTAGAGTTTCCTCAGATTAGAAGAAACCTGCATGTTCTAGGAAAATTTAACTTCGCTGCTATCATCTAGCAGGCCTAGCACAAGGCCTAGAATGGAATTTTATCTTAACCCCTTTATCTTAAGGGCCACCGTGCTAGACGTATTAGATTGACCAATCCTTTGTTTATGCGATATCAAAATCATCAACCTTTTATATCAGCAGGCTTAATTATCTTTTTGATAAGTGTTGAAATCATTTAAATCCTTATAAGGCAACAGGCACCATGCAAATATGAAGAGCGTCGTTTCAATAGGCAACTTGTCCAACAAGCAAAATAGTTTTGGGTTGCGTTTTGATACAACACAGTTGCTGTATTAATACCTATCGATTTCAAACAAACATCATTTTTGACATTATTTATTATTATTTAATTCTTTATTGTACATTCAGAAGTTGGTGTACCAAAGGCGTACCTACTTAATGTAAAATGGCATTTTCTGACATGGTCTTTTCTAAGCAGTAAAAGCGTTTTGAAGCAAATAGGCTTTCGTTGTTGTAAAGTATAAGTAGCAAGAAATCGTAGCAAATTGAACATTTTCCGCGATGAAGATGAAACGATTCTCTTCATATTACTTATAACTTAGCTTTTTTTTAAAGGGTACACCCAACACCCTGTTATATTTCGATTATACTCGTAACACTTCATGTAGAGTAGAACCTACTTGAGACCTTGGCTAATGCCATTGTCAAGCTCAAGCTAGTGTCTATTAATATGCTGACAGCTACTCAAGCTCGAGCTTGAGCTAGAGCTTGAGCTTGAGCGTGAGCTTGACATTAGCCAAGGGGTGATTTTGTTTTCTGAGATCACCTACTTGGGCTCGAGCTGTAGCTGACGATTAGGGTGGTATTCTAGAACGCTACTTAAACTCTGTTTAAACTCAGTTCAAACTAGAACGCTACTTAAACTCAGTTCAAACTAGAACGCTACTTAAACTCTGTTTAAACTCAGTTTAAGTACAGTTTAGTAGTATCGACTATAAAATAAAACAGTGCATGTTTTGATTTGAATATCCCTCCCTTCATATCAAAACATGCACTGTTTTATCGACAGTCTGAACTCTGTTTAAACTGAGTTTAAGTACCGTTCTAGAATACCACTCTTAATGCCACCATTATTATCCTATCTATCGATATATATAAAAAATGAATTGCCGTGCATTAGTCTCGCTAAAACTAAGAAACGGCTTGACCAATTTGCATATTTACTGTTTTGTTTAGTTCACCATAGTTCAGGGTAGGTTTAAAAGCAAATAAATATGGGAAAAGCTATAGGATTAGCTGAAAAACGGAAGAAATAAAAATTGGTCATTTTGTATTTGAATCGCCATTTTTGACGCGGAGAGTCAAACTATTTCAGGTGATACGAAGTTCACCGGGTCAGCTAGTTTATAATAAAAAGTAGATGGCTATGCCCTCTGCCCACTACGCGTGCCAATGCCAACCCCTGGCTCGGCTTCAAGAGCTTTCAGTGTCACAGGACCTTTCTGAAACACCCTGTATAGTTAAAATATTTAGGTACTTACATGTTATTATAGGTAGCTTGATCCAAGGGCATTCAGACATCCTTATACCTTTACGAGAAACTTTTCTACACAAGTGTCCAAACTACTCGCATATAAGTGATTTTATTGCGTTGGACACAAGGGCTATATTAAAGGCTTATTACCTACAGCTATACCTACCGCGATACTTCTATCACGTCGGCCGCAAGGGCTATATTCGAGGCTCACATTTCAGGGTGCCAGTGAGGCCCTTCGTTGAACATAGGTAGCATTGTCAGTGGGAGCGCGACAGCGGCTACCGCGGCCGCTCCTAAATAACAACGACACTAGCCTTTGTGGACACCGACGATATGGAGCAGTCTGGACTGGAGGTAGCCAGCGAAGGCCGAGGTTTTTAACTTTTTCTTCTTGGACCTATATCATCAGTGTGCTGATTCTGTAAAAAAATGCGTCATCTATAATCATAAAGGACATGCATAGGGCTTTAAAAACAGTTTTCCATTCTCGCCGTAAACAGTGAAAGCCGAGAGGAAAAATCAATACAAGATTTATCCAAAGGAAATCGGGGAAGGAACATAAATTGTCACAATTGAATTACGAATTCGGAACGTGTGTGGAAGCAGCGGTGCAGTCATGTGTGTTGTTGATCGTGCATTGAAACTATTGAAACGCTGTAAACGCGTTGTGTTGAGCGTGCATTGAAACTATTGAAAGTTGAGTGGGCATTGAAACTATTGAAACTCTGTAAACGCGTTTTATTGAGCGTGCATTGAAACTATTCAAACGCTGTAAACTCTGCCAGCTACATTCCACTCCATTTCTTCGAATTTCCCAGGTCCTGCGCCTCTATTCTCTAAAAAATCAAATTGACGTAAACAGCTTTGGCTATTCGTGCATTTTTTATTTTTCCTTTTCTTCCTCACCTCCCGCATGCCGCCGTCCTCGCTCGTCGTTTTGCTCAGTTCCCTCTCTCCTGTATATTTCGGCTCCGGCCGTTTATCCTCGGCATCGTGGCGATACGCCGGCTATCCGCCGCATCTTTATGTGCCCCGGCTATCTGATAAACAGATAGCCTGCCGATTAGGTGACAGTGCGGCTTTAATAGACGAGCGATTAAACGCGGCGAAGATTGGCGGTGTGGGCCGCAGTTGAGGTTTTCGTGCGAGGGTTCGTATTTTGGATGTGAGATGTTGTACCTACAGGGGGCTAGTTCTCGGGAATCTCGCATTCGACATATCTCGAAGGAAAAATCTCATGTCATTTCGATCCCGACTGCACCCGACCACTCGAATCATGACGAGCGAAAGAGGCAAACATCTAACAGAAATCTCGTGCTTTATGTCAAGGATGACTTCATGAGAATAGGAGATGTGACATAGGTATGCCGAAAATTAGATTTTTCCTTCGAGATGTGTCGAATGCGAGATTCCCGAGAATTATCCTGCTGGACACAGGCTTTCTCGGATAATAATATGGTTGATGCGCTCCATTCGAAAGCTTTTCCAAATTCGGGGTCGCGAAAAAGGGCGTTTTCTTGCCAACCCAGCACACCTCCATGAGACTTGTAAATGTAAATTAAGAAAACCGGTCTTCATTATTTCGGGAAGAAAAGGTATACCTACTTAGACCGATCAATGACCACAATATTGTGTCACCATCCACTAAACAGGTATCAAGCGTACCTAGGTGAAAAGTTGTATCTTGTTTTAAGATTCAAGATACACCCTAACTTAATATGTTGCAAATAGGTTGATTGATGTATGCAATGTAATTTGATCTAGGTGACATATAAAATTATTGTATTTTACGAGTAAATAAGCTTTTGACTATAGTTGAACCGTTAAACCGTTGGTCCCGGTTGTTGTTGATTAATAACAATCGTTAAGCCATGTCAGAGACCCTTTGGGTGGCCTAAAAACTCTGACACCAGGGGTGGCCACTACCTCATACGATTACCTACCCACCTACTATAGTTGATCTTTAAAATTATGTAGGTAAGTATACGGTCTGCTACAGTCTAGGAAACCCCATGGTAGCTCTTACCGCGCGCGGCATAAGGGCGCCAATCGAACAAAAAGAGGTATCCTAGCGTGTGGCTGAGTGCACAAAGCCTATTGCTGTAAACACACACCGTAAAGAAACCGCCCGTCAACTGAAATCTCCGGCTCAGAATCTGGCACGGTAGCTGCAGTCCGTCGTCAAGCCAATCGATCGGCGAACGAAAAAAACATGGAAGCATTTCTTCAAGCTAACCCATCCTTTAAAATCGGCACACGCATCTACAGACTTGGCGACCTAAATGTATCAATGCAATTACATCAGATAATGTAATTATGTAACCCATGTTCTGGCACAATAAATTCATTTCATTTCAGTTACTCGCGCAGCTTTGGTAAAAATATTCTAAACCGGAAAACAAGAAACTCCGTCATTGTTGGATACCTAATTTCGCGCTATTGATGTTAAATATTGGACGTATTGATACTGACAGAGTCAAACTGACGTCTTCTCTAAGGGTGGTATTAATAGTCGTCTGAGTTCACCTACTTGAGATCGATCTCAAGGAGGTAAATGTCAAGCCTTGGGTAATGTCAAACTTGAGTAGCTGTTTGCTTATTAATAGACACGATCTTGAGATTGACATTGACATTAGCCGACTTGCTTGAGTGAGTCGACTTACTTGAGTCGACGCCATATTAATAGAGCCGACTTGAGCTCGGAATTGAGTGAGTCATTCATCTTTTGACAGTCCGTGACAATTCAATACAACGTGGTTTAGAGTACTAGGCATGCATAAAATGTTAAGAAGCTGTAAGATCACTTGCTTGAGACCGGAGTCGCTGGCATATTAATAGACACAATCTTACGTGAGTTCACCTACTTGAGACCAGACTTGCGACTGTCATTTCCAAGTGCAGGCGATAGCCGACTCAAGTTCGTGTTTTTCATTACCCGACTACGCAAAGCAAGAAGGGGAGTTATTTTCTTTGATAATTAATATACAAAAATGATGTTTAGTCAGCGCGCATCTCAAGCGAACCTACCGCAAGAAGTTGCAGCTTAACAATATACTTAGGACCATCGTCGACATCGGAAGTTACGTGGAAAGGCCTTGTGGTGTGAAATAATTTGTCGTCGTCATTCGACCGGCACCTCTACCACATCGCTATGACTAGCCAGAAGTGTTTCTACCAGCCCGAGTTCTTCGAGCTGCAAAACTCCAGCAGTTCAGAGCCCCACAGTCATATTACCAAGAAAGAACTCCGAAGAGCTGAGGTTTAAAAAAATAAGCTGGTACTAAGTTTGAGTTTAGTTTGGTATATAGCCTCAGACGCTCCGGTTTCCTCACGATGTTTTCCTTCACAGTCAGGGAGTGGTATGTATGCGACTTTGAAATAAATTAATGTCATGGGTAGGGTACATGCCCTCATCGGGACTCGAACCAGGATCCCTCGATTCCAAGTCCATTGTTCTACCCATTATGCCACCACCGCGTCACCATCTAAAACTCAAATACTACCTATAAAGGCATGGTAGAATCAGAAGCTAAGAGCTTGTACTTGGCCAAATACAGAAGTGTTGTCAAAATTAAGTTTTAATTTCAAAGAAAAACTACTATTTGCAGGCTCCCATAATCTTGTAAGAAACTACACCACACACTAATAAAAAGGCAGAAAGTATATTTCACGTTTCACGAAAGAGTTCCCTTGACGAAACTCTTATTACGATGTAATAGGGACTATTTTTGTACAATCCAAGGGAATTATTTCGTGAAACGCACGTACACACGACAAGACGTCGACCTTTACACGCTAGCACTCTACTCGGTTACGATACGGGCGACTTTACAACAAAAGTGTACACTTTGACGTGCTGTCGTGTGTAGGTACAATAGAATTTGAGTGCTGTATCGTGAATGACGTCATGTCAATGGTCTGAAGGTATTAGGCGTGCACAGCGAGCGGAAGTTCGCTGGGCGTGCATAAACATCCGGAATCTCTTATATGGCGATTGGTGACAGAAAGTTTCATGTAGTATGATACATATCATGTAGATGGCAGCACAACATACAATTCAAACCTCTTTACTCGTACCTAGGTTTTTTTAAGACAATTTGCCGGCCTTCAAAGCCCAGTTGGACCATAGAGGTTACTAGGCATGCATAAAATATAAAGCGGATATAGTAGGGAAAACTTGAGGGTGTGGTATCATTCATACGAGTAGTAGGTATTCAGTAAATTAAGTTGATACTTGAAGATAAATCTGAATAGGGAAGACCTTCATTAATGTTACATAATTATCTTTTTTTTTTCTAATTGGAAAATAAACAAGCCTGGGAGAGTTGTAACATATTTATTAATACAATATTGTTTCCTAATCATCATCTAAAATTTCCACACCTGACATGAATTTGCGCTGAGTCGAGTATTCTTCCCCTCATTTTATGTGTTCATTCTCCACACATTATTCCAGGTTTCGGGACCAACGCTGGTGTTCTAAAATTGCCTTGGTTTTTATCCCTCTTATCATAACGCCCTAACTTCGTCGATTATGCGTCGGACAGTAGGTACTTTCTGATTTTCCTGTAATCAAAATAAAACATTAATGTAGTAGAATGATGTGCGCAACGATCAAACGTTAGGTTTGCAGTCGCTCTATAATTTATTATAAATTCGCTTGCCAAATTACTACTTTCTCTACGTAAACATAACCTCTAAAGTTATATTAAATGCGCAAAAAACGTTGATGATGGGGTATTTTAAAGACCTAACTGACGATATCTGTAACTTGTATCGTGAACTAGACGATATCTGTAACTTGTATCGTGAACTATGTATATTTTATACAATTATAGTGAATAAATACCTGTCTTGTCAGCAACTCGTTTGTAGAGGTCATCCAACTGGGTCCGCTAGGTACTGAAGGTCGAAAATCGGAAGCTCGAATAACGGAAGCTCGAATTAACTGAAGCTCTCTGTTGGAAGTTTCCGGCATGATATTTTTCGGCCAAAATATTGAAAATAACCTCTCTGGCGCCACTTATTATCCATAACCTACTAAAACGTTCAATATACTGAAAATCACAAGAATTTACGAGACATTTTTATGATAATTATTTTCGTAGTTTGACTGATGTTTGACAGTAGAAAAAGTTTTTTCTTTTATTCGACAGTTCTGAAAACCGTGAAAAAAGTTGTTCACCTTACGAACCTCCTTGAAGGTCAAACTGAGGTTGTGGCTAGCCTCTTTCTAATGTATGGTAGCCTAGTACATTCTTTACTCGAGTCGTTAAATAGTTCATTCTTGACTCAAGTCGAGGACTTGAGATCAGTCTCAAGTAAGCGCTGCTTTATTAATATGCTGAGTTACTCACTCAAGATCAAGCTCTCTGTTGCCAAAGTAACGAATAACAATGCTGAATAAAAATGGCTGAAGCGAGTCAGATCTGTTCCTTTTTGTCTAGACCAGGGTGCCGCTACAAAATTGTGTCGTCATATTGAACGAGCGATCGAAGTATGTTTGTATGTATGAATGATTGTGTCGTCATAAAAATATAAAGGCGGCTGAATGGAATTAAAAGAATTTTAAAATTCTAATATCCAAATCCAAATCGGACGAAGAGTGGATATGGGGTTAGCAAAAAGTTAGTCATCCTGAGTTTAAGTTCGGGGTGAACCACTAGTTATTATAATCGAGTATCTATTTGGAGTAGAGTTCGTGTTATATCTTGTAACATCACTTTTATGTTTGTGGAATCCTGGACTATTATAGAAATGACAAGTTGACAACTGAATAACACCGGACCATGGACAATTTTATGGACCAAAAGGAGGCCAAACTCAGGTTGTGCCTTTTCGAATAGTCTCTTTATAATGTATGGGCGCCTAGTACTTTTGAGTTGGGTTTAAGCTTTTTGACCACATTTTGAACCTTAAATGGTATCATTCGTTCAAATAGTTCATTCTTTACTCAAATCGAGGACTCAAGTTCGCGCCTAAGATAGGTTTATTAATAAGCCAATGTCTCAAGTCGGTGATTTTTGTTTTCTGAGTTCACCTACTTGAGACCGATCTCAAGTAGGTGATCTCAGATGACTATTAATACCAGCCTAAGTCACGTCTATCGAATCGCATACACTTAAATCGTGAGAGGAACCATCTGTAGACTCCGACCATACTAGAACCATATGCATTAGGTCATTTCTCAGGGCTAGTGAGATCTCCATGTTTTCTTCTTCTCGCTGCAATCGATGCAATCACCGCGATTGATTATGAACAATCAAAGCACAATTAATTAGAGCCCGCACAGGGGACTTATCTGATGCATTGTTACATTCTTGCAGACTTTGTTGTTCGACGCTCAGCCTGGGCTTTGAGCCTGGTTGTAGGATTGACAGGGGAAGGGTGGCCGTGTGCTTATTCTGTAAATAGAAGTTAAAAACTAAAACCCGACTACTAAAAGGCTTAAAACAAGACCTGTTTATCCTTAAAATAGACTCATAGATAATTAATCGTAGTCGGAGGCCATCGGTTTATCAAATGCGAATGTGGTGTCCTCCGACTACGATTAATTATCTATGAGTCTATTTTAAGGATAAACAGGTCTTGTTTTAAGCCTTTTAGTAGTCGGGTTTTAGTTTTTAACTTCTATTTTTTTTGAGCTTTTTAGTAAGTCATTTTGGACGATCACCCAGAATAGAACCGAGAAGGGCAAAAAAAAACACATTTTGGAATTTTTTGTTCTATTTGTTATGTTGACGCTACATGTGTTATACATTTTTGAAAAGGTCTTTTAAAGCCCTTTCATTTGATACCCATGACGATGGTATCCGATAATTTTTATTTTTAGGTCCACCACTTTAGGGCGCAGCACAGCCGCCATCTTGGTTTTTTTCAAAATTAAACTATCCTATGTTACCTGGGTGATTAAGACAAATCCAACGATACCTCATTTGTTGAAATCGGCCGAGTAGTTTAGGCTCTGCGAGGGAACAGATGAACACACAAACATACATACATACATACATACATACATACATACATACATACATACATACATACATACATACATACATACATACATACATACGCTGCTAAAATCATAACCCTCCTTTTTGCTTCGCGTAGTCGGGTAAAAAACCCACACAGTTGCTAGTCCTCAAAACCATTTTTTTTGCTGGAAAATACCAGCTTTCCATACTAAAATTCGATACCTACTGTACCAAACGTAGGTATGGAGCAGCTGATATTTTATTTGATATTTCGCTCTTGGCCCCATAGTAAATGTTGCTTGTGTTGATGAGATAAGCGACACTTTTCAGTGTTACTAAAATACCCTGTATAACAGTGTAAAGCCGGGACGGGTTGCCAGTAACATGTATAGAATGAAGCATCTCACCAACAACCATATACCTACCAAACAATACAAGGTGTTATAAGCCGTGCCAATAGAGAAACGATATGAAAATGGCGGCGGGTACCTATGGTAAGGTCTGAAAAAGAGGTTACGAAAATACGATTTCGGTTCATACCTAAAACTTTCTTACATTTTTGGTTAGGAAATATTGTTTTACGATGCTTTCTTTATTGATTAGGTAATTGTTCTACGTTGGGTTTGTGATTAAACAACAATCTTTATGAAAATAAGATCAAAAATATTAAAACGTAGTAAATAATACAAACCTCAACAAATAACAACATTTAACGTAAACTACAATATTGAAATAACTCGACAAACATTAAAAAATCAATAAGAGGCGAACGTATTTTGGCGTGTTTTATTAGCCAAAAGTAGGTGACTAATCAGGACTGCCTAAAATGACTTTGCTAACGTTACGTGTGAGTATAGACGGATATATTATTAAAGCGAGAGGGCGCGAGAGTGTCCGCCATTTATATATCGTTTCTTTAATGGCACGGGTTATACAAAAGTACCTAACTCTTTTTACAGGGTGTAACCTACTGGTGAACAGAATGTCAAATCTGTAAAAAAAAGTTGAAAAAAACATTTTGTATTTTATAACCTCAAAATTGATTTTTTTTTATAACTTTTTGTTTTTGTTATTAGCTCAAATTCAAAAATATGTTTGTGCGTGTAGGTGTATTACATAGCTTTGAGTTGTTAAAACATTGTGAAAGTCAATGAAAACAATATTTAAAAAATACTTTTCTCCCGCCACATCGTTCACATTTTATTAATTAAAATTAACGGAACGTCTTAGAGCAAAAAAAGTACTTTGGTTGTGATCACTATCACCGGGTGCTATTACCCTGTAAAAAGAGTTAGGTACTTTTGTAACACCTTGTATAATAAACAGGCCCGTCGGTTTGTGTGTGCAGTGGGGCCGGTAGCGTGTCGCGTGTCACCGCGGACAGCGCTTTGTGGAGACCCGCGGCCGCGCCGGAGCACCCAGGAGCCTCGTCTCTACTAGTGAATTAATCTGCTTGTTTGTCCTGAGGATCTGTTCTGTAAAAAAAAATATCAAAAAACGAAACCGACTTCAAGTTTGCACTAAAAAGGAATTACTATACAATTAACAAAATTTCAAAAAATACCGAGTTTAACGGTGAAAAGGTTCAGCTACTGCACTGATTCTGCTGTCCGTTAAGGGTTCCGTTTTCCATCTCCGAAGTTCTTCATCAGATCTTCACAATGTTTTATGGGACCACATGGGAACCCTTTAAAAAAAAAAGAAGAATGATCAAAACCTTTGCAGGAAAGTCTTAGGAAACTTACATGAGTACGATAACTTTTCAATATTTCAGTGCCAAAATCTGTGATAGAATATGTCAAGTTGTTGCGTCAATCTAAAGAATAAGACAAGTAAAGTTGAGAGCAAAAGCTAGTCGTGGTGTACTGCATTTGCAAGTACGTATTGGTAAGTATCTAGGTATAACCACGCGAGATGTTATTTATGTGTATGGATTTGGTATGGATGAATATGTAGTAAAAAAATCCCGTTTTTATTTTGAGGCTTAATATGTGGATTTGGTGAATACATTCGCTAACTAAATATGTGGATTTGGCGAATGCATTCGCTAACTAAATATGTGGATTTGGCGAATACATTCGCTAACTAAATATGTGTATTTGGCGAATCAATTCGCTAAAATTACACTGAGTGAATCCATTATGAACTTGACACGGGCTTGAGTCTGTAACGCAATGGCGTATGTCAATGACGTCCCAGTAGAAGGGCCAAACCGGGGCGGGGTTTCCTCGTTTTTCTCTTACAAACAGCGAACTAACCCTCTAGAATTAGAATCAGAATATTCGTCAAGTTCAGCGTTACAGGGTCAGGCCCCTGTTCGGATGTAATTTTTTTAGGTTTCGACTTTCGACCACAGTGATTCTATAAATCAGGCATAAAAATATTACCTACCTGTGGGTGCGGTGTATGTAGATATACTTAGATGAAGATAGATGCACACATAATCGCATCATGGGTACCTACATACATCATAATAATCAAAACCCGTCTCTTGCCCCCAAGCTTGACTTTAGTTTAGATCCTAGGTCGCAAAAAAGCTTCCTTAAAGAAAAACAAGCTTCTAATGCAGCGGTCTGCCTCAAAGCTCCGCACCAAAGTATTCCGCGACATGGCGGCCGGGGCTCCGTAGGGCTCCGTAGGGCTCCGCCGCCGGTATGAGAGGTCGCGAGCGCTTCGTGAGTGCCCAAGTTAATAATTAGTCACGGGGACTAATTAAACGACGGACGGACGCGTTCCACCACTGACCGTGGGTTAACAGTGGGTCAACGGGTTTACAAAGGGTCAAAAAATGCTGCTGTGCCATATCCAATGGTATTAAATGGCGGCGTCTGCCTTGATAATGCAAATGATGCATATAGGTATAATGTAGTACTAACATAAGCCTAAGTCCCTTTCTCTAACACAAATATGGATGTATGCCTGAAATAAATTACGTAATAAATTTAAAAAAACGTTTATTTTTTCTTCTGTGGGTTAAGCTCTCAGCTGTTCAATTAGCTGCTTTGTTTCTCAACTGAATGGGTGGGTATAGTTGGGTAATTGGGTACCTTACAGGCGAGTAAATAAGGCGATTTTTTTTAAGTTCAAACATGAGCCAAATCGGTCCAGGGGTTGCCGAGATATGGGGTTGTGAAGTTCACACGACGACACGACGAGATACCCCTTTTGTTAGATTATACGTGTGATACTGATAGCGCGTCGTCGTGTCGCTGACCGAATCTACCCATCGCGAGTTCGCAGTTCGGAGCGAATCACTACTGCAAGCGTACTGTAAGGCTGCGTTAGAGTGTATCCATAGGTTTATAACCGTTACTTTAGTCTGCATCAATGACATTGGAATGATGTATAACTTCGCTGTCACATGTATACCAGTGGCAGGCTGCCACCCCTTAGGTACCGCAAGAACCTACTCAGTTAAGCGCTAGATATGCCTGTGGTACCTACTAATTGAATGACCGATACGCAAGTAGGTAAGTTTAAGAGCTAGTTCATTTGTAATCTCGGTTTAGCAGCCCGTAGAACTGGACCGCAAGACGCGGTAACTCGCGCAAATGCTAACTCTAGGCTAATTCCTTTGGAGCGCTGCGCTGGCCATGTTACTTACTTGATGGAGATTTTATTGTCGGTAAAAAGACTAGATTTCAAACACCTTTTGTGTTGCTTGACTTTTGAAACTGCGAGAAAAACCTTCTGTCACTGTAATTGCTAAGTACTTACAGTTAGCTACGGCGACATCTGCGTTATACAGCGTGTTTCAAAAAGGGCCTTTAACACTGAAATGGGTCGCTGAACTCACCAATATAAACACCTTTTACTATGGGACCAAATGCGAAATCTCAATAAAAGATTTTGCTGCTTTTATCGCGCATCGCTTAAGTGCGTCTAACAACCTAAAAGAGGTATCTTGAGGTGTCGCCGACGTTACCACTTAGCTACTCTATGAAGCAGGAATATGTTTGAGCTCCCTGTAACCGACTCAATATTTAACCTAATTCATAACCGTTATTGTTGTGAAAAGCTAAGGTAAGGAAAAATTACATGATAGAAAAAAAACTCCTAAAGGTCGGCGCACAGTTCTCCACTCGGAACAGTAAGTTAAACAAATGTAACATTCGACTCCAAATCGCGCCGCACAACTCCTATACACACATACGATCCGAACCATCCCAACTCTCTATCGGTTCCTATCTGAAACCTACCTTAATCTTATTTCCAATTAAGTCTAAATTCATTAGAACAAACATTGTAGAGTCCGCGTAAAGTTCCTTCAAGCGATTTGCAAGCTTTTCGCATAGGATTTAAGAGTTTTCTTTAAGTTGCCGGGCTGAAATTAAAGGATTAGATTAGATAAAAGTCTAGCGGGCCCTTATAAGGCTTCTTTGGAGTCCCAAAGCCGTTGTGTTGGCATAAAGTGCGGTATCCGTGCCCGTTGTTTCCAACGTTCGCCTCTGTAGATGTAAAGTTAATGTATTAAGAATAGTCTTTTTGCACTGCTTCGTTTCTTTGTCTCCCGGAAGTGTAACTAACTGTTTAAATTTTTCTTCTGAACTCTCCTAAAAGTTGTCCTACTTTCTTTCAAGCGAATGTGCCATTTTTCGAAAATATCGACTACCTAATATTTTCTTAGGTTTCCACGATCACTATAGGAACATAAAGAAAATAAAAGCGAGTGTTAAATCCGTTAAAAGAGTCGTTTAATTATGAAAATATCACCTGTTGATTTTAATTACAAACATGTTAAATGTAATTTGATTTAGCCGGAATCTAATACCATCTCATTATAATGTCCGGAACATACGACTATTTTGATTTAAATTAATAATGTATTTTGACATTTCACTATTTAAGTCAAGCAAAACAAGAGCCACTTTCACACACAAAAAAAGAACGAAAAACAACCACGCATCTTTCATAACCAGCATAACCTCACGAACTCCCGCTAAAACCCATAAAAGCACGCGTTCCTTCGATTTTTTCTCTTTCTTTATTTCCCGCGCGCGCTGATTTAATTCCTTGATTAGCGTGCCAGTATTTATTTTGCGAATCAATTTTCGAATGAAGACGTGTGGGCGTTGTTATTGGAATGGATATGTATTTTTTTAATATAATAATATGTCGGTGCTTAACGAGTTACACTTTTTAAAACGTGGGAATATCGGTCATCTTTACTATCAAGCGATATTATAATATACACTTAGGTACTTCATACTTACTTTCTTGGTTGCCCGCTTTTACAAGTTCCTAGTAATTAGACGCAATCAACAAAATAATTTTTAAATTGAACTTAAACTTGAGCTGAAGAAGAAGAAGGGGGCTTTCAGTGACATGCAAACCGTAGCACAGAAATTAATAACAACAACACCTACAGCAGTATACAATTACATTCATTTCCTGTCGCCCTTCTAACTGGCTGGATACCAATTCACAAAAAAGAAACGAAAAACTAAAAGCCGTTTACGAATAAAGCGTTCCATATTCAAATCGACAGAGTTGACGATTAGCGTCCACCAAGATGGCTGCCCGCGTCTGATTTTCGACCAGTGATACAAAATTTCAATTTCCTGTGCTCTTTATCGCACGCCTGTCATCTGAACTTGACAAATAAGTTCATTTTGACGAGTCCACGTTGCAGGCATACGGGCCATTTATCAAGTTCAGAGATTGGTATCCAGTAGCTTGACACTTATTTATAAAATATCTCGGGAGAATCAAAACTTCTTTAGACTGGGGTAGATGCAGGTTTTTCAAGTTAATTTTGGTTAGACAAATGCACACTAAGGACCCGTTTTACCTCTGTGCAAAGTTTACATTAGATTTCTGTAAAGTTTTACTTTGAAAAAGTTACAAACATTGATAAGAACCGTAAATAGGTCCAAGACTTTGATAAATAGAGGTTCCTGCAAAGAAGATTTTAAGTGACAGCCTAAGTGACAGCGGTTGGCATGTAATTTATAATTTTAAGAACTCTAAATGCCAAAAAAAAAAAAAATATTTAAAAAAAGTTCCTTTCTTTGGCTACTACTGGCTGAGTCTGTTATAGGTCTGCCGTCCTTGAAAAAAGGGGCATGTTGCTTGTACGCAATATAAACAGCATTTTTCATATAACTTTCATCATAATGAAAACACACATTATTTACAGATTTACAGATTTGAGCCCCTGTAATCTCCACGTATCCCTAAAAGTGAGCAAAGCATAACATTTTAAAGAGTAATACAGAAGCCGCTTAAGATAAAAAAAAGAACAGCCTAACCGCTGTCGAGGGTCCGGCAAACACAAAATATACATGAAACAGAAGATCATTTCGTTCTTGTTATTTCTTTTAAGTACATAGGAATTGTAGAAGTTTTGATCACTGCGGCGACAGGCTGGCGGTTTGCCACCACGGATCGAAAAACCCCCTAGATATACCTTGGTTTCTCAACAACACTGGTTCGCGCGCTATGGTCGATATGGTCCATCAGACTCGAAGGACCAATTTGCTACAACACTATTGCCAATGTCGCTAACATATCTATATTTAAATTTATTTCATAGGGAAGCTGGCAGCTCACATAACTAAATAGTAAGTTTTACATAAATGAGCGAATAGTTAAACTTAAAAAACAGAATAGAAGCCCAAAACAAAGAGAAAAATTTAGACCTATAAATAAACAATGGGCTGTCTCTTAGAGCTAAAGGTTAGCTTCCACAGATAGTTAAATAAAGTAAGTCAAAAAACTGAGAGCTGTGTGACATGTCGACCGCCACTTGAGCGTGCATTCTTATTTATTGGGTTTGGGCAATGACATTTGTATTGGAATGTCATTAGGTTTGGGCTGAGTTTTTAGCGAATTCGTGTGACAAATGACCAATTCGCTTAAGTTACCGCTGACAACTATGGCGCTAGCAAATTAACCTGCACTTGAGTGTGCCTTCTTCGCATCCCTATTTAGTGGGTTTGAGTTGCTCATGTTTTTAGCTAATACAATACAAAGGACCAATTCGCTTAGGTTACCAACTTACCACTGACAACTATTTAATTGCCAATGTCGCTCGACAATCCACCCAAATTTGAACGTACCTTCTTGGCATCCCTTTAGTGGGTTTGAGTTGCTAATGTTTTTAGCTAATAGATATACCTGCCTACAAAGGACCAATTCGCTTGGGTTAAGTACCTACATTGCCAATGTCGCTCGAGAATCAACCCAAACCTGAACGTGCCTTCTTCACATCTAGGTTTGAGTTGCAAATATTTTTAGCGAAGAGAAATAAAAATCGCTTAGGTTACCACTGACAACAATTTAATTGAGAATCAACCCACACTCGAACGTGCCTTCTTCGCATTTCTGTTTAGTGCCTCTGCCGCGTCGAAATAGCAAAATAATTGCGAGTCGGGGCCCTAAATCGGACGCGCGTCATTCGTTTATTAAGGGCCGGCTCGCCGCGCCCTTTTAGCATAAATACGGCCCTTTGCACACCGCCGACATGCAGCCACAGAATAAATAATAATAGCGTAAATACTGCCCCTTGTTGCACAGAAGTAGCACACTTTCTGTGTTTAAGGTTTACAAAGAAAGCAGGGTTGCGAGTAAGCCAATTTTTTTAGAGATTTTTTTAATTTTGAAGTATTACTTTTTGTTTAGCTATTTTTGCTTCACGGCAATAAAATTGTATTCTCTTCATTACATAAGTATAACAATTTTTTTTATACATACATAAGTAAAAATAATAAAATTGATACCATAAAAAATAAACACAACACTTATTTCAAGGAATAAAAAACATTACATATTATTTAATCTTGTTCTCTGTAAGGAGTGAAGCATGCCTGTTTCAGCGGAGAGCGGGAATATGCAAGCGCATCGTAGCCGTAGCTCAAATAGGATGCAGTACGGATACCATAATAAGCTGACGCTTTGACTGGTTACACGGGGCGGGTGTACATTCCGGATGATTTTTGGCGCTATAAATGGGAAATTGCGAACTACTTTTGTTGCTTGACATGTTGCGTTTAACCTCGACAACCATTCGGGCTGAGCCTAATGTAGGGGACACCGTATGTACGGTCGGCCACAGTCTCAGATACCCCATGGCAGCTCTTATCGCGCGCGGCATAAGGGCGCCAATCGAACAAAAAGGGGTATCTGAGACTGTGGCCGAGTGTACATCATAAAAATAAATGTATAATGTCAATTAAACATAACCACTTGTATCTTGTACCTACTTGTACTTGTTGAACGGGTGTTCCTACTGCCAATATAATTAAACCTTAATCACAGGTCTGTACGAAGATCTGCAGAAAAAAAAAGATCTAGTTGGAATTTTGAATGTTTCTGAAACTAAATAATTTAAAATTCTAAAGCTGGGGCTGGAATACGGTGAGCGACACGCTTAGATACTACATAGTAGCTCTTCTTGCACATAAAATAAGTGCGGTAATCGAACAAAAGAGGTTACCCTAATTGTTCGCTAACTGTACCTTTACGGAGAGTGCTGTAACGACAAAAGTCTGACTTTTAAATATTAAGAGAGCGCTACAGCACCATTTTCTCATACAAACGTAGTTCAGGTTTAATTTCAAAACTACAGGCTGGATTTTGCTGAAACTTGGTTTATATCAGTAGATGATACCGAGGTTTGCAAATAGTTTTTATGATAAAAAATAGCCTGAAAGAAATTAAAGCGATGCTTTTTTCGCGCCGAAAAGGGGGTTACTTTCAGCTGTTATTTACTGACATTATTACACTGTCATTTGGAGTCTACTACCTTGGGAACATCAATAATGTATTGTACGTGTCAAAAAAAATTTTTTTTTGTGAAAGCTAAAAAAATGTAGAAATGGCAGCTGAACTACGAAAAAATGTGGGAAAATAGATCTATTACATTACAACTACATACTCGCGAAAGGACACAAACACGTAGACTCATACAGCCGCATTGCCTCTCACTTTTCCCGTGCCCCGTCTCGCCCTGGGTGAAACAGCTATAGAAAACAGTGTTTCACGCGCTTGGCTATCGCCGAGTTCCCACGCTTGTACAGGGAATTCTTAAGATGATGATCCAAAAACTGATATATTGATATTTAAGTATTAAATACAAATTACCTGCTTTAGCCAATACTTCATGTCGACCTATCATCCCTAGCGAAGCGGTGAATGCTTTTATTGATTGGCTAGGTTGCCTATCGAAAGGTTAACGCGCCTCTAACAAATGCACATCCATGGAAACTGCGGTAACCTTTCTATGGTTAGTTCTATTCACGAAGGCTTTTTTTAAACTACGGTTTTGCCGCAAAGCCATCGTGCACCGAATGAACATCATGCGACATTTCACATGCATGTCAATAGTTTGTAAAGCCTACCATTCATTATGAGGCCAAACTGATTGAATTGCTTCAGTAACCGCGTTGATCTTGAGGCCGTAGCACCCGTCGAGGTACGGTTTTATATTAGGTCAGGAAAAACTGAAGCCAAAACTCAGATATTTGCTCCATCTCTACTTACAACTTCAGGGGATATCGACGTGACATATTTTTGTACCCCAGTTTTGTCCAGCCGCTCTGCTAGCCTCTCAGTCAATCAGTCAGAGTTACTAGGTAGGAACAGCCCCCTTAGAATGCACAGAATCTCCTTAAAAACGACAGTTTCTTGAGATGATTAATAGATTTTCATGTTTTAGACTTTTTTAGACCAGTCACAAGGCATACCTTGAATTAGCCCGCGCGCAAAGAAAAATTTACAAAATCATTCCTAAATCAGATACAATTAGAATTAGAATTAGGTGAGATCTATCTAAACACAGCCAATTTCGTGTTGACATTCTAAGATATTTTCGACTATCGATATTAGACGTTTTAAGATATTTTCGCTGAAAAAAAGCGCGCTGTGCGGGCTATTCACTATCCTAGTTTTGTAGTAGATATCGATCGACTCAAGAGTAAAGTAAAGTTTAATTTAACCCTGGTGTCGAATAGCTTTGTGAATACCGCCATCCAGAATCGCGCACGGCGATATCTTAGTTTTCCTAAACGCAATAATAAATTTAAATCTGTCTATAACTCGCTAAATGGCTGGTGTTGGTATAATAAATCTCCCCGGGTACAATTGTAGGGGCCGGGTTAGGAACAATCAAATTTAATGTGCATCATAGCATCATACAGTGCGCTCTAGGAGTGACAAACATGATCAGAAGGACGGTGTGTTCACTACGCTTTTGTTACATAGGTACAGCCTGAAATTTATGTCGTTTCGGCTCAAGTATCGGCTCTCCTCCATGACTAAAGCCGCGTTTTCACAGTCAAAGTGCACTTTGACCAAGTGCGTGGTCCAAGTCAATTAAAGCTTCTGATTCTGATTATATTAATTTATCGCTGGCTTTTCCTCATAACCCTTGTTGGTGGCGGTGAAGGGCTTTGGTAATTCTGTAGGTTTCTATTTTGTGGGATCATATTCTGAGATGCGGAGCACCCACGCTCGCTTGTGCCTCTACCCACCGTTCTGCCTTGTAACCAATATTTTATTTCAAAAACTATAAGATTACCTAGCGGCGAAGGGAACGCTAGAGCACTGACTCTGTGCGTTTCGAACCGATAACTAAACATGTTGCGCTCACAGGTATTACAGATAGATTACATTAAAATATGTAGATACAAAATATCTATGTAACAACTCAATCGTACAGGCGACAGCGCGTCGACCCTTATACATGTGTACTCTATTCACTAAGTAACGTTACGGACGACTTTACAACAAAAACGTAAAGGTTTATGTGCTGTTGTTGTACCTACCTAATAATAATGCCCAAAATAAATTTTTCATTCAATTCAATATTTGTTCAGGATCTCAGAAGATCTTGTCATGCTTGAGAGAATCGTTTTTGTAACCAATTAATGGTACAGTCGGCCACAGTCTCAGATACCCCTTTTTGTTCGATTGGCGCCCTTATGCCGCGCGCGATAAGAGCTGCCACGGGGTATCTGAGATTGTGGCCGACCGTACCTACACAGGACAGCCCCTGTGTTCTCTAAAATATCCACCGAAAAATTACGGGTTTTAAATGTCAAAATAAAGATTGTTTATTTCAATAAGGGCTATTTTTGAGTGTTTTGACGCTCAAAAGTTGAGTGTTTTTTTTTTGCATAAAAGACCTGCAGCACGTCAGAGTGTACGCTTTGGTTGTAAAGTCGCCCGTAACGTAACCGAGTAGAGTGCTAGCGTGGCATTAATCGACCAAAACATTGAATTCGCTGCATTGACAAACCTCAATGGCTTGCGCGAACTCTGGAAGATTGGAGGGAAGTCGCGCAGCATAGAGAGAGATGGCGTCTTTTGGTTATGGAGAATAATGGAGATCCACGGGTCCCAGAGCCAGATTGAATTGGGCCAACCAACCTAATCAGCCTCCGACGTAAACAAACCAACGACCCCACACTCGGTTCGCGCTTGACCACACACGGCGCCCCGCAATCAGCGCCATCTAGCGGCGGGGCGGGCGCCCTCACGAGCGATGACGTCATGGCCGCGAGCGCGCGCGATTGAGCGATGAACTTTGGAGCGATCGATGCGCGCGCGCAGGGCTTATTGGCGCGGGCTTAGCCCTGGGATGAGCCATTCAGATTTGCTGGCACAGGATGCTTGGCTTTGCGTTCTCAATGACCCTGTTTATAAAAAACAAGGTTGTGAAAAAGAGAAACGCGACAGAGAAAGTCCGATATTTCGTATCATTCCTTCATACTGTAAATTCGGTATGTTTTTTTACGGATCACTCCACGCTCACTCTAGAAATCTAAGAACTGTAAGAAAATAATACTATGGGGTTTCACTACGTAGTATTAGAAAAGTCGAGCCCTTGCTGTTTGTCCATACAAAAGACATCAACGCTCGCCCGAACTTTCAAGTTTCACTTGCTTATCAAGACCGCAATAGCAATAGCACAGTTTGAAGTGTACCGCTATGAACCTATGTTAAATGATACAGAGTTAAGAATTTGGAACCTTTTTTATTTTATTTATTATTATTTGATTGAAACTACGATTTTGAAAACTCTTGTTGACCGAGCGAGCGCACCGAGCGTGGTTGTGCAAAAATGCTTTCTCACACTTACTGCCGGTTTCTGAATTTCGAAAATCGATCAAACAAATGGGTAAGTATCGTCCTGTCTCTGCAGATTTCTCACAAAAGAGCGACACAGAGCGATACGTAAGTATGTGCTTAGTAAAATTCTCAACACAGAAACCATGCCTTAGGGTGGTATTAATAGTCGTCTGAGATTTCCTACTTGAGCTCGATCTCAATTAGGTGAACTCACCGAGCAAAGAAGAGGGCCTCTTTCCAGATTGTTTCCCTTTCTAGTCCTCCGAGCCGGACCGGAGCACCCTGTATTTCGTCAACGTTGCGCCTGAGCAGCACCGAAGGCCTTATTAATAACATGAGGAAAGCTCCGACGAATCTGATTGAAGACTGACGGGCTAGTGACGGGACAAGCTCTCATTTAATCGTTTTAACATGTTAATAAAGCACAAAATTTCCTTGTATAACCCGTGTCATTAAAGAAAACATTTATGACGGAGTTACAAACCTAGCGTTGTCTCGCTTTGACTGTATTAATAAGAGCGAGAGGGCGAGTGTTTTGAAGTTCATCCTAAATGTTTTCTTTAATGACACGGGTTATACCCACATTTTTACACTTAAACTTTGGTACAGTCGACAGTACGTAGACCCTTACACGCATGCACTCTATTCAGTTAGGTTACGGGCGACTTTGTAACAATAGTGTAAGCGTCGACGAGCTGTCTTGTGTACCCACCTAGGTGAACGTTACATTGATTATAATTTTCTCGTAGAGACAAAATGGTTTTAACGATGGTAGAATTTGTAGAAACATAACTTGATAACACAAAGAAACTTTCAGTACCTAAAAAAATGTGCACTAATAAAGGACGAGAAACAGTATGAAAATGTTCCTGGGGATGAAGTCGCGGGGAAAGGCTAGTAACCATCCTACCATCTACTCAAGCTTTATACTCGATTCTCCCATTGAAATATTTATTTCAGACTTAATAATTACGTATATAATTAAATTAAGTCCATAGGGTTAGTAAAATACAAGCCTTATGCTAAGTGTTAGTAAAATTTATAATTTTTATTTGGGTACACATGTAGGGATGCCCAATGCTGGTACATTGGGCAATCCAATCGGTCAGCGACCGTCCTCAGAAGAGTGTTAGAGGCTAGACTATTATCCTATGGATTTTATTTTACAGCATTTTAATCAGTAGCGAGCGCCGTAACGCTTCGATTTGCGCTGCGGATTAAAAATGTCAAACGTTAGGTACTTTAAACTTAGCTAGTGATTGGAGCATACAAACCCCGTAGGTACGCTATTAGCAAACGATTGATGGTTGTAACTTCCATTTAGGTATTTATGAGAATTATTAAACGATAGGGTTTTAATTAAACTAGCTTGTTTAAACTGTGAATGATCGGGCTTTAATCGTCGCATTTTCTCTCCCATCCCCAACACTACGGCACCGCCCATTGCTCAGCTAAAACAAACATCCGGCTATCTCGCGCCAACATCTCTGTTAAACCTACGCTAAGCCTTTCCCGCTGAAAACGTTCGAAATACAACCTTCCAGAGCGAAGCTTGGTGGTGCACAGAAGGACAACTTGCTCTTTCTTCATCTTCTCTTCTCTGTCGACGGCAAGTCGATTCAGTGTAAACAACTTCGAACTCCCATTTTGAGGCTGGCTTTAGGTACACATTTGACACAAAAATGCTACGATGAAGCTGTTTTGCTAGCACGTCGTAGCAAAACAGCCTCTTCGCAGCGTGTTTATGTCGTGTCGTGTATGCCAAGCGTGTAAAGCCAGCATCAATAGCGTTTTATTATCAGTGGCGAACTTGCGAGTAGTATCTAGCACCGTTCCGTAACTACTTAGTATCTAAGGAGAAATGTATACCGCTCTATTCTTCTGTTTTATGCAACCAGTAAAATACCATGCTCTACCTTATTAAATTCATTCTCCAACAAAAACACATGAGTTTGGTCTTTATTCTCAGGGTGGTAAGGAGAACGGGGAAGTAACGCCCCCATTTAAGCATAAATTAATAATTCTGCATTGTGAAATTAATATAATTAACGTTATTTGTTTTTTTTTTTAGGGCATTGTGTTTAATGGGTGGTGCTGAGAAATTATTATTATGAAGAAATGAGGATCAGAGAAAGCTACAATGTGGGTTTTATGTTTATTTTTCTTGTATGTGCCTATGATCTTGTACCTAATTTTTGCTCATGCATGACTGCCTTGGGTAGTAGCTCAAAACTTTAAAAAAGAGTGAAGTGGCGTCATCTATTAATGAATATCGAAACAAAACTCAATACCGCCATCTATAGTTGTATTTGTGCAACACTCTAAAATCGTTCCGTTACTCGCAATAGGCTTTTTTTCGGGTTTTTTTTTTTTGTTGTTTATGAAGACTTCTCTAGATGGCGCTATCCATCTCACCATAGAAAATGGAGTTTAGCCAGAATTAATAGTAGCGATTCTGTCTAAAACTATTACTAATCTGACAGCACTAAAGTGACAGATAATGTACTAAAGTGACAGATTATCTGATTATCTGTCACTTTAGTGCTGTCAGATAAGTAATAGTTTTAGACAGAATCGCTACTAATGTCAAAGTCTGTCCACAGACTGTCTATTGGTCTGTGCCGAGGTTTTTTCACAGATAACAGCTACCCCGCCGCGCGCCGCTTGCTCTTGCCTCTTGCTCGTAATTTTTGTTTCACACACAAGTGATCATCCATGGATTTTCATTAAAATAATACCTACTTAGAATTATAAGTGCTTTTGTACATCTTGTATGTATGTACAAGCCATGTATGGGAAGTTTTGTGTTTTGGGTCGAATGGAGAAACCAGTTTAGCCTAGGCCAAACTAGGCTAGCCCTATTTGAATAGGGGTAATACAGATTCTACCTAGTTATGCTAGACTAGTACTTTTTCTTAAAACTAACTAACCCGCCGTAATTATCTGAACAGTAGGGGACGCATTTAAAGGCCGAATTTGAAAAAGTCTACATTCAAAAAGTCTACGGTATATTCGATTTTGTCCGGTTTGAAGGACCACTCGAAAACAAAAAGAGGTAGGTAGGTATGTCAGTGTGTCGCCAACCGAACCTACTGACCTAACCTTTGTTTTAAATCTTTTTCGACTGTCTGTCACACGTCCAGGAATACCCTGTATGTTTAACACCCTTTATGTCGGTTTTTAGAACACCTTTATAAGTAAAAGGCCTGGTTTCGGGGTTCTTAAGGGGTTCGAAAATTTCGTTATTTTTGCGCTAAACCTCTTAGTTTACGAGATATGGTAACATTCATACCTAATCGTTCGTCAATATCAGCTCGGGCTAGGCCATACTAGTTTATCCTGGAGCGTACAATATTCTTGCTAGGCCAGACTGGATTGGCCTAGGCTAAACTGGTTTCTCCATACGAGCTTCGTTCGGCTAGACTAGTTTGGCCTAGGAAATACCGGTTTATCCATACGAGCTTCGGCTAGACTAGTTTGGCCTAGGCTATACTGGTTCGTTCATACGAGCTTAGGTTAGACTGATTTGGCCGAGGCGAAACTAGTTTATCATGAAATCGGGTTTGGCCGGTAACATAATACAACAGAAATGGCAAGAAAATAAGGATTATTAGGGGTCAGGTCAAGCGGTTGGTCAGGTGATTATTTTCCATCGCAACTTAAATACCACCCGACGCCACGGTACGCCACCCGACGCGCGCAGACTTATCTGGCGTTCTTTTTGGTTATCTGTGATCTAGTTTGACATTTATTCTTACTAAAATACAGCGCCATCTAGAATTTTTATTATAACTAAAGGAAAAAACCCTATTATTTTAGGACAATGCACGTTACAAGATTTTGATATTTTTTGCAAAACCCGTGTCATTAAAGAAAACATTTAGGATGGACTTCAAAACACTCGCCCTCTCGCTCTAATTAATACAGTCAAAGCGAGACAACTCTAGGTTTTTAACTCCGTCCTAAATGTTTTCTATAATGACACGGGTTATATATAACATTCGCGATTCGTAGACACTAAATAATAAATTATATCTATGTAGTTATTGTATTTAGTGTATAAATGTATTTAACTTTTTTCTACATCCCTCTTGACTACTCTTGATTAATCCTGCCTGCCTGCACAAAATCACTGGCAGAAAATTACAAAATGGAACGATCTGGATTATCTGGATCTGTCAAACAACGCAGAGCAAGGCCTTTTTTGTAATCTGTGAGCAAGGCGAAAACTACGTCAAAAGCTATTTTCTAAATTCCCTGTAAAAACACAACTTTACGCAAATTGTATGTGCAAAATTGTAGTGTTTACTAGTTTTTATGTGATATTCAATATTCGTAAACTCAACGATGGCTGAGAAGTAAGTTTTAGATTTTTCTCCAGGTTTCTCTGGTCCATTGTTTATTGTCAACACGCCTGTGTTATCAATACACGTTAATGCAATAAAATATCTCAAATTCACAACATGATTAGCTTTTAGAAGCGGCGCTGTGTTTCTACGCAGTACGTAAGAATCGCATGAAATAAATAGCGTTAAATCCAAAGATTTATTACGGTATAATTGTGCAAAGGCCATAGGTTGACATCGATACTGATACATTGACACTGCAAACTAAATAAATCCATGGCATTTGTGTCGAATTGATTTGTTCCACATGCCTTACATATTAGCTTCTAAATAGCTAAATTCCTCTTGGTCTAATTACATTACAGTTGGAACAGCTATTGTTTACAAATTCAGCTTTTATTTCAGGGTTGGCCCCCCAGTGAAAGAAGTAATTTTTTACGAGATCTAATCTTCTTTAGTAGGCTCATTCCACGGTGACGGGTGTGACATTTCTACTAATGTTTTGTGCTGTTATTCCTATAATTGTTAAGGGATGATTTAAGTGTGAATGTAATCCATTAGGCTTTGAAGCCATTTATTGAACGTAAAACTAAAATTTCCAATTAAACTTAATTTGTAGAAGATATAGTATTATTAGTCTCTGTGACGGGTGTGACGGGTACGCAGGCAAGATTTAGTTCTGCTTGAAGGAAACACAATATTTCTGCTCTTTATGACAGATTAACTTGAATAATTAGAATCATTCATATAGTTGAGCCTTTTTTCTTTATGTTAGCAACCATTTATTTAAAGTATGTATGCTAGAATCAGCTTTTAAATCCTGAATTACGTCGTGACGGGTGTGATTGACCTATGTGACGGGTGTGACGAGATCATTTTGATGCTAAATAAACTACACTTAACCCTGACTTTCTCTTTTTCTGGCTTTTCTCAGGGTCACTCTACTCTTCCTCTTCCTTGCAGCAGCGTCCATTCTAAGTAAAAAAGAAAAGCTACCTATGCTATAACCAAGCATCACACAGAAAACACACTGTAGTAATCCTAATAAAATAAATTTACCCTCACTGAACATGTCTTGGCCTAGTACTAAGTTACGTGGCCCAATGTTTCATAAAATTTTCATAAAATATATGAGCAAAAACAATGATGGGTGTGACATGTGACGGGTGTGACCAAAATAATTACCTTCCTAGAGCTAAACAAGAATGTTATGGCACTTAAAATCAATTTGCACACATTCCCCTGCGACATATCCTTACTTTAATAAGCAAATTTACGATGTGTAAGCTGCTTTGACTCTCTGGGTAAAACATTTACATGTATTTTGTGACGGGCGTGACACTAAAGCCTGCTTAAGAATAATAATCAATAAAAAGCCAAGTATTTACATTAAAAATCCAAGATTTGGCGTTAAAAAAGCCGGTGAATGATGCTCTCGAATGACAGTCCTATTGGCGCACTCAAGACCATACACAACGGAAACCAGTGTTGCAAATATGGATAAAAAAATATTCCTAGAGCAAGTTAGAGGCATGATCGATGTTATGATAATATTTTGCATATAATCGAATAAAAGTAGTTTTTTTTATTTAAGTATGTGAAAGATGTATATAATAGCTTTTATAATCAAGTGTTTGAATGCACATATTCTTAAATTATTTTTTGTCCTATCTGGTATCAATTACCGTGGAATGAGCCAGTATCAACTTCAGGCTAAATAATTTACTATGTAATACATATGAAATGCATATGGAAGCATATTCGCATTTCATTCTATTTTTCTAACTATTTTATTAATTTAAACCCTGTCTTTAAGTCATGTAAAATAAAAAAATATTGTTATTTATGTACATCTACTACCTTCACAATTTTTACTTTTCCAGACCATCCAAAAATTGTCTGGAAGAGATCGATCTTAGCGATAACACCGCCGTCTGTACTCTTAGGTTAAGAAAACTCTTGTAAATAATATTACCAGTGTACAATAATGTTATTTCTATCTACCTCTAGATCAAGTGATGCGAGCCCGGGTGAGCCGTCGGGCAGCCCCAGGCCGGCCGGCGGCAACTGGTGGGACTCCTGGATCACCTCCGCCAAGTCTAAGGTAAGTCTAGACCGAAAGAACTTACAGGTTTATTAACCTTCAGTGAATTTCTTATGCTCATGACTCTCAGCCTTTCTTACAGGAAAAAAATATGGATGGGGCCCAGAATACGTAACAGTACAGCTAAGATAAATTCACTTCGCAAAATCATTTCAATAAACAGTGACTCTTGCTCCGACACACTAAAGGGCGATTCAGGTTCTTTTTCTTTGGTCCCTTGAATCCTCCGTGGAGTCTGAGGCCACAAAGGTTTAAATGGTTGGACACAATGCTTTAAATTTATCTCCATTCAGGTTGCACAAGATTAATTACCGTTAAAATACTGTACCGTTTTAGCTTGCCACATACTTGTAGCTTCACTTCTACAATGCAGAGTGTGCCTGGACTGGATGAGGTTACTA
Source organism: Zelleria hepariella (assembly GCA_949319315.1). Lineage (NCBI taxonomy): Eukaryota > Metazoa > Arthropoda > Insecta > Lepidoptera > Yponomeutidae > Zelleria > Zelleria hepariella. The sequence goes on along the minus strand of OX439379.1, from coordinate 6,024,176 downwards.
CAAGATTTTGCAGAGCCTGTAAAGAAAGAGACCAAACTCTATCTAATAGATCAATTTATGTATAGTTTGGGTGGCTCTGACATTCTTTTTTGATAGCCTAGAGTGGTCGGTCACACAGTGACATTTTGGTGAGAGTCAAAATAATTATGTTCTACTGCCGATTGTACAGTCGGCCACACGCTAGGATACCCCTTTTGGTTTGATTGGCGCCCTTATTCCGCGCGCGGTAAGAGCTACCATGGGGTATCTTAGACTGTGGCCGACCATACCTTTTATTTCCAACAACCCATAATAGATTAACATAGCAACCCCTATGATAATAAAATAATTTGTCTTATCTTAGATCATTATCAAGAAAGTCAAACTTCATTATCAGGGTCAATAAAATTCTTAATCTAACTACCTTCCTTTGTATTTTTAATCAATTTACACATAATTTTATTTTATTTTCAGTACTGATTACTTACATATTTATCTGCTAAAGAGGTGTGTCAAGATTGTGGCAGTGACAACCAAAACCTATGTCCAAACTATCTGCCATCATTGGCCCATTTCTGAAAACTACCTAACTCTCACGAAAAAGTTTTATGTATGATCATCATCATCATCATCACATCAGCTCACCTCGCCCCACTGTTGAATAGTATATGCCTTTTTCCCCTCGTACAAAAATGATGATACACCTAACCCTAAAAGAGTATTTTATTTTAACCAATCCCCAATGTTTTAGTCTAAATACTGTCAGTCCTTGAAATGATTGTGTATTTGTGATCATTGACTGCTTAACTCTTATAGTAGTGAACTAGTGAGTGATTGATAAACAAAAGATAGCTACAACATGCATGGCAATTACGTTCATATTAACCCGGGGCAATGAATGAAAAAATACCCTTCTCCCTATATTTTTTTTTGTGGGACAATGCCCTAGAGTGGAATGACTTTCCACCAAAAACAACCGAAAAGTAAATCTAAAAAGCCTTGGTTCAATATGAGAAGATAATAGTTTTTGTTGGCTTTGCAAGCCTCCTTGCAATGTATGTATAGCAATTTATGTATAGTTTGTGTGGCTCTGACATTCTTTCTAGATGGCTTTCTGATAGCCTAGAGTGGTCACACAGTGACATTTTAGTAAAAGACAAAGTCGGCCATACGCTAGGATACCCCTTTTTGTTCGATTCACGCCCCTATGTTTATGTCGCGCGCGGCAAGAGCATGGGGTATCTGTCCGTGTGGCTGACTAAACAACAAGTGAGCTAAATAAAATTATCTTATCTTATCATTTACCCTAAAACTTAAACCTGCAAAAACTTTGTTTGTAAGGATAAAGATAAAAAGCGTTTATTTTCAAAAGAGTTTCAAAAATGTATCCAGTGTGTCTTGCGAATCCCACATTAGGCGAACCTGTATCGTGGGATCCAGTCATTTAGAATTTACAAAATGTGTTGGACAATTCCAAGACCAACTACCGATTTCTGAATTGAGAAATTCACTAAGCTAATGCCTAAGTATCGTTCTGTCTCTGCTGATTTCACACAAAAAAGCGTGACAGAACGATACTTAAGTATTTTATTAGTGAAATTCTTAATTCAGAAACCGAGCCTAAGGCCCGGTTTCTGAGTTGAGAATTTTACTAAGCACATACTTACGTATCGCTCTGTCACGCTCTTTTGTGAGAAATCTGAAGAGATAGGACGATACTTACCCACTTGCTTAGCAAAATTCTCAACTCAGAAACCGGGCCTTAGGCTAAATTGCAAAAATAATAATAAGACAATTAAATTAGTGTGACAATGCTGTTAGTATATCGATTTGATCATAGTTAAGATAATAATCTCTTTGGTTAGTAATGAGTAGGTAAGTATCCTATAGTCTACATCTTGCGCGAAGTTACAAAATACAGGCTAAGGATTGAAAAAAAAAGTGATGTCGATGATAGTGAAAGTTCAGACTTTACAAACCATATACGACAGTACAAATTGTCGTTTGGCGATTGCTCAGACTTTCTAGTTCCTACCTTTAAAGTTGAGACCCTTGTTACAGTCGGCAGAAGTATACTCCATGGTGAAAAAGGACCTAGACGAGATCGGCAGCGCGGTCAAGAGCGAGGCGAGCCACGTCCTCACATCCACCTCCACGGCCATCGGGAAGACTTTCAAGGTATGAACCACGAAAGAAACTCCAAGCACGAGATCCTTGGAGTTTCTTTACCATGCTTCTTCTCCAAGAACGATCAGAGCTAGTGAAGCAGGAGAAAAAAAAGTAGCTAGATACTTAGGGTGGTATTCTAGAACGATACTTAAACTGAGTTTAAACAGAGTTCAGACTGTCGATAAAACAGTGCATGTTTTGATATGAAGGGAGGGATATTCAAGTCAAAACATGCACTGTTTTATCGACAGTCGACACTACTAAACTCTACTTAAACTGAGTTTAAACAGAGTTCAAGTCGTGTTCTAGTTTGAACTGAGTTTAAACAGAGTTTAAGTAGCGTTCTAGTCTGATCTGAATTTAAGTATCGTTCTAGAATACCACCCTTAGTATTAGATAGTAATAAGTATCTGATTGATATACATTTTTTACTTTAGATAATATTTTGACGTTCAATGTATATAATTTATTTATGGCATATTGAATAAAAACATTTGATTCTGATTCTGATTCTGAACAAGCGAGCAGAAGAAAACATGGAGATCTCACTGGCCCTGAGAAATGACCTAATGAATCAGAATCAGAATCAGAATCAGAATCAGTTTGACGCTGTCAGTATAATACGTCCAATAACATCAATAGCGCGAAAACAATCCACCAATGGCGGAGTTTCTTGTTTTCTTATTGGTTTAAAATATTTTTCACATAGCCGTCTGGACAGCTTTGTGAAAAATATTTTATTGTGTGCCGATTTTAGAGGATGTAATGGGTTAGCTTGAAGACATGCTTCCTTGTTTTTTCCGTTCGTCGGTATAACAATGAAAACAAACTAAGTAGACCAGCTGTGGTTTATTTGTTAACAAATATATTTTATTTATTGCATAAGTACTTTTCTTTTGCAGCTCGACGAGCCAGAATCGCCGGCAAATGTGATGAAGAAAAGCTTGAGCACTTTCATTGGTATGTACAAAGATGAGATGAGATACTGATTTGCATAATGATACTTGGAAATAAAAATCACCTTGCGTTATTAATAGACGCCCCTTTTTACTACCCGATCCTCTCCTCATAGGATCGATCTCGTAGCCACATAGGGAACCTATCTATATGCCGTAATGGCTAACCTAATCAATTTTTCAGGTCAAGTGAGCACAGTCCTGAATCCAGAGCCTGATGATGAAGACGACACCGAAGTCATCCTGTCTTCCGGAGACACGACCATGCTGTCTACCTACAAGGTGAACTATGGCATTATAGAATCAAAGGCTGCAAGGTGCTATTGTTCTTCATACGCACTTTGCAGCCTTTGATTCTATTTATACGCCTCACATGTCGACTTTCCAACGGCCAAAGGCTCGAACATGGTAGCCATAGACAATATTGTATGAAAAGTCGACAAAAGTTTGAGTTTACGACTGACATGTTAGCCCGGCAGAATATTTATTACTTTTTTTCGCCTCCCGACAATGAGGTAACTTTATTTTTTTAGGCCTAAACGAATAATTTTTAAACTCAGTAGATGCTGCTCGTATTCACAGAATAAGTTTACCGCTTGGCAAGCGGTTGTTGTCTACACTATCTAAACTCTAATTTTTAATTCGAGTCCACGGAATGACAGTTGCTAGTATGCAACTGTCAGATAAAGCCTTTGTAGCAACTGTCATTCTGTGGACTCGAATTAAAAATTAGAGTTTACACTATTATTATAAAGAGGAAAGATTTGATTGTTTGTTTGTATTGAATAGGCTCCGAAACTACTGGACCGATTTGAAAAATTATTTTACCATTAGAAGCCGACAATATCCCTGATGAACATAGACTACTTTTTACCGCGGGAAAATTCTTCATTTCTACGGGAAAACGGGTAATAGGACAACGGGTAGTAAGAGCCGTGCGAAGCTGGGCCGGACAGCTATACCAAATAAAGACTTTCTATTCTATTATTATCTTTTGCCCCCAAAACAGAAAGAACTCGAAGCTCTGCAGCGAGTGGACGCTACCTTCATCGTGCCAGCCGACAGTCCAGAGTTCGAGGCCTGGCACGCCAGTCTGGAGCTGTCAGACAGTACTGTCATCAGTACCGCCGCGGCTGCCAAGCGACTGGCCGCCAGTCCAGTGCTAAGGAGCCAGTTCGACAGACTAGTGCCCGACGCGGTCAGCCGCGAAGACTTCTGGGAGAGGTAAGCCATAGATATAAGGCTCATAATGCCCTGGCACGCCAGTCTGGAGCTGTCAGACAGTACGGTGCCAAGCGACTGGCCGCCAGTCCAGTGCTAAGGAGCCAGTTCGACAGACTACTGCCCGACGCGGTCAGCCGTGAAGACTTCTGGGAGAGGTAAGCCATAGATATAAGGCTCATAATGCCCTGGCACGCCAGTCTGGAGCTGTCAGACAGTACTGTCATCAGTACCGCCGCGGCCGCCAAGCGACTGGCCGCCAGTCCCGTGCTAAGGAGCCAGTTCGACAGACTAGTGCCCGACGCGGTCAGCCGCGAAGACTTCTGGGAGAGGTTAGACATAGATATAAGGCTCATAATACCCTGGCACGCGAGTCTGGAGCTGTCAGACAGTACTGTCATCAGTACCGCCGCGGCCGCCAAGCGACTGGCCGCCAGTCCCGTGCTAAGGAGCCAGTTCGACAGACTAGTGCCCGACGCGGTCAGCCGCGAGGACTTCTGGGAGAGGTAAGCCATCGATATAAGGCTCATAATGCCCTGGCACGCCAGTCTGGAGCTGTCAGACAGTACGGTGCCAAGCGACTGGCCGCCAGTCCAGTGCTAAGGAGCCAGTTCGACAGACTAGTGCCCGACGCGGTCAGCCGTGAAGACTTCTGGGAGAGGTAAGCCATAGATATAAGGCTCATAATGCCCTGGCACGCCAGTCTGGAGCTGTCAGACAGTACGGTGCCAAGCGACTGGCCGCCAGTCCAGTGCTAAGGAGCCAGTTCGACAGACTAGTGCCCGACGCGGTCAGCCGCGAAGACTTCTGGGAGAGGTAAGCCATAGATGTAAGGCTCATAATGCCCTGGCACGCCAGTCTGGAGCTGTCAGACAGTACGGTGCCAAGCGACTGGCCGCCAGTCCAGTGCTAAGGAGCCAGTTCGACAGACTAGTGCCCGACGCGGTCAGCCGCGAAGACTTCTGGGAGAGGTAAGCCATAGATGTAAGGCTCATAATGCCCTGGCACGCCAGTCTGGAGCTGTCAGACAGTACGGTGCCAAGCGACTGGCCGCCAGTCCAGTGCTAAGGAGCCAGTTTGACAGACTAGTGCCCGACGCGGTCAGCCGCGAAGACTTCTGGGAGAGGTAAGCCATAGATGTAAGGCTCATAATGCCCTGGCACGCCAGTCTGGAGCTGTCAGACAGTACGGTGCCAAGCGACTGGCCGCCAGTCCAGTGCTAAGGAGCCAGTTCGACAGACTAGTGCCCGACGCGGTCAGCCGCGAAGACTTCTGGGAGAGGTAAGGCTCATAATGCCCTGGCACGCCAGTCTGGAGCTGTCAGACAGTACGGTGCCAAGCGACTGGCCGCCAGTCCAGTGCTAAGGAGCCAGTTCGACAGACTAGTGCCCGACGCGGTCAGCCGCGAAGACTTCTGGGAGAGGTAAGCCATAGATGTAAGGCTCATAATGCCCTGGCACGCCAGTCTGGAGCTGTCAGACAGTACGGTGCCAAGCGACTGGCCGCCAGTCCAGTGCTAAGGAGCCAGTTCGACAGACTAGTGCTCGACGCGGTCAGCCGTGAAGACTTCTGGGAGAGGTAAGCCATAGATATAAGGCTCATAATGCCCTGGCACGCCAGTCTGGAGCTGTCAGACAGTACGGTGCCAAGCGACTGGCCGCCAGTCCAGTGCTAAGGAGCCAGTTCGACAGACTAGTGCCCGACGCGGTCAGCCGCGAAGACTTCTGGGAGAGGTAAGCCATAGATGTAAGGCTCATAATGCCCTGGCACGCCAGTCTGGAGCTGTCAGACAGTACGGTGCCAAGCGACTGGCCGCCAGTCCAGTGCTAAGGAGCCAGTTCGACAGACTAGTGCCCGACGCGGTCAGCCGCGAAGACTTCTGGGAGAGGTAAGCCATAGATGTAAGGCTCATAATGCCCTGGCACGCCAGTCTGGAGCTGTCAGACAGTACGGTGCCAAGCGACTGGCCGCCAGTCCAGTGCTAAGGAGCCAGTTCGACAGACTAGTGCCCGACGCGGTCAGCCGCGAAGACTTCTGGGAGAGGTAAGCCATAGATGTAAGGCTCATAATGCCCTGGCACGCCAGTCTGGAGCTGTCAGACAGTACGGTGCCAAGCGACTGGCCGCCAGTCCCGTGCTAAGGAGCCAGTTCGACAGACTAGTGCCCGACGCGGTCAGCCGCGAAGACTTCTGGGAGAGGTAAGCCATAGATGTAAGGCTCATAATGCCCTGGCACGCCAGTCTGGAGCTGTCAGACAGTACGGTGCCAAGCGACTGGCCGCCAGTCCCGTGCTAAGGAGCCAGTTCGACAGACTAGTGCCCGACGCGGTCAGCCGCGAAGACTTCTGGGAGAGGTAAGCCATAGATATAAGGCTCATAATGCCCTGGCACGCCAGTCTGGAGCTGTCAGACAGTACGGTGCCAAGCGACTGGCCGCCAGTCCCGTGCTAAGGAGCCAGTTCGACAGACTAGTGCCCGACGCGGTCAGCCGTGAAGACTTCTGGGAGAGGTAAGCCATAGATATAAGGCTCATAATGCCCTGGCACGCCAGTCTGGAGCTGTCAGACAGTACGGTGCCAAGCGACTGGCCGCCAGTCCAGTGCTAAGGAGCCAGTTCGACAGACTAGTGCCCGACGCGGTCAGCCGCGAAGACTTCTGGGAGAGGTAAGCCATAGATGTAAGGCTCATAATGCCCTGGCACGCCAGTCTGGAGCTGTCAGACAGTACGGTGCCAAGCGACTGGCCGCCAGTCCAGTGCTAAGGAGCCAGTTCGACAGACTAGTGCCCGACGCGGTCAGCCGCGAAGACTTCTGGGAGAGGTAAGCCATAGATGTAAGGCTCATAATGCCCTGGCACGCCAGTCTGGAGCTGTCAGACAGTACGGTGCCAAGCGACTGGCCGCCAGTCCAGTGCTAAGGAGCCAGTTCGACAGACTAGTGCCCGACGCGGTCAGCCGCGAAGACTTCTGGGAGAGGTAAGGCTCATAATGCCCTGGCACGCCAGTCTGGAGCTGTCAGACAGTACGGTGCCAAGCGACTGGCCGCCAGTCCCGTGCTAAGGAGCCAGTTCGACAGACTAGTGCCCGACGCGGTCAGCCGCGAAGACTTCTGGGAGAGGTAAGCCATAGATGTAAGGCTCATAATGCCCTGGCACGCCAGTCTGGAGCTGTCAGACAGTACGGTGCCAAGCGACTGGCCGCCAGTCCCGTGCTAAGGAGCCAGTTCGACAGACTAGTGCCCGACGCGGTCAGCCGCGAAGACTTCTGGGAGAGGTTAGACATAATACCCTGATGACCCAGCTTTGAGCTAAGCAGCGACAGATGCAAACAAAGCCAAAATATGTGTCTGAATCATTAGGCGGCAGAAGATTTAAAGAAAGACTTACCTTATAACAAGCCAGACAAAGCTTACTTAGCACCGAACTAAATCCCATAGAATCCGCATTACGTATAAAATCACAATAAAAACTTGTCCCCACAGAAACAAATGATATCAGCAATAGAACAATACGAAACATCATTTCGACCATACGTCTAATATTCGAATGTTAACCTTATTGCATTAGTGTACAGTTTTACTTTAATTGCATAGACTACGAGCAAATAAGCTCCCAAAGGCAGTTTGGACATCTATTTTTCCAGACACATTTCAGAGTTCTATGTTGTATCTAGTTTTATACTTGATCGAAGTTACTTAGTCAAGAGCTGTCTGGCTATAGTAGAACAGTAGAGTCTGCAAAAGCGTTTGCGGTTTCTCCAGATTCTCTTTAGTCATTATTACATTGTGAATTAGTCTAGAACTGTCTATGAATTCTATTTAGTCATCTGTGTGTACTTCTTGGAGTGGTATAGCAGTAGAAAAGACTAGTTAATAGTGGGACAGTGGAGGCAAAAACGTTTTGGGTTCTTCTTCCGCTTGTCGAAACCACTGGGACCTAGAAATAAGGCTCTTAGCGGAACAAGAATTAGTACAGCGGCCACTGCAAAAGCTTTAGAGATAGTCCACTATTGCGGTGCAAAAGAAGCTGTCTGAATCTATGTAGGTACTCATGAAGCGTATCTGTGTAATAAGCATTGTCTTGTTCGTTATAAGGCTCATTATACCCTGGCACGCCAGCTCTGAGCTGTGAGACCGATTAAAAGATAGCATACCCTGGGAGACTTAGACAAACACGTGTAGAGGCGTGCAAAGCTAACTTTGCAGTGGAGCATCCGAAATAGTAATTTCCGTACTTTGCTTTTGTATGTTTTCACCATATTTTCAATGTATTCCACAAAACAAAATTGTAACAGACAATAACTGACGTAACATGTACCACTGAAAAATGGTGAAAACATACAAAAGCAACGTACGGAAATTGGGTACGCAAAGTTTTTTGTTCGAAAGTCCGTTATTGGCTTAAAACTTATCTTTAGACAATATTGAGAAACTAATTTAAATATTTTTTTTATTTTGGTCCAGTAGTTTTGTTTTTATGCGCTAAAGTGTTTTGTTCCTATGACCGCCAACAGTATGCAGACCGTCGCGTGACGTCATAAAACCGTGTCTTTGAAACGTTGTAAAATCCAAACTACTGAACCAAAATAAAAAATATTGAAATTATGTTCTCAATATTGTCTAAAGATAAGATTAAGCCAATAACGGACTTTCGAACAAAAAACTTTGCCTTCCGAATTATTACTATTTCGGATGCTCCACTGCAAAGTTAACTTTGCACGACTCTAATAACGTTATTTTCCAACCCATTCCAGATATCTGTTCCGCGTGGCTCTACTGCAAGACCGCTTGGCAGCCGCATCGCGAAAACAACCACTAGAGCAGCCCTCCACCGATCCGGTGTTAGCCAACCTGCCAATTCAGGCACCTGTCACTCCCGCTGTCATACAGGAGTGAGTACATAATATTAAGAGTCCCCTTCAGGACCGTGGGAACTCAGAGACGGCCAAGCGCGTGAAACGCTGTTTTCTATAGCTGTTTCACCCAGAGCGAGACAGGGCGCAGGAAAAGTGAGAGGCAATGCGGCTGTATGAGTCTACGTGTGTTCGTGTCCTTTCGCGAGTAACTAGTTGTAGTTGTAATGTAATAGATCTATTTTCCCAATTTTTTTCGTAGTTCAGCTGCCATTTCTACATTTTATTAGGTATTGCAATTTTTTTTTTCTCTTAAGTACCTACAACACATTATTGATGTTCTCAAGGTAGTTAGACTCCAATAGACGGTGTAATAATGTAAGTAAATAACAGCTGAAAGTAACCCCTTTTTCGGCGCGAAAAACGCATCGCTCTAATTTCTTTCAGGCTATTTTTCTTATCATACAAACTATTTGCAAACCTCCGTATTGGTCATCTACTGATATAAACCAAGTTCAATATTATTCTGATATAAACCAAATCAGCAAAATCCAGCCTGTAGTTTAGAAATTAAACCGGAACTACGTTTGTATGGGAAAATGGTGCTCTAACGCCCTCTTAAGGTTCAATAAAAGAAAAAATCATAAACGCGTTTTTGCATCTACGTAATGAGATGAAGCGGTGATGGTCTAGTGGGTAGAACAGTGGACTCTGAAGCAAGAGGTCCCCGGTTCGATTCCCAGTGCGGGCATGTATCTATGACTTTGTTTAATTTCAAAGTTACGTACATTTGTGAATTTGTAGTAGTTGGCTTCACACGTATTGACTTGTCTTTCCTGTGGGCTAGGCGGAATAAGCTGTCAGGATGGTATCGGTGCTGGGCAAGCCTACTCCATCTAAAACAATGTCCCAGGCACTGAAGCGCCGAGTGGTCTCTTCACCCATCTAGTGTGAGTGAAGGTGCCTCTGGACGCTCGCTGTATAAATCATCTCACTACGTAGATGCAAATGAGATGATTTATACAGCGTCCAGTGGTACCTTCACTCACCCTAGATGGATGAAGAGACCACTCGGCGCTGCAGTGCCTGGGACATTATTTTAGATGGAGTAGGCTTGCCCAGCACCGATATCATCCTGACAGCTTAGTCAGCCTAAATCAATCAATGAAAGAAGCGTGGCGTGTCCCGCTGCACAATATTCAGTTTTTTTCTTTTTTTTTTTAGCTAAACTGAGCTGTTTTTGTTCAGCGATTTTAATTTCACGGCATTGTTTTCATTATTCAAACAACTTAAGACCCAGTATACATTGTTGTACAAAATAACACTTAGCATTCCGACCTAAACATACAAACAAACATACATACAAACGCCGCATTGTTCAAATAGACTTGTAGAACTTCGCTGGCTCGTTCAATCTAACTAAAGCCTTTATTATTTATCGTTGAGCATGCAGCCCCTAAGTATTTTAGTTCTTTGACACATCGCAATGCAATGTCTGAAATAACGTATTTTCCTATAGTATATTTGTGAATTTGTAGTAGCAATACCACTCGCTGAATTTGAAGGAAAACGTCGTGAGGAAACCTGAGCGTATGAGGCTTTATACCCTCAACGGAACAATCGCCAATCCGGATTGAGCACGCGTGGTGAGAAGGCCTTTGCTTAACTAGTGGGACATGTACAATTGTACAGGCTACATCTTACTTACTATTTTCTTAATGCAGGAGCCCCAAAAAAACCCTGTCTAAACTCGACATGGAAGAGCCAGACGTCATACCGGAGATCGCCGACGCCGTATCATGGGAAGACGGTATGTAAAAAAAAATCAAGATTAAATCATTTAAAAATATATACAGGGTGGCCCAAACATAGACGTCAAGCGAAAAAATCTACAGGGTGCACTCTAAGTCGATAGCGAAACTTTAAGTAGGCCGTCTACTGATCACTACAAACAACTTGTACCAGGTGGCAAATAAAATGAAGCGAAAAAAATATCAGCTGTCCCATACAAAAGGTCGACTCAGTACGTATGTATGTAAATGTATGAAACAGCTGATTTTTTTTTCTCTCCACTTTTTTCGCCACGTAGTACAAGTTGTTTGTAGTGATCAGTAGACAGCCTACTTAAAGTTCCGCTATCGACTTAGAGTGCACCCTGTAGATAGCTGACACCGAGGGCTACCCGAATCACCCCCATGTATGTTCAGCCATTTTTTGTCGTTTAGAAGTTATGAGGCTTTTAAGGTTTTTTTGAAAAAAATTACCTTGTATTCGATTTTATTTTGTAACTTTTTTTTCTTTCGTCTTTTCAGCACAATTTTTTATTCTAAATTATCTATCATCAAAAGTCGTTTAGAAGTCATAACTTCTAAACGACAAAAAATGGCTGAACATACATGGGAGTGATTCGGGTAGTCCTCGGTGTCACCTATCTAGATTTTCTCGCTTGACGTCTATGTTCGGGCCACCCTGTATATACTTGCAATACCTGCAATATACAGTTTCTTGAAACGATACTTCTATGTTTTATTTACTCTGGTTAAAATTAGTTTACACGATAGGTTTGGGTGTGGATTTCAAAATATCACAAATCTTAATTATACATGGTGTTACAGAAATGTCCTGTCGTACTCGAGGGCACTAAACTGATTTAACTATGGGACCAACTGCGAAATCTTAAAAAATATTGCCGCTCCATATACGTATTTAGTGCAGTATGTATCGAAATTTGGAGTGAATCAGCTGACTTTTTTATTGAGATTTCGATGCTGTCCTCGTAATAAAAGTTAGGACCTTTTTGTAACGCACCGTGCATATTTACATTGCGATATGTTAATTTTATAATCTAAGTTAGCCTAGGAATCCAGCTCCATAGAAACAACAAACAACTGTTTCGGTCGTTCGCAGAGGACTTCGCCAACGACCTAGAGTTGACCGAGGAGCAGCAAACGCTACTCCTTGAAGAGTACGAGAGGGAAATAGCCGACAAGAAACTACTCACGAAGCAAACAAGCACCAAGGATATCGTCAACAACAACCTCAAGAACAAAACTACCAACACAGCAAAGGCGCCCGCCAAAAAGCTGCCCCAAACCAGAGAAAAGCTAAACAATAAATCCGTCACAGACAAACCTACCCCCAAGGCGACCACAGACAAACCCAGCGCCAAGACCATAGATAAAACGAGTAAACCGTCCACAGATAAGCAACAGCCGAGCAACAGACTGGCGAAAAAACCCGCGAGTAAAACTACGAAAGCTACAAAGAAGACTGGCAAAGCAGACGTCTGCGGCAACGACCTAGTTGAGGACTACTTTGGCGATAAAGAACCTCAGAAAGACGACGCCAGCTCGAATTCTGACGAGAGCTGGGAGAAAGAGTTCGAAATCGAGGACGTCGAGCAGAAGGCATGAACGATGCAACCTGTCAAACTCCGGCCATAGACTAAAAAAAGTATCACACGCTACAGCATGCCAATACTCCAAGTCACAGTATTGTGTAACTTTCGACAGTTATTTCACATTTTTATGTCTGAAATCTGAAGCGTCACAGATTAAAAAATACTGTGACTTGGTGTATGACCGCCATATTGATCTACATAGAGGGGTACAGAATACAGATTTACATAAGATATGGCGAGTTATACTAAAAAGCAGCGCTTTTATATGAAGTACCGATGGTAAAAATACCTATCTTTGCGAGCTGAAATAGACCTTATTGTTTCACCCATATTTTTATGATTAGGAGCTATCATGTTGATGTTGGGCAAAAATCGCGTAGGTATTCAATGGGATTGGTTTTGCTATACACTGTTGTGCCACCGACGCGTCGACACAACCTTGTCCAAGGAAATATAGTACATTTTCTATTTACTTTGACAAGGTAGCATTCCATTCTCATCTGTCAATTTTCTACAACTCAACTGCCATCTTGTTTTGTACTTGCGTTTTAGCTGTCAAACTGCACCACAGATTAAGGGCAGCACTGACAGCTTGTGCTTGTGTGATCATTTTGGGGTTCCCGATTGCTCCGCAGTGTCACAGTGGCGCTACTTTCTATGCCAACCAATTTGATCACAACGTAGATATAGCTACGTCGATGCGTGTAATGGTGATGTTGAAATATAAGCGATATGTCTCTTGGAATAGAATATTATTTGATGCACGTGACAAAAAGTGGCAAACTGTCCAAACGGTTGAGCAGCTGAAATATTGTAAAAAAAAAACGAAAGAAAAGTAAGATAAAAAATCATGCTGTATCTACCTTAAATCATATTAACTCCATGAATATTATTACCCTAAAGTTCCATTTTACTCCGGAACCCTAAAAATTGCAATACCACTTGGTTTTTTATCCTAACTCTGAATTATTATTGATAGATAGGAGGACTGAAATTATACCGTATGTTAAAGTTTATATAATCACAAATAAATAATTTAAGTGCACACACAACAATGGGTTAAGGGGAACGCGGGTAACCTCAACTCCATACAAAAGGGGAGACCTGTTTCCTCCCTGGATAATTGTTTTAGAAAAAATATGTTTATGCCATTCAATCTATATTTACCTCTGCCATGTCCCTATGTTTTCCTTTTTTTTATTATTTTAATTATTGAAATAAATTTTATTAAAATAATAAAAAAAGGAAAACATAGGGACATGGCAGAGGTACTACATATAAATTGAATGGCTTACATATTTTTTCTAAAATAATTATCCAGGGAGGAAACAGGTCTCCCTTTTTGTATTTTTTGTATGGAGCAGCCGGCTACCCGCGTTCCGTCTTAATAAATATACTATAATGGGTTCTTATTTAGGCATGCTTGCAACTTTCATTTTGGATTGTTAGTAATACTTTGTTTCACATTTGCATTTATTTTTATTCCTGTCTGTTTTTAGAACACCATTTATGGAATATTGTTTGTAGAATTTTTGTTTATAAGATCGGGCTATATTGTTTTCTAACAGTTTTTTTTTTCCTAGAACTATTCCACTGCAGTAAATATGAATTATTATTTTGTTATTATTGGTTTCTGTATTCAAAACTTAGGTTCCTCCTTCCCCCTACTTTTTCACCCTAGAAGTAAATAAAATATAGTTTGTAAAATTAATTAGCAAAATATATTTTCGTGGTATCTACCTAATAAATAGTGATTTAATTGTGTAACAGTAACTAAGATTCTGTGGATTATAATTAATAGATGAGTGAGCCTTATAGCCAGCGTGTAAGTGAGAAAATGTGTTACATTTATTAATAAGAGGTCAACCAGAGGTCAACTAAATTATTATTTACAGAAGCCGAGTCTAAGATCGCACCTTGATTTCGTATCTTGCAATTAGCAAGCAGAAAGCAAGCTATTATCGCTGTCAAACTAGCACGAGTTCACGATACGGGCGCCACTTTCTATGCCAAGGTAACTTCAGCCCACTGAATGTCCACTGTAAAAATAACCGTTTTTAATGTAAAAAAAAAGATAGTTGAAGATAGTCTTTATGGGCTATTTTCGAATGTTTTGACGCTTCACGGTTGAGTGGTTTTTTTAGATAATGAGGCGCAGTTTAGGAAAGGCGATCTTAGCAGACCGTCGTAAAGGTGCCCATTGACGATGGGGCCAGTGGAATTCTGTGGCGTGGCAGCATTCCACTCGCATCCATCCGCAAGCAGCATCCGCTCGTCAGTGTCGAAAATGACATCCTTTTTCTATGGGGCATGCGTCGATTGGACGCCGTCCGCCAGGACGCATTCCATTTGGAAGCATCGCATCGTTAATGGGCGACTTTATGCGTTTTTTTTACTTCTTGCAAGCGGTGTTGCGCTCACTGCTAGATACGTAATCAAGGCGCAGATTCTGTTTTCGCTTGATTGGTAAATCCTCGGAATGAAAGGTTTTTCAGCTACCTAACTTATTTAAAAATCTGAGAGAAAGAGCATACAACCCGTAAGTTCTGTTTCGTCCACGACTCGCCAGACAGTCAAAGTTGACATTAGGTTTCGTTATGTTTGTGTAAATTATGATTATAAAATTATGATAAGTATATTATACAAATAATAAAAGTTATTAAAAATTGTATTGGTTTGGTTTCTTTTCGCCCTTCTACATCATGGAATGGAACAGTTATCAATATTAACAGGTCCTTGATGCTCAGTTCTCAATATTTTGAACCTAGTAAAGAAGCGTCTAGGTTTGTAAAGAATGGATCAGCTAGGGGAGCAGCACTAAGGCCTGTGCATCGGGCGTTTCCTCATCTAACGTAATGAGATCATTTATACTGAGTCCAGTGGCACCTTCATTCCCACTATAGGGGTGAAGAGACCACTCGGCGCTGCAGTTTAGATGGAGTAGGCTTGCTTGCCCAGCACCTATGCCACCATCCTAACAGCTTAGTTGGCCTAGACCACGCCCACAGGAAAGAGGTCGATACGTTTGGAGTCTATGCCTAAACTAAGCCGCGGGTTTCCTCACGATATCCTTCACAGTTAGTGAGGAGTGGTGGAGGGGAGCAGGAAAACGTCTCGATAAGTTATATCCCGCTATTGGGTGGCGGCATCTCGCTTTATGCCGTGAAATAAAGATGATGGCGCTTCCCGAAAGTAGGATACAACTTTTGTGACCTTGCTCCCCTAGCTGGAGTGGGGACAGAGCAGTCACAACAAAAGGCCAGTTTTGACTTGTGCGAGATCTATTCGTAGGTTCTAGGATCTGGAATCTTGGCCTTAGGTCCTAAAAATTGAAGCCTAGGAATTCCATTTTGACAGCTCGTTTTATGCCAAAAAACGCTTCCAAAAAGATGTGTTCTTTCTGAGGTTCTTTGAGTCTGGCCTTCAGATGTGCTGTCATCTGTTTTTTTTTCTCTCTAGAAAAACGACTCCGACTCGAAAAACTGATTTCGAGCATGTACTTGTTAGAATTTTTTGACAATGTATTGTTTTTCTAACATTTGAGAAAGGGCCCAATGAAACTATTTCATAATTCTTATACGTTAGTTTATTTATCTTAGACCATTTTCCTAAGGAGCTCGTTGATCTTGTCCTCGCGGTTGCCGAAGTCTCCTCCGTCCACGTAATGGATGGTCTTCTTGCGCCATCCTCCGGTGGGGTTGTTCAGCTTGAATGGCCACAGGAAGTTGCTGGCGTACTGTGGGCAAGAGAGAAGGGGGTTTAGTTCTGGCGTGTCTAGCATGACAAGATGGGACATGACCGCGCCTCCTGCACTCTCTCCACCGCCCCGAAGACGCCCGGTCCCTGCCCTCTCTCAGACCTCATACCCCTAAAGAGATCTATAAATAGTCGACTGCTATCTACAGGGTGTTAAAAGACCGCCAACTGGCCCGAAAGCCACGCATACTGGACATCAAAACAAAATACGTTTTCGATAAATTATTGCTGGGAAATGATTTTGGTTTTTTATAATTTAGAAAAATATTTTATCACGCAATGGACGTGTAACGCACAGAAGTCATATTGCGCAAGCGTAGGTATAAGTTTATGTTACTTAAGCTTGAAGTGCCGATGTTTAGAATACATTGCGGGTTACAATTTTAACGTTGTTTTTTGTAAGAAATATTCATAATTTTGATATGGCTTCTTGAAAAGGTATGTTAAGAACTAGATACTGAAATAATTTTTGCACAAAAATTGTTTTGAAAAGTCCGACTTTGAACCTCATTATCTCGGAAACCGTTGATTTCCCAGGCATAGTTCCTTAGCCAATTTTCATCAGCAAATAACAATGAGTCCAAAGAACACGTCAGGTCACGGAACAATAACGATACGGATAAAATATGCACACCACACAGCGCGTCTGCACAGTACGGGTACCACAAACAGACTAAAATGTACACGTACTCTGTACACTGCATTAAACGTCATCGCTGACGTTTCCCTATTAACTTGTTTCGGTGGATAGAGTATAGTACAAGCCCTAGTAAGATAGAGAATGGAAACGTTCGTCGTGCCGCCAAGGCTGGATAAGAAAAGTAAACATGTCCGGTTGCTAGGAAAGTTGACTCCGCATGCTGCGGGCCACCATAGGGGCTACCGGTTTGCTATACGCTCGTAATGTGCCACTTCGCACACAGGAGTGCGGGAGGCTCGTGCGGAGCGATGGTGGTTGTAAGTATAACTTCAACTAAAGGCAAATTTAGACAGACACAGTAGCTGGCAACTAGTAACTGATTGAGGTCATTAAATGGCGTACAAGAATCCCCTGGAGCTCTGCAGCCCTCTCGCTCGCACTTTTCAACATTTTAATTGATTGTAAGCGAATGTTTCAACTTTGGACGATAAAATATAGTTGCAGATAATGTAGCTATCGACATGTGGACACTTATGTCCACATGTCAGTGGACACAATGTCTGCAGCTATATTTTATCGTCCAAAGTTCAATCATTCCCTTATAATCAATTTAAATGTTATAAAGTACGACAGAGAGGGTTGCTGAGCTCCAGGGGATTCTTAAGTTTTTTTTTTTTTGTGGATGTAACTGAAGAGCTGCAACTTTACACGTAAAGAGCCGCATGCGAATCGCTAGCCGCAGGTTGCCGACCCCTGATCTATACCATACCCACAGCCTCATGTGAATCTACCAAAATAATCCTGTACCTTGAATTTGTCACCAACGGTGAAGATCTCGTGGATGAGGTCCTCCACGCAGATGATGTTCTTGTTGCCGAGCTTGGCCTCGACGATGGTGTTGGAGGTGATGGGGACACGCTGGCCCTTCACCTTGGCGAAGCCTCGCTTGTACACGAGCTGAATGAAAGGAACAAATTGTTTAAACACTACATTATTGTAAGATCCTTGGAGTTTCTTTACCATGCTTCTTCTCCAAGTACCGATCAGAGCTAGTGAAGCTGGACAAAAAAAGTAGCTAGATACTTGGAAGTAGATAGTACACACGACAGCACGTCGAACTTTACATGGCACTCTACTCAGATGCGTTACGGGCGACTTTACAACAAAAGTGTACAGTCTGACGTGCTGTCGTGTGTACCTAATATTGATTTGTTCAAATCGCGACTTTTTACTTTTGACTTCCAGTGAATACTAGGTTAATGAATACTACTAGTGAATACGTAAGACGTTAATTTATTGAATACTGAATAAATATATTTCAGTTTCTTTTTAGTTTTGAAAGGAGCTTAGTTAAGCTTCGAGACATTTCGTCAGTAGGAATGACGCCTTTACTCCCAATGAGGGCTACTGTGCTTGGATTTCCCGCAAGGGGCTCTAGGGTTGCGTAAGATCAGAAATGTCACTGTTTGTATGGGCTATGCGGGTTTATTTCTGACTAGCTTTTGCCCCGCGACTTCGTCCGCGCAGTTTTTTTTTTCTCGTGAGTTTTTCCGTTATTTTAATGGTTATTCTGCTAGATGGGGCGGAAAGAAATCCAACAAATCAAAAATCATAAAAATCGGTCCACCCGTTCCCGAGTTATAAATGGTGTAACTAACACGACTTTTAGAATGTCGTGAATATTTTAGAAATCCTGAGATTAATTATGAGAATGCGCCATAATTGATTGCGCCTGCACCGTGCATTCGCCTTACGTTGCTGGTTCTATGTATTTCACGGACTCCCTGGCCAACCCATCTGGTGCTTGACAAAGTAAGTTGCCAGTGTCGTCTATTTCTTGCACTTGCAAGTATGTAGTGAGTAGTAAAGACAAATGTCCGGTTGCTAGGAAAGTTGACTCCGCATGGTGCGGGCCACCATAGGGGCTACCGGTTCGCTGTACGCTCGTAATGTGCCGCTTCGCACATAGCAGTGCGGGAGGCTCGTGCGGAGCGAAAGACGTAGGTAAAGGTATGTTGATCCATGGTATGTTTTCACGATTTCTGTCTTCGTTTTCTACAAGTAATTGCTGATATCGTCTCTCAAGATTTTGCGGCAAACTTGACAAATGCTTTATGAGGAAATAACGAAGTTTGTCAAAAAGCAACATGCTAAAATCATTGCATATTTTGCACTAGCTACTACTACTGTAACTTCAGAGCTTTCTTTATAGTTCACGCAACCATAGCAATAAAAAAAACTATTTTTTTTTCTATTAAATCTCACCATTCTCTCACGGCGTCGCGAGGGCTGTCTCGTTCTCCATGATTAAGGTCTCCGAATGAGAACCGAAACTAGTCGGCTACACCGACAAAATACAAGTGAGTAAAACCGTGATTTAATAGAAAAATGTGCAGTGCTCACGAAATTTTAAGTATAAAAAAAACTTACCTCATGGCAGATGGATCTCCTAAATTCTGATCTTATCTAAGCTAGTTGCCCCTATAATAAAAGTACAAAAATGAAAGGCTGGTTCTCACCTCGCGAACGCTCTTCAGGTTGGGGTATCCCCAGGTGATGTGAGGCTCAGCAATACGCAGCATGTTGACGGTGGCCTTGTTCAGTTTGACGAAGACACCATTGTTGATCTGGCGCAGTCTGAACAGCTGGAGGACTTTACGGACCTGCCAGGGAGAGATGTTGTTAGCAAACGAGGGAAAGCTGGAGTTAAATCTATTTTAGATTATTTATCAATGAATCGTAAATCAATGTCATTAAAAAGAAAACGGTTTTATCTTCTTTTTTTTTTCTGAATCTAAAAACCACAGGCCCTATCATGGCAGCTAAAGACTTGCCTTTTGTCTTTAAGTTTGCTGTAGAGTTAATTACTCTACTGCTCTACAAAAAAAAAAACATGGATTCAAGCCATATTGCGCGCTCAGGCTCGGATCGGTCTCAATTACTCTTCCTTCTTTGTGACAAGGGTAAGTCACAAAAGCACACACACACACACACACACACACACACTGGTGGTGGTGGTCTTCGGCCCATTCACTATAAAATAATAAATCAAGTGTTCAAACTAACCTTGGGGGAAACCTGGTTGATACCACGGATGCGCATGACGAAGGCCAGCTTCGATTCACCGGGAACGTAGTAGTTTCCATTGTTGCGTGCCTGAAAATTTTACAAAGTCTATATCCTGTTGATGAAATCCCTGAAGAGTGCACAATGTCTCGATAAACGTTTTATCCTGCTATTGGCTAGCTCCATCTTGCTTAGTACTACCCACTACCTTAATCAAAACATTATTGATGCAGTCATGCAACAGGCGCTGGTCACTTTTTAGACTAATTTGACAGTTTTGTCAATCATAAATGTCAAAATCTGCATTTTAAACTCCAATTTTTTAATCGAGTCCATGGAATGACAGTTGCTACAAAGGCTTTATCTGTCAGTAGCATACTAGCAACTGTCATTCCGTGGACTCGATTTAAAAATTAGAGTTCAGGTAGGTACGTAAGATAGTTAAGGTCTTAAATGAATCTTGCAATCTTCTCAGCCTGGCTTCAAAAACATAGCAGTGAAGTGCATTTGCTCACCTGTCTGGCTAGCCTGATCTCATCGCGCTCCTTAATTCTGTACTCCTTAACGTAAGCCTCGGCCCTCTTGAAGATATCTTTCCTCTTCTTGAGTGCAGCGGAACGCCTCTTTAGTGTGACCTGTGGAGGAAGACTTACAGTTACACGGTGAAGACAGTGGGTGAAATGGTGTGATTAGGTTGGAGGTTCAGTAACAATAACGTAACATCATCTGTTTCAGATGAACTATGCCTTTGTAATTGAGAATCATCATTTGGAGAGGCACCAAGTGAAATCTTTCACTTGGCAATAAATACAACAAAACAATAATTGTTTTTTATTT